>WEKY01046539.1:208192-261197 GCA_013390045.1 Picathartes gymnocephalus
TTTGTTTTCTTTTTTTTTTTTTTTTTTTCTTTTTGTCCCAAAAATAGACATAATATGAGAAAAGGAACAAAAGTGCTGTGCAGGACAGGAGCAGTGTGTGAGTATGTAAGACAAACACTTTGTGGTACACATGTTCAGAGAACAAGACCTTTTCAGAACTTCCAGAAGTTGCCAGCAAGTGGAGTTGCTAAACTGCACATCCCCTGCATCACAAATCTTTATTATCTAGTGGGCAACTGCTCTGAAAAGTCAATATTAGCAGTAAAAGTCAAACAACAAATTTTTAAGTTCAGTAACATTAACTTTGATTCACATGTCAATTCACAGTGAGTGACAGGATTACAGGATATATCCCAGAACCACAGTCATGTTTGCTCCATGATTAACTTCAATACATCCTGTCAGCTCTTCTGATGGGAGTCAACAGCAGGCGACCTCAGCCCCGTGAGCTTTCTGCTCCCTGCGTCCCAGCAGTGCTGCCTCGATGTGAGGAACAAGCCCTGTCAGAACTGGTGATCTACACTGAAATAATCTCCTAATCACAATATTCAACTGAAGCAGACAAAATTCAATTTCACAGGTCTTGGTTATCAAACAAAATTAAGTTAGCAGTGCCTGCAATAAAACACTGTTACTGTTCCTGACTGACAGGGCAGACCCACTCCATTACCCACTCGAGTAACCCCACTGATGTCTGTGGGGTGACCAAGGTGACCTGCTGACCACAAATAATGCAGGTTATAATACAGGAAGCTATCTGACACTTAATGGTCCAGGACTTAGCACTCACTTTCTCATAGCCTTTTCAGACAAGATTTTCAGAGTGAAACTTTCCATACCAGGTGCCTGCCTAAGGCTGAACTTGATGAATTTTGAGGTAAAAGGGCCAGAATGAGAGGAAGGTACTTTGCCTGTGTTAGTTTTATTTCTGCTCAAATGAGATGCTCCAGACCCTCCATGCTTTTATGCAAGGGTTTGAAATTTTGCAGGCCTTAGCCTTGATGTCAAGAACACGTATTATGTCATTCATGTGAAAATATTCCCAAATTTGGTCACTCAGAAGATGTCTGGCCAGTTTGCACATGTTCATAGGAACCTATTAGGAATCTGGCGGTTCCTTTTTCTCAACATTGAATATTTTCTGAGCACACTCATTCCCCATGCCATGGTCCAGGTAGATATGGCAATTTCCACATGGAAGTGCCTGCACTGAGCACCTTGTCCTCCTGCTCTTCCGACTCACTAAGGAACAACAAAGCACAGGGCAGATGATCTGAAAACACAATTCCCTGCCTCTGTTTTTTTCGTGCTGGACTCAACACAGAACTGGTAATCTGAAGCCCATTGAGAAATGAGAAACCTAGAGGTGGTAAGACATACTTTTCATGCCCCCACGAACTATGAAACATTGCAGAACTGTTTTGTAGTTTACTTAAAGGCCCATATACTATAAATGGATCTAAATTCAGTGAAGTTCCTTCTCATTCTTAAGTTAGCAACTGCATTACCAGCCAACACAACAAGTAACACAACCTAAGTCATCACTTAATTATGCAAAAGGATTTAAAAAGTTTTTAATGATATAGAAGTGGTCACAGCGCTCTTTCCTGTCTACATTTTAATACTTGGAATTGTAAAGTACACTGCAGAAACGTAAGTATAAAACTGCGAGACAGTAAAATATTAAGATTCAGACAATGAATTACAAGATGTTTTTCTTATGTTCCTTGAGGGTTTTGAGTCTTCAGGGTGTGATTTTATGACATCTGCAACCTCTTCTCCAGGAAGCTCAAAAAATATTCTCTTTTAAACAAAATCAAATGCCAGCCAAGAATCGTGTATCATCATTTGATCCTAGAAGCTGAAAGTTCACAGAAAAACATCAATTATCATGAGATTTGTGACAAAAGTGCAAGATCTGACAATCCTGACAATAATTGATTCAGATTTGAAGAAAGAACCTGAATTCAATTACACTTAATCCTGAGAGAAATTATTCAGGTATGAGTCTGTTGAATGCATTTATCCCAGTGATAATAATTTATAACTTTACCCTGCCAAACAGATAATTGGATTTGATTCCCACAGTACCAGGTTTCTACTCACACCACCAGAAATGCCCTGGTCCAAAAGGGTACGAAAATATTGACTACAAACTAGAAGAGTATAATGAATGCTATAAGACAGTGGGACACAAAATGTCATTTACAGGCATGGCAATAGGGCAGCTAAATTCTCATGAGTTATGCTACCAACAATCACTTAGGGGACTGCTTTCAATTTATGCCTCTAAAGTGTTATTACCACACCAAAATGTCCTCATTTCAGCCTACTGTATGTATTGTTAAATGAAAACCCATCGAAATTATTGTTATGTTTAACTATGTCTTTCATATTCCTTCAACTGTATGAATCAGTGTTTAGCAGAAGGGATCCTCTTTAATGCTTTCACATGAAATAAGCAGTGATTCAAATACACTGTAGTATAAAACTTATATTACCCATGGGGACATCTACATTTAAATGACTCCCTAATTCAACACTAGCTATTGTCCTGAAGAAAGTATAGGGAGACTGACTACAAAAGGAAACATATCTTTGACAAGATCACTCCTTAAAAGTAGGAGCAGTTGAAAGTTTCTCAGGTGGTGGGAATCTGAGGAGTCACATGTGGAGATGAAGAGATGGGCTGAGTACAGATGAAGCCCTGAGAAGTTCACAGTCAATGAATTCATCCATACCTGGGAATTACCACATCAGGAACACAATTCACCTGTGTTAGGAAGACTGCCAGAAGAAACATGCTCATTGCAGGAAGATATTTAGAATATTTCCAAAAAAAGAAAAAGTGTCAGTAAGACTGACTTAATTCATCCTTTCACCAGTTCTGTCTCAATAGATTAATACAACATGAAATAATGAGAATTTGTGAAGCTTAGATTAAAAATGCATCTAGGCCATAATTTCTCATGTCAGGGCCAAAAAATAGGAAGGCAACTTTTTTTCATTTCCAAGGACATAAGAGAAAGAGTTGTTCATAGTTTAAGAAATAGTTTTAAGAACTACAAAGGATGAAATTATAATGATGGGTATTATTAACGAAGTGATAATGCCTTCTAGAATAACGCAGTATATGTCATACGTTAAACAGGTCAACATGGCAACCAAACTGCTTTCTCCTCACTCCAAGACACTCCCAGGGTTTGGATGGTCATAGCAAGTCCAGTGTCAGGCCCAGCATGGCAGGGAGGGCAAGGAAGAACTGTGTGAGCACCGTGATGGGAATGGCTCCTGGTAAACAGCAGCAGTGGACCTCAGATCTCCCACTATTTTACTGCTGCTGCAGCAAAAGGATTCTTTGCCTTGACATCTGCTGTGATTTAAATTGATCTGTTATTATTTAAATTTACCTGTTTTATGTTCATATTGAAGAATGACAATTACATTGGTTAACTTGCCATTTTACAATACACAAGAAGGGCCGAGCAAGGCCAAGCAGTGACTCATTTCTACCCAAGCCAATCTATTTATAGCATAAAAAAGAAAATATAGATCCAAACATGTGCTAAGGCTCTCCTGTTGTAACGCATTGCCCTTTACACCAATTCCCCCCTGGCAGTCTTTTGTTATTTCACGGTGTCTGTGGGAATTCCCAGAGCAGGCAGACAAACCCTAAAACCACAGCAACTTCCTCACTTAGTAGTTTTGGCAAAAAACCCTCAGGTATTGAGTTGTATG
The DNA here is from genome assembly GCA_013390045.1 of Picathartes gymnocephalus. Classification (NCBI taxonomy): domain Eukaryota; kingdom Metazoa; phylum Chordata; class Aves; order Passeriformes; family Picathartidae; genus Picathartes; species Picathartes gymnocephalus. The sequence continues at coordinate 211,931 of WEKY01046539.1, forward strand.
GGTTCCACCAGCACTGAAGGAGCCAGGTAGTGACACACAATGAAATTCATTGAATCTGTAGAAAATCAGTGTTTGGCCCCTAGAGGAGTGAATCAACACAAGGGTAAGTAAGCAAAAACTTCCCCTTGCAGAGCTCCTGGGCATCCTCAGACTTCAGGGAACTCTTGGAGACCGAACAACTTCAGCAAGCCAACCCAACCCATTGGCTGTCATTTGTTATGATGGATGTGGATTCCTGTGTCCACCCTGACTGTGCTGGTGTCCCAGTAATGGTACAGCTCCCTTGACTGTCCCTCTGGAGACAGTCACAGAACCATAGAATAGTTTGGGTTGTACAAGTTGGAAGGAAGAGAGAGAGGAGAGAGGCACCCAGAGTCTGTCCATTCTGTATCTCCTTAAAAACGACACTAATTCATTAATGAACTTTCCAAAAAGACATCACAGAACCAATCTGTCCCATGAGAAAACATTAATGAGGCACAGACTTAATATTTACTCTCAACATCTAGAGAACAGCATTGATGCTATCACAGAAGACTGGTTTTTAAAATAATTTTTAAAAAATGTGAATATTTTTTATACATCTGCATTTTTATTCACCAAAACAGAGCTCATTAAAACCAGGTGTGCAGAGCAGGCAAACTCCCTTCTTGTTGAAGAAGAACAGGAGTATAATGCACTGCAATCCCAAATTCTTCATATAGAGAGCCTTTATTTCCCAAAGCCAAATTAGGTTACACAATACCAGTAACTATCTTTTTTCTCACTAGTCATCACCTGCATAGGTGAATCAAGGTTAATCACAGCAGGAAACTGTTATGAAATAATTTTTACTGAGGAAATAACCAATTAAGTTTCCCCAGTGGCAAACCAGCATAGCTGCAAGTGTTTGAGCAACTGGGAACAACAGCATTATCCACAAGCTGAAAGTTAACTATATTTTAGTATATTGCAGAATCAGGATGTGAAATATAAACCTTCATGTACCAACAGGTATAATGGATATGCTGTAACTCCATCTTCCATGAACATGTAAATAAATGTATCCATGTACCTTCTACTCCAGGGGCTCCCAAACATGCCGAAACTTGATACATGCAACTTGCTTGTAACATTTAAATCAACAAGCACAGGCAAAGCTTTCAGCTTCTCAGAGTATCTTCCTGATCAAGTGTGCTTTTGCAAACAGATGCTGCAGAGCATGAAAACAACCATCCTGACTAATTCCATCTCTCTCAGCAGAAACCCTATCTTTAAAAGTCACTCACCACTGCATGGCCTTTGGACTGCAGAAAATGTGAAGTATGCTTTAATTACATCCCCAGTGGCCTCCCATTTGATGTCCTGTCCACTGTATCTCTGGCAAGAAAGTCTTATCTCTGGATATTTTTCAATTACACCAAACAGCATTTATTCAGGTCCTCACTGATTCACTCTATCAGTATGTGACTGGTTTTTTTTTAACAGTTGTTTTGAAAAGTCAAGTCTGCCTCATTAAACAATGTAAGATTTCTAGTAACACATAATGATATTGGATACATTAATTAACAGTACATTTAAATGGAATCCTCAGAGGATCATACTGCTGGCATGTTTATACTTAAAGTGTTAATATCAACTCACGTTCTTACAAGAGAATTCTTGGTTTCTAACAGTACATTTTAGTTGTGATTAAGCACCACTTGATAGTGTGTCTCTGTATTTTAGTGTACTGCAACATTTGTATGTTTCATTCACATTTTATTTCCTCTTTACAACAGTTACTCACATGCGTGAAACAAATTGGATAATACCAGCCCTGTGTGGTGCAAATGCCTTTTCTCTGTGATCTGAGTTTTCAGAGACAGCCTCTTGCAGCACTCTACGATACACAGCAAAACTCCCTCATGCACATCTTACCTCTTTAGTGTGGGTATGGAAGGAGACTGACATGTCCAGGAGAAGTTTCCTCTGTTCCACCCTCCGGACAAAGTCCTGAATCCGAACTTCCAGATGTCGTGCTGCTTTATAGATCTCTTCAGGGTCACATTCCCCAGTCTGAGCCAACTGCTCTGCAGCCTCCAAGAGCTTGTCTGCATTGGTGTACGTATTCTACCAGCAAACAAAGCAAGAAACACAGTATGAGTAATACAACTGTGGCAAGTAAACCCCTGAAAGAGGCTGTTTATCCTCAAGGCATGAAAGCAAGTGATTACCAGAGTTTTAAAACAATAGCAATATTTCCTAGTGGCATTGCCATCTGTGAAAGGAGAATGTATAAAGCCACGTAGACTAATCCCTGAGTACACATGAAATAATTTTTTATTTGAAACACACCACTCCAACCCAATCCTACCAGGCACAGCAGTAGGACTTCCTACTTGTTTATTTCCAAGTTCCCTGCAATTTCTCAAAGATAATGCAATGAAGCAAGTGGGACTCACCAGCTCAGAGAGCTACAGTGCCTCACGTGACACTCAGCCACCAGCTCGCTGCAATGGCCTCCCAACTGCTCTCACATTACAGCATGTAATCATCTTAGCCAGAGATGTCTCAGCCCCAAGAAATACTTGCCTTTCACTGGCTTTTGTGACACAGACCATGTCTCCAAGCTTCTTCTATGGATTTTCCCTCTTGTCTACTGTTCTGCATCGTATTTCTATATGGAGTGAGTCCATGTGATTCGTTTGCAGCTGGCAGCATGTGATGCTTATTTCCAGTTTGCCCAGGGCATGTACCTGCCCTGCATTACATAAGAATTTGAACACTGTACTGTCTTGAACAGATTTACCCCACAGCCATGGCCTTTATGGTATGAGGTATATGACTCCTACTTTACAGAGAGGGAACTGAAGAACCCAGAAGCAAACTAATGTACCCAAGACATGCCAGACTGTCAAGTAAGAGAGGGGAACTCCATCCAACTTACCTCAGGTTTTAAGCTGCCTGCCCATCCTTTCTCTCTCTTTTTCACATTTCAGGAAAACACCACTCAACTAATACACCAGAGAGTCTCATGAGTAACAGAAGAAATGGAAAGTGAGTGCAGTCATCTTCTCCAGAACCACTGTGCTATGCCTTAGTCAGCTATGTTTAGCAAATTAAACAGAGCCAGCCATTGCTGTCATATAAAACCTTTCTTCACTCGAGAAGGCCAATAGCTCTTTGGCATTGAACATTTAACAAAAATAAGGAGAGACAAAGATATCAGCTTAAGGGCGTTTCCATTACTGGGCTAGATCTTCAGAAGTGCTTGTCATTGGCTTAAGACTACTCCCACTGGGAATTTTATCCTCTGCTTCAATAGAAGTAGAATTGTAGCACCTTTCTTGTCAAAATCCTCCTCAGTTTAAAAATGCATTAACTTGATGCATATACACAAAATATCTTTGAACATTGAGGACACACACGTACTTCTGAGCATCACATGAACACTGTCAAAAATAAAAGCCATGAGTCAAGCCATGTTATTCCTACTTAGATAATATCCTGCTGCAGCCAACAGTTGTTGTTGGAGAAAATATTCAATACAAAGATGGAACACTGACCTCCAAGTGTTAAATGGGGGAAAATATTTCCAGTTATAAAAAGCAAAAAGAAACATCTCATTCACTGTTCATTTTCCCAGTTTCTGAGGGCTGACTATAAATATCCGGTATTTGCATTTCTCCTTTTGGACTGTGATGATCATATTTGAGACAGTTTTGTTACCAATAGTAAATTTTTATTCCCTCACTTTCAGGCTACTGCTATAATGGTTAGGCTGTTAACAGCAGCAAAATTTTGGTTTAATAATCAGTTTTTTGGAAACCTCTTTAGCTGAGAGTTTGTAAAAAATGTTCCATTTAATGTGATCTGAATTAGGGTTCAGTTTCACTTAACAGTATCCTTTCTGAATGATCCTCTTCCAATAGTATTTGGAGGAGATGCCAAAGCTAGCACAATTTTTCAAAGCCTAGTCCACTCCAGAGTTTTTCACACATTACCACTACAACAGCTCACATACCAGTCCAGCTCCCTGAGCAGAAGACTATTCCTGCTTTTATATGTATTATTTAATGTACTTGTAAATGCTTTCCTTCTCTCCCCGTGGCACAGATTTGGGACACAGAACACTCTTCCTGAAATACAGTAAGAACACAGCTTTGCTGCATTTGTCCCTAGCACATTTAGGTCCATCTCTGCTGAAAGTCATTACAGTTTACTGACTCCAACACATGCTATGTTGAATTACCTGTGGATTAGATGAGCTCACTGATACAATGACCACAAGTAAATACACTGCTGAAAAGGATGCAGGCTGGACCCTAGACTTTAGAGGAAAAAGAATGCAGACTGGCCTCACCAGAGGCTCTGGCGTCACTGTACAGGCAATAAAAGATGTAGCAGCACCTTTGCATTGCACAAGATTTTCCAAAGGCAAAAGGGATTTTCTGCAGGGAAGCTGTAGGGTGTGGAAGGAGCCACACTCAGTGTTTTCCCTGGGCTGTGACAGGCACTGTCAGCACACAGGGATGCTTCCCTGAAGAATTCATACATAACTTTGGATGTGTTTGCATAAATGTGTCATGCACAAAAAGCTTGAACATGGTGCATTTTGAGTATGGAGACATTTTTCTTCACCTCTTTTTATATCTTTGTCCACTGAGGTCACAGGTAAGTGTCTGAATTTTAAAAACAGGTGCATTTTATGATAGGAAAAACAATGAATGGTTATATTCCTGCCATTCTAGAAGGAAGGCCTGGTGCTGAGATTTCCAGCTCACTGTTGCAGATTTAAGAGACAGATACATTTCAGACAAGCAGCCACATTTGGGAGTTACCCACCCTTGCCTTGAACTCCTGAGCTTGACATGCTCATGAAAGGGCTGTCCTCTCTTGTCAGCTGTGGAGATGTACACACAGCACAGGCCAAATAAGCCAGAGGTTACTCATTTGCTGAGGGCCTGCTCTATTTCTCTTCTGTTCATTTGCTTAAAGTGCACATAAATCATACCAGAAGTTGTTACACACATCAAATATTTCATGTACATCTACTTCTCTGCAAGCATTGAAGCAAAGCACTGTTGAACCTGAGAGTTTCATCCTGGTTGGTGCTACAATGCTGCACTGCTTCCCTGTTCTCTACATTTTCATGCCAAACTTGCTCTCTTGTTAGTAAGCTCTTTGGGGTACAGACCCTTATTTTATTTGTTTGAAGCACTTTGTACTTCTTTGGTATGACATAACCCTGGATCAGGCAGGATGAGAATCCAAGACAGAATTAAATTTTACAATGAAGAAAAGCATGTAATTCTTCCTTGTCCCATCATCCCCAGGCAGAAGAGATTAGCTCAGATTCCCAGCCCTTCAGAGATCTGGCAGGAGCACAGCATCTGGCACATCTGCAAACTGGCATGATGATTCAAAACTTTGGAAGAAGGTAAGATCTAATGCAATGGCAGAAGCAAATTTTTGCTACTAGAAGGAAAACCACGGCTGTCCTCTTTTCTGCAAACTGCAAACTTATGAAGGTTTTCTGTAGTATCCTGAAGAAGGTGACACCAAAAATGACTAGTCCCTACAGAAGGGAGATCTCATGAAAAATCTCTCCTCTTTATCTGTGGAGATTAGTTCTTCAAAAACAATAATAGCACAAGTTATCCAGAAAAAAAAAATCCATGAGTTATAAAATGACATGCTTCCTGAAATTTTAGGGTTGTGTGGCACTTTTTCTTAATATTGTATTAACCCATGAGAGAACTGCCATGTGCAAACCCTTGAAATTCTCAATGAACTGCTAGCTGGCATTCCACATTTCTGCAGCATTTCGTGCTCAAGATCAACTTCCACCTCATATCTCTTAAAAATCTTTGTAGACCAACGTTTGCATAATGACTTGTTTCAATCGTGAAATCTACAAACACAAGGAAATCAATCAATGTATCTATCTATCTTTATGATGTTCCCCACTTTTTTAAGGTATCAATCAATTTAGTGCAGCATTTTGGTTTTGGCCCATGCGCTTTTACAGAAAATTATTCCATGTAGTTTTTATCTACTGCTAGGAACTACATGTGTAAGTAGTTTATTGCTGCATGTTTCTAGGCTGATTACATTGAAAATAGCTGTGTCTAGTGGTAGTCCAGGGCAGAGTTCATGCCCTTAATCTGGACAATTTTTTTCCAGAACAATCTGGCCCTGTACATGATTTCACAACCGCTTATTTTATTTATGGGGTTCTCATGGTAACTGTCTCCAAGTTCTCCAATGTGTTGTGAGCCATTCCCATCAGCCAGAGAAAGACTAGTTGTAAACATCAGGAGAAACATGAGGGAGGGCAACAGGGCAGGTGATCAGATACATGATCACATTAAACACAAAAGACATACCCTAGACTTCACTTCCCAAGTAGATGCTGAGACAAGTGGAATGAGGTAACACTAGTCTGTACTGACCAAGTTCTGGGGCTGTGCAAGGCAGTTCCAGGCAAAGGTGCCTTGTATTGATTCAGAGAGCTTTGTCACCTGGGTTTTACCATGAAAAAGGCATGGAAGAGATGGCATCTCTGGAGGCCAGTAAGTACCAACTAGAGAGAGAAAGAGGACTAGCTTAGATCTGATATTCTTCACTAAAGACAAGTGATGTGAATCCCTTGTTATGCCTGCAGGCTGAAGTTTAGGAGACTTATTAGGCTTTCTCTGATGTGATAGCTCCTTTATGTTCTTTAGAGTCGTGACTCGACTCTTCAGCACCAAAGATGAAATCTCTGTATCAGCACTCCTGCTGGGAAGTTGGGATGTCGAGACAAAGTTCAAAGCCTGATCCATCTCTTACTGAAAACAGTAAAAAGGATTTTACTGACTTCAGGGAAAACTGGGTCAGCCTTCTAACCATCTCCCCAAGATCACAGGAGAGAAAAAATGGCAAAGGGCTGAAAATAGAACTCTGGAGGCCTGGTACCTGTTCTGTGCATAGACAGTGAGTACAACTCCTGCCCAAAGAAACTACAGCACGATTCCCATGGGCAAAACTATAATTATGGAGCTGATTCTGCAGTTCTTGTCAAGCTTTATAAACTATTGTTATCCTTAATTATAAAGCTCAGTTACTGCTATCAGATTCTTTGCTCAAGCTATTTTGTTAAAATTAGCTCCAGTATTTGTTGAGGTTAAGTGATCTCACAGTCAGGCCTTTGTGGAGAATTGTATCTTTAGTAACTTGATATTCTAAAGCTAAATTAAGTGACCACAATGAAACATTTCTTTGATAAATAAATCTGGGGTTTAAGGAAGCATCCATCTTTGTCAAAATTCCTCCCCCCTTAACACGGGCAAAGGCTAAGTGCATATGATGATCTAATATAAGTTGTGATTTTATTCCATTTGAATTGCACATAATCAAATCAAGACTTATATTCTTACTTGTGCTCTGTGGCTCTAATTCAAAACAGACTTACCAGGAATTACAGTTACAGAAGTTACAGGCAGAACATCTCTCTGAGCCACTCACTCTGTCAGTACAAGACTGTCCCCACTATACACTAAAATGGAAACTTCTTCAGACCTTTCAAAAAAATATCCAGGCTAATGAAATTTCCATCAGCACCTTCTTGTTCAGACTGCTCTCCCCTTATGTATAGCAATTTATCTTTAGTTTTTCTTGTCGTAATTTCACCCCAGTTCTCCTTGCACTGATATTATGCTGATGACTACTTTACACCTCCAGTAATTCCATTATTTCCTTGAATTGTATAAAATATTATGTATAAGATGTTGTATATAATATGTTTTAAATATAAGTATATGGCATTTTTCAGTATTAATTAGATAGGAAATTTTCAGTATTATTAGATATGATTCCCAGGAATGACAAGGTGGGTACCACCCAGAATCCTCACTGACCACTGTGAAGAACCAGGTATCCTTCCATGTATTATTATTTTTACTTATGATTTTTCCCTCAGGGTTCACATATAAACCAAGAAGAATTTATTATTTGAATTTAAAAGAATGACACTTACACACTACATCAGCTGCTGAAATGCCAGATAAATTGATTAAAAGCTACCTTAGACCTTTGAACTAATAAATAAGCAAGATTAGAATTAATAGCTGTGAATACATTAGCTAAAATAATTCCTCTTTGTGCTATTTCATAATGAGTGCTTACTTTAGATTTAAAAAAAAAAAAGTTGGCTATGGTGTATTTCATCCCATCAATTGTTCGTCTCAATCAGGAGTGCACTCATACATCAAGTGGAAAACACTTCCATTACCACAATCATGCTAATTAACTCCAGTGTGATCACAACCATTATTCAATGAAATGCCAATGAAATCTGTAGTGAAATAACATTTTAAATTACATTTAAAATCAGACATCTCATCCAATGTTAATAAGTGTGTAAAGACACAGAGATGCACATCTGTATGTACATACTACAAGTACACAATGAACAAAAGCTTGCTTGGCAAAGATCTCCACTTTTCAGCCATCTTCAGTGTCATCCTGAGACCAAGAGAGGTGGACAGCTGGGAAAGCAAATTACATGTAGGCTCACTTTGTGCTTATAAGAGTATTTCAGTTTGTATTTTCTGCCATCTTACTGCTCTTCTAGCAGAAGCATATTCAAACAGAATATGAAAATTGGATGATTAAATACTCCTGCTTCTTCAGTATTTTATGGTCTTTACAAGGATTTATAAGAATTAGGGAAGATATCTGAAATTGATGATTAATGACTAGGTTTTATTCTAGTATTTTATCCTTGGAGTATACATGAAAACAGCTTGGACCCTTCACTTTGAGAACATCCTTGAACAGGGGCAGGAATGTGAAAGTGAGCAGCAGCAAGGAAAGCAGGACAATGAAGACGACAAAACAGTAGTTCTGGTACCAAACATGAAACCAAACTCATACTGCTCAGTGTTACGCAGCACAGTGACTGGACCACTAAAACAGAATTATCACTGCCCAATTTCATAATTGAGTAACTTGCAGAGTGTACAACTGAGAGCTGCTCAAGTGACTGTATGGTAACTGAGTCTTTGAAATTCAGCAAAAATGAGGAAAGCATTTTCTTTTGTGGAAATTACAAAGGAGCACAAGAAGGCAAACTGTCAAGAGTGAAATGCAGCTCCTTTTGAAAGCTTCTTAAATGATTAATATCATCAGAAAACACAGGTGGTTCACAGCAAAGCTCCACAACTTCTTTATGATAGGGGTAAAAGGGAAGGCGGGTGGAGAAATAAACATGCGGCAGCTCCAAGGTGAGCAGCAATCTAGGAGGGCACGGTATTGTTTTCTGTCCCAAAAGCTCAGATCACATCTTTCCTGAGCCCTACAGACACGAGTGCAATCATGACAGCTTTATCAAGTCTGGTTGGTCTCTGGAATTGAAATAACTCCAGGCATTCTGGGTTTAATATCATGCTCATGGTTTGGAGATTTCAAAGACACAGCAAAAACAGTATTAAAAGGCTTGGACTGTCAGCAGCACTGGGAAAAGCCAGCACCAAGTACAACAGACTTGGTGCTGGCAATCATGGTTGCCTTGAAAACAAAAGCAGAAATAAACCTGTGAGAATGCGTATTCTGTGCCTGTATTTTTTTAAAACCTACTTTAAATAAGACAGCAAAGCACTTCCCCTCTGCTTCCCCCACAGCCACTACCGTGACTCAGCTATGCTCTTATTTCCATTAGTGTGGAGATAGGTTAAAACATCTTTCCTGAAGCCCATTTGGAGTGGCATAGGATTGTTTACAGAATGAGATAATGTTTAAAGGAAGAACATTTGGCAAAACTTTGACCTGTATTCTCCTGAGCTTTTAGCTTAAGAATTCCTACATGGCTGAATATTGAGACCAGGCAGTCTGGAGCACAATGCAGTGCTGCATACATATCACATAACAATCATTCTTTCTGTCTGGTAATATATGACAAAAACGCAACACAGGCTGCTGCAAAAAGGTAAATGTACCACTAATGCGTCCTAGGACCTCCAGATTTGCAGTGAACTCTTCTTTGCCATAAGTGAAAGGCCACCTCTGACATGCAAACTGCTTGCTGGCAGAAAAAATACAGAGGAAGATACGCCACATCCTTTTAGCATGGTCAGTGCACTGCTGCTGCCTGAGGAAGGATGGAGATTTAATTAAATTTTTGCTGCTGTTTCTCTGAAATACAGATTTCCTTTGTGACATGCTGCATTGCACCAGCTCCCGTGCACCAGCCCAGGTGGGAGTGGTGCAGGAGATGCTCTCAGTGAGGGCATCGCATCTTGTGGTGCCATGTCTTAGCACAGTCTGTATTCCCTCGAGAAGCCAAGGGAACAGGGAGCCCCTTTGTGTTCTCCCAGATCCCTCCAATTTGCCCTGTTAAATTTAACTTGTAGCAAAGAATCACTTAAAAATTCATCATTTAAAGAAAAAAAAAATCACTTTCTTTCCAGAATAAACTTCACACTTCAGTACATTGCCTGCCAGAAACAAACACGCAATTAGAATAAAACACCAACACTTTTGTTCACAGTTTGGATATTTCCATTTGGCAAAAGGAGGTTTCTCAACATAGTCTGTGAACAGGAATGGTAAGACACCACCTGCCCACCACTCAGACAACATCCATCCCCATCTCCCTGCTCTCTGGACAATTGCATGAAGAATGCCCCTCTGCTATCTACAATAATAAAACAGTCTCCCCCAGCTTCAATGAAAACTGAAGTAACTTTTTACTTCACCTCCTTGTTCTAGCTGAGCATCTTTAGGAGCAGGTCAGCAAGATGGTCCCTTTGGATTCAGAATCTCTTCACTGTCAACACTAATTCATCTCTCTGTCATGGTTTACACGTTGACATTTGTTTCAAATGAGTAGAAACCATTCTCTGAATCTTACTAGATTTATAAACCAATTTTTCACCACTGTTATTTCCCTGACATGTGAACTGTCTGTATGTCTTAGCCATCAAATTAGCTCTTCAGAGGTGCCACCAAGAAAGATGGACTAAAGGCTGTCTTCCCTAAAACTTCAAAAGATTAAAATCTCCTGTAACACCTAGGCAAATGCATTGCATACTTTTATTGAGGAAAAATGGAAGGAGGTTTCGCTACCCTGGAAGTAACAGACCATTTTATTTATTTTATACCAGACTTACTCCTACACTTTAGAAAAGTTCCAGACAGGAACTAACATTTTTCATGTTGGCCAGAATGCACTCATACGGGGTGCATTTTAAAAATGTGTTCTACTGTGTGAATGAAATTCAGTTCAGCTTATCCATAAGCACAACAAAGATTTCGAAAGATATCATGGTTTTATTTCTGGCTCTTATTAGGAGGCCACACATGATCTGAGATAAATATATCTTAATAATGACTTACAGTGAGAGATCTGGTACAGAAGCATTCCCACCAGAAATTTTCGTGCTATAAAATGTACTGATTTTTGGCAAGCAGTAGATCTCCATGAATACTGCAGGCGTATAAGATACTGCCTCTATAGTCAACATCTGCCATATTACTATTTAAAAAATCCTGACAGCTTTCTAGTGTATTCTTTATTTAGTGTTGCTGAGTCCTTCCTTCTCCCTTCAAAAATCCCAAATCATCCCCCAAAGGATAAGACTGGCCATGACATGAGACAAAAGCAAAGATCAGAGAAATTCTGTTTTAGTTGTCTTTTGATCTCTCTCTGCCTGCTGTCCCTGTGCCAAACCTCAAAGAGCAGGATCTGGGCACCTGCCCCCACCCTGAAGGCATTTCCAGCAGGTCCAAACAGCAAGTCACACTCCTTCCAGCATTCTCATTCCAAAATAATCTCCTTTTTTCCCATCCCGATGTTAGCACACAAATCGGATTCTGCTCTGTGCTCTGAAATATCTTCTTTTTTTTTTCCTGTCCCACATTTACGTGCGCCTATAAAAAACCTAGATTTGCAATAGTTAAATGACCTACTGACCCAGTTCCCCATGCCAAGGGGGAGCACACCCGGGAGAGATGACTGGCACTTCAGCGTGGCTGCACAGCCCTGGCAGTGCTGTGGGGCTGCTTCTCTCCTGTTTGGTTTTCAGCGCGTGACAGAGGATTGAACCCTGTGCAGTGCCCATGACTCAGTGTGCACTGAGGAACTCTGCTGTGGCACAGTTAAAACTGTGAATCCTTTGGGAAAGGGCCTGGAACTGGGAGGAGCAGCTCTCCACCTCGAGTCAGAAAAGGTTACTTTTTTCCAAAGGACAAATGGTGTGAATGCACTCCTGAATGGGTAGTACTTATTTACTGAGCCCCTTTCTTGGTGGGAACAAACACCTACCTCTGATTTTTAAGAGGTTTTAATTAGGTCTATTTTAAGCCTAAAACAAACCCAAGAAGACAACAGAAAGTAAGGCTGAGATTGTACCAGACCCTTCCCCACTGTGGAGCACTGCAGGTTTCCAGTCCTTCCTGCACTCAACTTTGATGTGTGGGCATTGACAAACTCTAGCTGTGGTTGTCAATATAAATCTTGGCCACTGGCAAAACAAGCAGGAGCCAGAGGCCAAAACCCAGTGGTCTCAGCCATCTCTCCAAGCAGAACCACCCTTCATTCCACCCAAAAGTGCATCACTTCAGCTGACTCATAAAACGTGAAGGCTGCACATCCCATTCCCTGACATTAGCAAGTCACGACCACCCTCTTATGCTGTGCACTTCTGAACTGAGCCTTAACATTACTCCAGTGGAGGCAACAGCAGGCTTGGCTCTCTGCTTGCTGCAAAGCCGTGGATCTCACCAATGTCACAAAGACTCACCTACACTGCCCAGAAAAAAACCAGCACTGGCAAAATCTCATGCATTGGACAAAACATCCTGATAAAAATGAGATTTGCATGTTAAAAGGAGACGGTGCCATTGTTCTGGAGCATGCAGTGGTTTCTGTTGTATCAGCTGCATACTAAAACAGGCAGTCATGCTAAACTAACACGTGTGCACACGCTCACTGACAGTTCAGAGACACGTCCTGTCTCAGTTCCTGACTTCTTGCAAATTCTGCAATTTCTTTCTCCCCAAACAAGCTTCATTTGAAATGCAGAGGCATGAGAAGGCTGATTCTGCCTGCTTTTCTCATGTCAGTCTTAGAATTTCTCTCCCTAGCTCAGCAGAGGAGAGGGCTCTGTGTTTCTGCATGTGGTGGTGCTCTGAACCAGACACTAAACAAAGGTGCCTAAATGCCTCAAACCAGAAGCCATTTCCATAGTGACACAAAACAGTGCTTCCTTGGGACTTGGTTATGCAAAACCAGACCTCACAGACCACAGTTATGGAGGGCAATATTAATGGCTGGGTTACAAGCAGTGAATCAACAAGTGAATTATTTATACACACATTAGGATTTTTGTCCCTATTCACACGTGTAATTCCTAAAGAACTCTGTACATCTACTGAGGTTTCCCTATCTTTATACAGGGGAAATTGAGATCTGAACACTATCCCAGGGAAATAAATTTTAAAAATAGGTTTATATGCAGTAAAAAGATGGTTGAATACTTTCAATTTATATATAATCAGTATAAAACCTCTGCAATAGTTTCATAATGCAAGTGTAGTTTTTAGACAGTTCAAACACCTGATGTGGGACTAAGAGAACATCCTTCATCTGGACAATTAGAGATCCATGATAGCAAAAGAAGAGAGGCACAATCACGCTGCCAAGCAGCTTCCCTGCAGTGTAGAGGATCAAACAGGATTCTCCACTCTTTAGAACAAGTTAATTATAAGCAATTTATCTGAAATTGGAAGTGTGATTTTGTTCTAAATCTTGTGTAGCAGAGTGATCAATGGAATTCAGTCTATTCCCAGAAAATTTGCACAATGATAATGAATAATTAAAATCTGTCCTTGAAAATTATTTTGCTCTGTTACTGCATACAAATGCCTGATATTGGCTAAATCTGCATTAAATTTCCTTTTTACCAGTGTCTGCAAAGCAGCATACTTGTGACTGGCAGCAATGTCATAACCAGTTGCTGTGGCTGATGTTGTGCTGTTCTTCTAAAGCCATCACTGGCTGGCCCAGAGGCAGCAGCACAGCCTGGGGCAGCTCCTTCTACTGCACTAGAACAGAACCACAAAGTGAAAATGCTGATGCAATTCACAGTGCCCCTCTTGTCTGCTTGAGCCTCCCCATTATCAATAGTTGCAAGAAACTGAAGAGTACCAGCCCACCATCCAGTCCATGAGACTTGGACACTGCTGCAATTAATCTTCTGGAATCGATAAGGTACAGTTTGATAACCCACTGACCTGCCAATAAGAAGAGCACAAAGAAAAATGAACAGAAAGTTTTAAAAGCCTTTTGGTGATGATGGTTCTCATCAACACAGACAGGCCAGTCAGAACAGCAGTGGGTTTTTTAAGTGGGTATATTTCACAGAAATTGTCAGAGGTAAATACCTTTTGTTTCAGCTCTAGGTTTATTCAGTTGATACATCAGTACCATATTGAATGTATTTTTAGTACTTGGTTTATATAACATATCAGTGCTATAATTTTCCAGTGTTCTCTTTAAGAAGTTTTGAGCCTTGAAGAATAAATTCCAGGATTTATCTTCTTTAGGAAACATTGGCTGTCTTTTCTGATTCAAAAAGAAATTAATTCAAAATCTCAGAATTCACCACACAATAGAAATTCTATTTTCCAGAACCTCTAGAATAAAAAAATAATATATATATATATATTTCTTAAATAGCTTCATTGTCTTCCTTTCTGGGAACAGCATTATGCATTTATAGGAAATTAAAGGAACATATTTTAAAGACACACAAATAAACCTACCCAAATAAACTAGTGATAGGAAGCTCGCTCCTGGCAATTTTGAAAAAATGCACTGCATTGCCAAGACTTGAGATTTTATAGGGAGCATTTAGATTGCGAATCATGCTGCAGAAGGTTTAATGAAAAGATCCAGCTGTCAAGTGATTTTGGAAGAGAAGAAATAGGAAAGAAAATCACCTTGAGCTGGAGGAGAAATACACTGAAATGCAAACTCAAAGACATGGCATAATAGATACAGCCCTTCACACAACTGCCAGGAAGATCCCTGTGTCATTATAGAGCCTGTCTAAAAACAGGTTCCCCACTACCACTAGATCATGGAGCACCACTGGCCACCAATTCAATTCCACGGCTTCCAGAAGATTTGCCAGGCTGCTGCTACCGGAGTCTCCATAGGACTGATATCCATAGCGTGCTCTGAAGAGTTCTTCCTTCACACTTCCTCAGGGAAAACACATCTCACGTGCCCTGCTTCTGACTTAGGTCTGGCAGTCGAGTCCCCACAGCATCACACCCGACCCAGGCAATCTGCCCAGCCCTTCCCAGCCTTCCTGGCTCCTGGCCCAGGCTGCGCAGAACCATTTCAGTATCTCTGCTCTTGCAGTGCAGATAGGTCCCAAGTTACCCAGAGGCTTCTAGACTTCACGCACAGAGTTGTACCACGGCTCCCTTGATAAACTATCCAGCCTGTAGGTATGCTGTTAGAAGCTTTTGGATCCAGCAGTCCCTAGACAACCTTCAGACAGCCCATGCACTGGCAGTTCCACTGATCTCTGCTGTCTGTGACTCCCAGATGCAGCCTGATGCCAGCCAGGAGGAGAAACCGAGAGTTCTGGAGCTCCTGCACCATGGTACGAAGGCTTGTGTAATCTGCTGCCAGTGGGCATTTTCTCCTCTTTGTGTAGAAGGGAATACATTTACATAAATGACGTGAACAGGAAAATGCAGATTATAGCTTCAGAACTTGCTAATGGCCATGTAAAGGATGATGAAAATGAGTAGGCCTGATTTTTTGTTGCCTGTCTCATGCTTTTGTTATTTTAAAAAAGGTTTGGCATTACTCAAAGTACAGTTATTATTGCCAACTTTGAGCATATTTCTTAACAGGTTTGTCTGCTTTCTCCCTGTTTTAGCTTAATATTTCATCCTACATAGGATTTTAGTTACTCAACCCAAAGGGAAAAACCCAGTATGACCAGCAAGCTATTCCTTTCAACAACCAGACAAGTCACAAAACTGTAAAAAGTAAAACAAAATGATAATCTAAAAAAACACCCTGGGACAATGTTTCCTAAGTGCTCATTATCAACATGAACTCTTAATTTATTCCTAGCTGTTTTACATCAGTACTGAACTTCAGGCCAAACTTTAGAACAACAACATCCAACAGAGCTGGAATGTGTATGGGAAAGCACTAGGTTTTTATCCTGAAGGCCAAACAAGTAGCTGTTTGCAATTCAGCCTTAGCCTGACTATTCCATTACCACACTTAGTTTTAAAGCAGTTCAAGTAAAACTATGTGGGACTGAGAGGTCACAGAATACTACTTTTACCTGCAAAATTTCTTACTGGGTCCTCTGGATATTTGCCGTGATAAACAACATAACTGTATTTTTTCAACATATTTGCACCTAAAGTTCTTTTTATCTGCAAGGGCTTTTCAAAAACGCTGAGCTACCAGTATTTTAGGAACAGCACAATGGAGGAAGGGAATACTCTTGAAAGGAATACTGGAGAACAAATTGCTTCTTAGATGAAGAACATCCCCAGAGCTCTGATTTCTTATAGCTGATACAGGCCCTTGGCTTGCAAGGTCTCTGCTGAAAGCCTTCACCTGCAGAAAATACACTAACCTCCCTGAGATGAATAAAAGGAAGAGCTGAATCTTAAAGGAACTGTGCATGTACACAAAGGTTAACTTTGCCGGTACAAAGCCAGTGTTCAGGTGTTTAATCACCATCTCCCAAAGCTGTCTTGGAGGAAAGCAAGCACAGATACCCAAGAATAGGAAAACTGAACGGCTTCCCAAATGCCAGAGTGCAAAGTCCAGCACTTTTTTCACATTTTGTCTGGCTCTTATTCTTTGCAATAATTCAAGAATAGTCCACTACATGGCATTTATCCCTTGGCAAAATGGATCCCATAAAGCTTTCAAAGTGAAGAATAGAGGATCCAGCCATGTACTTACATCAAAACTATTCTATTTTAGACACAAGGCCCGAATCAAGAGCTGCCACACTGGGTAAACCCCATGAACTCTGATGGCCACACTCAGCCTCCAGTGAACCCTCTTACTGTGTTTGATAAGACGGGACAACCCCACACATTTTGAGCCACGGCTGTTCAGAGCAAGTGCTTTGTTGTGATCTTTCACCTTGTAAACATCAGTGCCTTTGGATTACCATGAAAAATACACCAACTATTGCATGCAAACACACACACAGGTACAAATGCAAACCCAGTTGTAGCTGTGAGCTTAATGTGGCCCACGAGCCTTGAGAACAGCTCCAAAGATCTGAAAGCAGCTTATCTCATAAACACAGATGACAAGCACCACCTTGACGTAAACCATGGCCCGCCCAGCTTCACATTTAAAAAAATAAAATACTAGGGGGGTTGTTTTTCTGGGTAACCTTGAACAACGTGGGCTTTGGCAGGGGTGGGAGAACACCATGGGACAGGGAGCGAGCCAGCTTCCACTTCTGCTTCATTTCACGGCGAGACAATGTTTGGTTAGTTTGGATGAGAAACACCGGCTCTGTTTCCCATTAGGGCTCCAGGCTCTCCAGCGCACTGCGAGTGCCATCTGCTGGTGGAAATCCGCACCGGGTCCCGCTGAAACGTGGATAAACCTGAACCACGGGAAATCTGAACCGCACGTCTGAGGAAGAGCTCGTAAAGGCAGAAAGGCTGCAGAAATGCTCGTTTCAGACCATTCACAAAACCACTCAGACCTGTGGCAGCAGAATGCAAGGGGTTGTCAGAGCAGCTTCCCAGGACTTCTCCTAATTCTGCAGTAGCACAAAGGTGGCAATCCTTTGTGAGCAGAGGAGGACGCTGAGAAGGCCACCTCAACCTCTGATTGCTGGGAACGCCAGAAGAGAGGAAAATTATCTGTGACCCTCTTTTCATATACAGAGAAGAGGAGAAGAGCTTCCAACACATGCAGTTCAGCTAGATAGTGCTGAAGTGTTGGGAGACTTTTCCAACTGGAAGGCATGCTGTTTGCAGGATAAAAGCCCTGAATATGGAAAAGTTAGAAGCCTAAAATGAAATTATCTTTTGATTTACAACCGTAACTGGCTGGACTACAGTTATCTGATTTGAAAAAAATAATTCCAGCCAGGCAAAGAGGCCGTCATTGGAACACTGTAGCTACATTCAGAGTGTTATTCCTTTGGTGATGTCTTGATAATGCCTGGCTACAAAATTTTACTGCACAGTAGGCGCTGTGCTGTGCCCAGGCTGGCACTTTCACAGTGGCAGCCTGTGAACAGTACCAGCACTGACTGAGAAACAGTTGCAGGTATATACAAGATAACAACCTCCCTCCCAGGAGCTCAGGCTTTTTAATCCAAATTCAAACATTTGCCATCTGTGCATTCCATGTAGTATAAATACAGCCAGAAAAACTGCCACAGCTTTGTCTAAACAGCAGTTACAAGAGAAAGAGACCCCAAATTACATTTCCTATTGCCCACAACACAGCGTTGTAAAATCACTGACATTTTCCGAGCACAGCTGTATGCAGGAATGTGATCTATTTGGGCTATGCCTGATTGAATCATTACATCCAGATTTATCAATCTGCAGTTTCTAATCGGACATAGAGGGAGCACATTCCACCTCTCAATCTAGTGCCTTGGCAGGTCAGTCAATCAGAGCATTTCTCAGCACAGCAATCCCAGACACAAGACTCTGGTTTACATGCAGTAAGGCAAACCTAGGAATGTTTTGCCCCCTGTTAAAAATGTCAAGAAGATTCCTGAAAATTGCTTCTAGTCTGACCTTTGCAAATGCCCTCCTGAAACAGTAAGATAAGAATAAATATATCAGAGCCAAAGAAAGTGGATTTTTGAGAATAAATTTATACTGTATGGCAGGCTAAACATTTCTATCAGAGAACTGCCAATAGGAAATATTATTGCCTATATTGTCAAGCTCACCAGGTGTGTCAGGAGAACACTTTTTATACTGTTGGGTTTTTTTAAGAAAAACAAATATAACCCTTTTTATTGCCATTAAAGCTAGCAATTAACATCCTGAATGGTCAAACTCAACAGCTTTTTTAGGATAGTGGCATATGTGCTTTATTACAGGGTTATATTGGGAAAAAGTCCTCCCAGCTATCCACCCTACCCATGGCAAAGATGTTTGCTAGCTTGAGAAAAATAACAAATATTTAAACTTAATTTCCAACCAACTCTGAAGTGTTAAGCATCAAGAAGGGAGTTAGGAAGAATAAAAATTGGTCATAATCAGAGTAGAGAGGAGATTTATTCCCCACCTGCAAAATCAACCCCACTAGAAGCTTCTGCAAGAGAATTCCAGGTGTGATAAATTTATGGCCTCTCCTGTTACTCTCACTATTACTCCATCCAAAGCAGAGAGTATTGTATTCTCAAGTCCTTGACCTCAGATAAAGCCTGAGATTCCTTTCACTTCCCTTCACTGCGTGTCCCCATGTCCATTTGACAGCACCACATTTCAGTGTCACTCTGCAGACAGGCCTCATAAATTAGCAATGATATTCTCATGTGAAAGCACCACAGCAAAGTGTTCCTGTCAAAGCTGTTGGGAAGGAACCAGGTTCACCTTGTGTCAGTTACTTGTAATTAGGATGCACCGTAACCTTCATGTTCACAGCAGTCCAGGCAGAGCAATGAGAAACTCAGTGATTCTATCCATCAGCTGTAAAGGAATCAGATTCAGAGGAACCTGAGAGGTTTTATAACCATGTAAATGACACTTTTTCCTCTGCATCCCGCTTTGAAACACCCACCTTCATTTGAACACATGTGGTCACCCAGTGAACAAGATTCATTTGCTCTGAATTTGGCCTTGTGAAGTGAAAGGAAACGTGTCTGAAGTTATTCACAGAGAGCTGTGCTGAAATGGTACAGAAGGAGGCCTGAGAGGGAGGTTAAGAAAGTCTTCAGCAAAGAAAAGATATTCTGACTTACTCTAGTACCTACAGATGCAAACCACACACTGTAAGGTTCCTCAGCCCTGGTGAGGGGATGTATCTCCAAATTCCATCAGCCCTGGGAGCAAGCCTTTAATGAGCTGTTTCCATGTGCAGTTACCTGGCTTGTTCTCATCTCTACTGCCAGGACCCTGTTATTTTTCTGTCTCTTCTCACATCTTCTTAATTTGTTTCCTACATCTCTAGTCAAGTAATACTCAAGAGAGGAGGTAGAAAAAAATGCTAATTATGATCCAGAAAATGAGAGATGTAATGGGAATTATGAAGATAATGTTCAGAGGAGGGAGATTTAGAAAATATTAATGACACAAAGGATGTGAAATCACCTTGTTTCAGATCCTGTATATTACATGATCTTAATTTTCATTTCCTAGCCCAGTATGGCATCCAGTAACAGCTGATTTGAGCACTCATTCTGCAAAGGCCCCTAATACTGATTTTAGGATGAAAACTAACACTAACTTGTGGTTTTGGATGAGGCCTTGCAGAAACATGGTTTGCAACCTTCAGTCTAAAATCCATTTTATTAAATTTGCAGAAATTTAAATTTTTAGAAATTCAAGCCTATTACCAGAAAGCTTAAATCCACAGGTGGCCCCATGAAACTTTAGAAACCCACCAATGTAGAACTGCTGCTTTCAGTGAGATTTGTCAATGGTATGTAAGGATTTCCCATCACAGCTGAATGGTAACACCGAAATTCATTAGCAAGACAAGCAATAGGATACTCCATCAAGAGCTGAACATCTAATGAAAAGAAGAATGTTGGTAATCTGAATTTCCAACAACATCGATAGGAAAAGATTTTCAAGGGATTGGTGAATAAGACCATATTAGCAGAATTAAATATGTTGAATACGGTTAGGAGGCACGTAGGAGAAGACATGCCAACATTCTACAGATATTTCAGGGTTGTTGATTCATCCCATTTCCTGGGAATTACGTCCTTAAAAGAGATAAATAAGACTACAGGGATATAAACAAGGGAATAATAACAAAAAAAGAGATTGAAAGAAACATAAATTCACTGTGAGGGAGAAGAGAAAACGTATCTCATCAGCAGCTGCCATCAGGCAGTGAAATACTTTCCCTGAGGAAACAGTGAAAGAGGTATGTCCCTGTTACTGGAAATACCTTAAACTAAACTAGGCCAGCACATGGGAAAGGTTTCGCAGAAAACCAAAACTAAAATCTCGTAAATTTTTATCTTGTGCCACAGTGAAACACTTAAGCAATAACCCGCCCTGTGTGCATCAGGAAGACAAAGCATTCTGCTTTACACGGATCAATTAGGAGTTTATCCAAAATTCCCAAAGGAGAAGTACCTTTACAGATTGTCAGTTACAGGTAGAAGATGTTTCAAATCTACCCCAAAATGGTAACATGGTCTGACAGTCAGAGCTGAGACTGGCTAATTTCTGACCATGGATACTTAGCAGGGAAAAAAATCTATTCAATCCATGGAAGAACTTATCAAAGGTCCTCTTTCTTTTAAATTCTATAAAGAAGGACAGGATATATGTTTAAACATCTGCTATGACTCCGCTTTGAGGAACAGTTGTAAGATTTTAGCTTCATACCAAATTCCTGGAAAAATCTTACTTACAGTGTTCTATGAGGGAAATTAATAGTAATAACAATAACAACTTCTATCTGTCATGGTTGCCTCTCAGTCCAAAACAAAAAATCCCTTCCACATAATGCACTGAAGGACAGGAAGGGTACTTGTCCTTACTGCAAACACACTTTGGTGTTTCCCCTGCTTCTTGGTTGCTGATTCCCACCTTATGCTCAAGGCCCTCAGTCTCCACCGTAGGAGATACAATTGATTTTTTCATTGCTCTCACTCATAACCATTCTCCTTTATGTCCCAACAGTTTGTGCTACTTTCCCGTAAGCTGCTTGTACTTTCTCATGGGCTTTGAGACCTTTCATCGACCCAGAGTGGTGATTTTCTGATAGTAAGTCCTGCCACTACCCCACCTTGCAGTGTCCATGCTGACTTCCAGGAGACAGGATCCTGGGCAGCTCCAAATGATTGAAGAGAGAGCAGCATGACCCAAAACAGTGATAGCATTTTCTGAATATGCAAAAGGAGTAACTAAAATCAAGCCAGCAGATGTCTCTGGTTCAGACTCTTACCTGTGCTACCTCTTCAAAATCATCATGTCTTTTCTGCAGAGCACGTGCTCTGTGCAGAGACTTCCCAACTCCTGTGTGTTTGCTCAGAAAGGCTTCCCCGTGATTTTCAATCCAGTCCAGCACCTGCCAGAAAAGAAGAACATCCAGTTACCTCTCCTGTCTCAGCAGTACAGAGAAACCCTGTGAGGGTGGGGATGGAACAGCTGCAGAGGAATGCCTTGTGCTTGCTATGGCTGAACACTAGCAGCTCTGTCAAAGTCCATTCTGACTGGAGAGAAGATAAATGCTCATAGATGCTACTGCTAAATTAGGTTTATTGAATTTTTGCTGTTCAATTTATTTTGAAAAGTAGCTTAGTTATTTGAGCCTGGCAGATATTAAATATTTACTTTCACATAAATGACTTTTGGGGAAAGGGAATCAGAAATCTGGAATCTTTTTACAGGAAGTACCCTCCTCTGATGAGGTTGTGTAAACTGCAAAAGAGCAACAGCACATCTCAGTGTGAGAGGGAGTCCAAAAGCATGGTGGAAGGATCAATTAAAATCTATTTTATGTGGGCAGAAAGTATTATCAGAGTTACTGGAATGAAAAGGTTAAGAAACCTTCACTGCAGACCATAAAATATTGACAGTGTGGACCCTCAATTCTTCCAGGTTCTTCTTTTGAGTTCCAAATGGATCCTTATGGAAAAGCAGGATGACAAATTTCATGTTCTGAGAGTTACAGAGGATTCTCTTTTAAAAGCATGTTATCTGTACGTGCACCATCCATGTGGAGTTTCTTCTCAAATTACACTGACACTAAAATTCAGATCAATTCTGTCTGGGGCCTACTACGAGCTGGAAAAAAAACCCAAACATGACAACATAAGGTTGGGAAATTTCAGGATGAGATTGGTACTTTTTCTCCACCTCTTTCCCAAAACACAGAACCTAAGGGAATATATAACACTGGAGCAGCACTGATATTTCTGTAACAGCTCCTTCAGCAGGGAGCACTGCACTCCCAGCAAGTTCTGGATCCTCACTGCAGCTGATGCCGATAGACTGGGAAACAACAGCTGGAACTTCTGTCACTCCAAAGGGACAAGACCCTGCAGGCAGCCCCAGGATAGTGACAAGTACCACAGATATTACTGGTTAAACCCAGAAACCTACCACTAGAGAAATGGAAGATGGGATCATTTATTAATTTATTTATTATTTCAGGCAAGTGAAACTATTTCACGGCTTGGTTGTACAGAATCTAAACTACCTGGGCTCTGAGCTTTTTTTGTAATGTAGATCCCAGGCATATTTTTATAGGAAGTCCTAAGTACAAACAAAGCTTTATACACATATATTTATGTTCCAACCCTATTTCTTCACAAAGAAAAGCATTTTTTAAATTAAAATGTTATGTTTACAACACATTTTTCATCCAGACAGTACAAGTAATTTCACAAAATGGGGTATTAAAGCATTTAATGTCCTGCAGGGACAACATGTATTTGGCACAAGTGACACTGTGGGGATGAAGAAGCAGGATCAGATGTGTTGGCAGTTCAGCCATCACTTCCTGCTTCCCTTTCTTTGACCAGCTTGTCTCCCATTTGCTCTGGGTAGAGAATCCCAAATACGTTTCTTCAAATTGCTTGACAGCCATGTGACAACTGGTCTGCTAAGAGCTTTTCAGCAATATATTTTTGACTAGGAATGACTATATGACTTGTAATAACAATTGTTGGGGGCCAGTCTCCCAGCATTTTTGTCGTTAATAATCTGCAAATAATCCTATTAATTAACAACCTCTTTCCTCTTGTCAGGACTTTTCAACTTATCTATTAAAAATGGAAGCAGAGCCAAACTTAAGTTTGGAAAAAATCTCATCTAATATTCTTTTTTAAATGGCAAATGGCTTTACTTCAAACAATGTTTCATAGTAGATTAGTATGCAGTATGTGCTTTTTATTTATTAATAATTGATAGCCACTCACTGTAACTCTATAGATATCTATTCCAATAACTTTTTCGTTCTTATAGCATTGAAGTAGTCATTAGAAAATATCTGGCTGAACAGCATTTTCTGTTCTTGGACACACATGTCAACATATCTGATCACTCCAGTCATCAATGAATTTGTTTTCAAAACCATTCTGGAAATATATAAATTCTATAATTCCATTTTGCATAGAAGAGGGGAAAATAAAAAACATTACATATATACATCATATATATTATATAAAAAGACTAAGTGAATTCCTGAGTTATTCCAGGAAACTGGCAAAAGACAAGATGTTAGGATGAGGCTCTGATAACCTCACAGGCCTAATTAACAAAAGAACCCTCAGCATTCACTAAGGTGCTAATGAAGATATGTTTTTCCTTACATAAAGCACTTGGATCTAATAAGCTCACAATAATCTGCAAACACAGAGAAATATTACATTTTTGTTTCCATCATAAAAGACACAGAAAGTTGGCACTTAAAAAAGCTGGGATGTGGAATAACTGATGTATGGAATACCTGACTGAATAAAGCTACAGCAAGAACATAAATCTGTGTGGACACAAAACACTTATTCCTCAGTGCAAATGAGAAATGTTAAGCAATCAGTCTGTGTCAAATGCAGGAACAACTCTGAAAGGTCCCATCAAACCTGAAATCACCAGCACTTGTAAACATCTACATGTCAGTATATTTGGAGAAATTCTTCTTTACCCTGAAGAAAGGAAATTTCTATAGAAGTAGAATAACTGTGTAATGATTCAAGATAAACATTTAACAATTCAATTGAGAGCACGGACTGTGTAACTTAATCTACTGCCAAGAATTATCATCCTGAGATACAGGTAGACACTGAAGTTACAGTGACTTAGTTCAAATAATTTAATTATCTCTTAAAAACTTAAGCAGCTTGAAGATGCCATTAAAAGTGCAGTAAAGAGTGTTTTCCAAATTAAATCTTCAGATTTCCCAATTGTGCTTTATCGTCAAGCTATATTTTATTCTAGCTAGGAAAGGGCTGTAATTCACGAGCTCTTTGGAATTAAAATACTGTGCTACAGAGAGATCCATCATCTGAGGTGTTTCTTGAAACATAAAATGTATTTTGTTACTCCAGTATAAACCAGCTCTCTGGGGTGCATTTACTCCTGTGCTCGCACTGGTTTGAAAGGTTCAATCACTATTGTCAGGTTCATTGGGGTAGATGTTGCTGCTGTTCCTCTGCAAAAAATATGTTAATATGTATTTTTAAAAAAATATTTTCATTTCACTAGTTTAAGATCAAAAGTGATAGAAGCATTATTTTCTATTATGACATGCACGTCCTGTCTCCTTATCTCCTCAGGGGCACAATTACACATCCAAAAAAATAAGCAGCAAACCCAGGTCACCGAAAAAATGAAATAAAACTCAGTACAGCTGGAGCAGGCTGACTGTGGCAGCTATTACAGTCATTATATGGCTGGATAACCACACGGTTCAAAATGCTACCTGGAGGAAGAAGAGCCCTAACTGTCCCTGCAGAATTATCTGTGTAACTGTGAAAATAATAATAGTGGCAATTCAGACAGGTTTCATGTGAGCACAGCACTGGGAAGGAGGTGTTTGAAGAAAACCACTTCCAGAGCCCTCTCCACACTCCCTTCTGTTGAGGATGGAACTCCTGCCTATGGGAAGGCTACGACCTACAGCACAACTAAACTGGAAAAACAAATCCTGCCCAGGAGAGGTGAGGGAAAAACACACTTGAGAGTCCACTGGCAGGGAATGCTGATAGTTTGTATGGGATACTGTAGGAAAACATGGGAAGAAAGTGATGGAAGAATGGTTTCAGAGGGAAAAGGCTGAAGAAGCAATCAAGGAATAACTTAGCAAAGTTCTGGGATGATAATTGCTCTTCCTCTAGGCTAATTTGTATGATGGGAATATGGCAAGATGATTGCATTAGTGCAGTTAAGGTCAAGTCTTCTAAAAACTTTAAAAAAGTTAATTTAATTTTTAAATAATAATAAAAAGAAAGGAATGGGGCTGTATTTTAAAAGGGCAATCGGACATTTCAAGGCAGCGCTTTGAAACTGAAGTCTCTTTCTGTAGGTATCTTTCCTAATCAGGAAATGTGAAAACTAAAAAAACATCGCATAACTTTATCCAATTTAAATCAAAATGTCCTTGGGAAACAATTCCATCCTAGCAAGTCCTCATGATATGCACCCATTTTACAAGAATATAAAATGTCAAAGGAGTAGTAAATCCATTACTTTAAGGAACTATATCTGCTGCTGAAGTTAGTTGAAAGACTTCAGTATTTTCACATCTTTTAAACTATGTTTCTTTTAGCAGAAATGAATGAAGATGAAATGAGGATGAGCTGGGTAAGAGTCACAGAATCATTAAAGTTGGAAAGGAGCTTGAAGGTCATTGACTCCAACTGTTAACCCAGCACTGCCAAGCCCACCACTAAACCAGGTCCCCAAGATTCTGCATGTCTCTCAAATACCTCCAGGGATGGTGACTCCACACTTTCCCAGGCAGCCTGAACACTGAGGGTTGCTCACATACAGCAGTCACCAACCCCTACCCTCGTGCAACAGGAAGAGATGAATGAGGAGGGTGAGCTGGTGATCAGGATGCAGTGTGTGGTACCAGCGGTGACAGAGCACCCCGACTTCTGCATTTGACCCAGGCCATGTCAAACAGCTTCACTGCTCCTGAGCGAGGTGACCCACTGGAGTGCTTTGGCCAGGGGAATCAGTAATCTTTCTTACCCTAAGACCCACTGCTGTTGCCATAGTGACTCTTTTAAACTAGGTTACTCTGAAAACTGAAAATAAATTATACCATTTTACACTTCAAGCAGTTAAAGTCAGATCTTGATCTAAAAACAGTACAAACCTGGTATAAGTCAAAGGTTTAACTCTTTGGTAACAGAGTTGTAATAAATTCCAAAGCAATTCCATCTAATTTATTCAGCTTTAAGTGAGGCCCCATTTCAAATAGGTGCATAAGGATTGCCTAACTTTAAACACATGGATAAAGACTCTAAAATCTTGTAGTGAAAGGAATCCAAGCAGTATCAAGCTGTCACTATGAGCACTTGCTTGCTCTTGAGATGTTATGGGCTAACTAAATTGTGGTGTGACACCAGGAAGTCATATGGCACTTCAAAACTCACAAGAATCAAACTTTATCTTTACTTTTTCTGTAGCTGCTATTATGAATGCTCAGTAGCTCCAAGGCCTTGCATGTCTGAAACTCCTATTCCAGAAGCTCTGCCTTTGCCAAGCCTGCTTTTTGTAACCAAGAAATGCAGTTAAAAAGTTCATGTTTCAGATCATACTTTACATCCAAAGTTTATTGTAAATGTTTTGTTCCACTGCACAGCAACAAAATCCAGTATTTTCTATCAAAGCCCTTCAAAATGGTACAAGTCTAGTTAGTAATACTGGATGTAAATTTGCAAATACAAGACAGAGTCTCTTGGCAGAAGATATTTCATTTTCTTCTAGCAGAACTAGAAGCTACACATCATATAGGCATTTATGAACAACACAGCTCAAAGAAGATGTGCTCTCAGGTTACCCACAATCCACTCCTTTATTGGGAGGCAAAAGGGCCTTTAAGAGATACTTTGCACATTTGCCAGGGAGACCACTGACTATGAGTAGAGGCAGCAGCCAGTGTGGGATTGTCAGCTTCTATCTGCTGGAATTCCATCTAGTGGATAATGCTGTTCTGTGCAGGATGGCATGGCCAGTCCAAACCCTGGCCTGCGACCAGGCCCTCCAGGAGAACTTGGTGTCTGCAACAGCACCAAGGAAGACAGAACAAGCACGGAGAATTAGAAGGAAAACAAAATGAAAAATCCCCCCTTACTCACAACAACTCAAGGAGACTTAAGAAAACTAATGCTCTGTAATGAATAAAATGCACATACAGTCTGATTTAAATCAGTTTCTCCTTGTATTCCAAATCATTGCTGAAAATAGATTCCTTTTCCCTATTATCCCTGGCCCTGTCACAGCAGGGTAATGTCAAGTAAAGGTCTAGCTGAGAAAACACACTGAAATACAAAGGAACTTATCCTCTGGCTTTTCCTGCTATTTTTAATGGTTTATAATAGAACCCAAAACAAAACTTGGTCATTCTCATCTGTGGTTTTTACCTCCTAATAAAAACTGAGTTCCCTTCTCACTTCTTTCTTCATTATAAATTTATGTTGGTGGCACAATAAAATATAGTTACAAAATCTTTTAAAGATGGGGATCACACCTCATGTTTAAACCAGAAACATCAACTTTGGCTCCCAATAAATGATTTTTATTTCCAGAGGCATCTATATCTGACTCTAAAACTCAGATCTTGTTCCCACTGAAAGCCACAGTGAAATTTCAACTGCCTTGAGCACACGTGGATCAAAGACTTGATGTTTGTCAAGTTAAGAGGCAGAAACTAGTTGTGCATCCAGCAGATCTGAGTCTCTGAACACACATCTCAACGCCATGTTCTATTTTCCATGTAGCAACTTGTGAACGTGTAGCTCATGGGACAGCATGTCCCAAGCTGCACAGGTTGATGCAGGTAAGTGCAGTCCCCATGGACAGGTACAGCCCTGCTGATGCAGCTCGGCAGCGCCCGGAGGGAACAGAGCTTTACTCTGCTCACTGCCTTTGGTCAAATATGTCAAATCATGGAAGAGTTTTAAGAAATAAGCACAAAGCAACAAGGATTTCATACCCAAAGTAGACTGGAATTGGAGTGATTTGGTTCAATGCCCAGCATGGCAGTTCAGCAAATGACTCAACGTCCCTGCCTCCACTCACTTCTCTAAAATGACATTAATCATAGTTACAGTTGAAAAAAGCAAGGCTGAGAGAGAAAGCGGAAAGAAAGCTGCCTTCCACTTTAAGTTTTTGCAGGATCTAGAAATATGTGGCTCCAAATTTGGTTGGGGATTCTAGGAACCTTTTCCACTAAAGGAATATGCTGAAATATTATAAATAATAAGCAACATGATGGCAGCTGTACAAAAGGGAACAGGCAATCCATTGAAAGGGAAGGCTTTAAATCAGGTGTTAGCTGCTCCAAAACCACTCTGGTACAAATGCCTAATTGCTGAGCATATATATACCTATAAATCCTGAAATACCATAGCTTGATCTGTCTATGTAGAAATGACTAATTCTTCTTCAGAAAATAATATAGCCATCCTACTAAGTTCTTCTGTATTTAATTCAGCTCAGACATTCAGTAGAAAGAGTCACTTATTTCAAACTGTCTTGAGACATGGTGTATCCCACTATCACCAGACAAGGAATCTGAGGTTTCAGAGGGTTTTTTGGGTATGTTTGTTTGTTTTAAAATGGACTTGAGTGAACAGAGCTACAGACTCATTAACACAGCCTGAAGAATGGATAAGAAGGATGAATTTTGATACTTCTTCATTCTTTTCTCAAGAAAGAGTTCTCTTAAACCACTACAACAGACAATATTCACTAAAGCCAGTCAAAAATTTCTGACCACCATTTTGCCTTTCCTTTTCATGACAACTCCTCTGTGTGGTATGTGTGGACTCAGCTGTGCCTGAGTCTCTTTCAAAAGCCAGAGAACTAATGCAGCTGCTATTAAGTAGGAGTTTTTAATCACTCCCTGCTTTTGCTCTCTAATTGTAGCTATTCCAAATACCACCACATAATTAAAGAGGTCTTTTCAAAAGAAAAACCATGCAGTCCCATTTACCCTTGGAGGGAAAAACAACCTTACGGACCTATCAGTATTTTGCTGCATACTGCAACTAAATTAACGAGGGGAATTAAATGCAGAGCCAATTAAAACACACTTTTTAAACATTTCCTTTATTCCCTTGTCTACATTCAACCAAAAAAAGAAGTCCCCATGAAGATTGTAGGTGTTTTTATGAGCTTTCTGGACATTATGTTAAAGTTTCACCTTCACGCAATTTCTCATTTTAACAACAAAAATCTAACCTCTGTAGTTTAAAGACCCACTAGTTTGTCAAGACAGAATATCCATGTTCTGTTCTTTGCAGTGGGGGCAGCCTTACAAAGCACAGCTGACACTGCTGAACACACCTGAGTAAATTATACAGCTACTGAGACATGGGTCCAGAGGAGAGTCAGGAAGTCTTAGATATGCAAAAATACATGTATATAGTCTTATTCACACTTCTCACTGCTTCTAGCACCCACAGATATCCTACAAGCCCATCTGGAAACAGGTCTGTAGGAGTTTATCCAGAGAAGACAGTCCCTGCAGCAGGATCCTTGTTCATCAACAGCTTCTGCAGTGGAAAACACTACAGAATAACAACTCCCCCAGCAACCCCCTCCTTAGAAGTTTCTATTGCAAAAATATGCAAACTGGTTATGAAAGGGCTGCAGCGTTAACAGATGACTAAGTGAAGACATCCTAAATATCTCCCATAGCAATGGACTGCACACCAACAAGACTGTTCACAACTTTTCTAGAAGAGGCTCAGAAGTCCATGGTGAGTCGCTGCAGTATTGCTCTGCCATTCCCCACACACCTCCAAGAACTTTCACGTTATTGTAGACCCTCAAATCGGGGCAACAATCACAATTATTCATCTGCCCTCAGATATTCCACCCTCCATGGGCAACACAGCTGCTCCACTCATGCAATGATGAGGGACACACTGCTCCCACAGAGCTGTTCCACCTGAACTCCCTACCTTTTCACAGGCTTAAATGGCAAAAATAACCTTGTGTCTGCTTTCTGCAGATGGCTTCTATGTGCTTGTACAGTTCTTCACATCTATAAAAATATCATGATGGTCTGAAACTGATACAAGCTTGGAGAAGAGTGAGAATACAACATGTTCTGGTCCCATCCCCCTTCTTGTAAAGAAGAGCTGGTACCAGCTCTAGTAATTAGCGAAATGTAGGACTTAGTTATGTCTCTCTTGGAAACAGCACATTCAGTTCTGGGCTCTGGCAGAGCTGGCTGGGTGTAGGCTGAGCGTTTTGAGAGCAGGACTTGTCCCTCTCCCCTGGGCACTGCCTGAGGTCACGCATCCCCAGCCTGCTTCTTCACTAAATGCCATCATCTGGGATGTGAGCTCCCCAGAAAGGAGTGGGAATATACACTGCATGCCTCTCTTACCCTGAGAAGGAACTTCCTTCAATGTAACATTGCTTTCCTAAAGTTCACATTCATCAAATGTACCCCACTTATCTTTCATTTTCTCGATTAAATATTTTACTTCATAAAATTTGGCAACTGCCTCTCTAAAAACATTCCAAGTAAAAGAACAATAGACAGACAAATGAAGAACTAATGTTTCTTCCTTAATGCTTGGATTGTTACTAATGTTCCCAGAATACTGTTTTTATGGAAATCAAGGAAGGAAAAAACATATTTTCAAGTGAAAAGCCTTCTATTCTCTAAATGCTGAACTTCTTTTAGACAAAATTTCAAAGCTGCGTGTAGGTGGAGAAGCTATAAATAACCACATTTGTGCATGTTCCTTCTGCACAAGACACAGAAAATGTGCTCTGCATCAGCATAGAAAAAAGCTGCTGTGCTCTGCATGAAGCTTCTCCAGGCTGACAGGTAGATTATTTCTTTTGCAATTACGCTGCTGGGTTGCTGTTTGTGAGTCTTTTCTGCAGCTCTCAGGAATCATACCTGGCATACCTGGTGATAAATTAGCAATACAATTAATCAAGTCTGTTAGACTCTGACCAATGGTAATATTCAGAAACTCAGAAGTATTTTCTTACTTAGGGTGTACAGATACTTTTGGTTGTTGCTGTCCATAGCACTAGTTAGAACAGTGACTTTGCTCCTTCTGAGACTAAGACCTTTTGCCCAGCTCTCCCTTCCTATGGAGGAACTTGTACATTTCCAAGTGTGGCCTTTCATGACTTGTGAAGTATTTTCCTTGCATTTGTTTGCTTCATTTTTTTTTTTTTTTTGGTGGGAGTGTCCAAAATGTAGAAGGACCCCTTGAAAAATATAGCAGGAACGCAGGAGGGAAAAGAAAAGCTACATGAGCTCTTTAGGAAAGCACACTATTCGCAAATGTGTAAATAGAGCAGTTTATTTGAACTCTGCCGATGACAGATGAGCCTATGGGTTTCAAGAGGAGCAACAAAGCAAAACTTAAAGAGAGTTTATAAAGATTCAGAAAAAAACACAACTGGTCTTCACAGTGCCAAAACTGATCTGCTTTATGGCCCCTTTCAGAGCCTCAGTTTGTAAAACACAGAAAGAAATTCTCTGTTAGATAAATGTCAGACTAAGATAACAATATCATTACTGCTATCACGAAATGTACATTTTGATGGTATCAACCCACTGAAACCTGTTACCAGTTTAAGCAAGATATTTAAAGGTAAGTAACAATTAGAAAGGACTGATACAGCAAGGACCAGCTTTGCAATAGAGTATCTTTAATGCAGGTGCTGTGCTCTAGGCCCTAGGTAGGCACTCGGGCACTCCCCACTGTGTTTGAGCTGCCTACTGCACCACAGAGGAAACTGCTGATTGAGCAGGATATTGAATAAAGCCCTGCTTTGGGCTACCAAGGGGAGCAGATGATTTAATCACCCAGGTTTAATAAGGCTTACAATCACAGCACATAGCAAAGACATCTTTAGTAAGACAACACATCCCAGCTGGGTCAAACAGGTCTTGGTACAGTCTTGTGGAAGTAACAGCAAAACTCACCAGGATGGCACAGCAGTGCAGTAATCTCAGACATCCCTGCCAGGAACAGAGCCCTCTGAGGTTGAGCATCCTTCTAACAGGAAGGAAAACACAACCTTTCTCCATGGGGCTCTGACCTGATTAGAAGCTAGAGGTAAAATATGAGAGTGCAAACCATGTGGGGAAGAAGCAGGAGAGTAGAAGTGGAAAACAGGGATGAAAGAAGTCCCTGAATGTTGTAAGTTGCTATTCCTCATCAGGGACCTTTCTATGATCTTACATCTTTTAAATAAATATCCAGGTGCCTCACAACATTTTATCTTCAAGTTTATATGTGCCAGGATGGGTGCAGGGAGAAAGGAGTGCAGTACAAGGCTATGGCTGACCTCCCGACAGTGCTTCCCTGACGCTAGGTCCTCCCCAGCATTTCAAACCTGCACCACAGCTTTTCTCCTGCTGCAAGGCCACTGCAGCATCTCTTCTGTTGCTGCTTCCTGCCTGCCAGTCACTGTTCAGGCAAACCAGCTGTGCTCAACACACGTCTCCAGGGCAGAGAAGTCACGGCTCAGGACTGCAGTAAGTGGGGAAAGGGCCAAGTTGCTGTGGAGTGTGAGAAGCTTTGCTGTAGCACCCAGACCCCTCCTGAGCTGGGCACTCCTTACGCCGGACACAGCAGGGCTGAAACAAAAAGCCTGGAATGTTTACACCCTTGTGTAATCTACTGCTGATTTTTTCCACATACCACAGCAGAAAAGGATCCTGTGAGGGTTTCAAAAGGTGAAAGGGCAGTGAGTGACCTTGCAGATGCACTAGAGGAGGCCATGGGTAACAGCAGTGAGGAGCTGTTTGTCAGTGGATAGCCCAGGCTACCATGGCAGACACGTAATGCAAAGATAAACCAGAATATATGGGCAGGAAGGATCAGACTTATGAAGACCCTTTTCAGCAAGGAACAACCTTGAGCTGTTCAGAGAAAAGAAGAGACACTTAAATGATTCCAGGAGTGAGAATCACGAGCAGAACGAAGGGCAGAAGTGTTTGGGGACTTTTCCCATGAGCACCTTTTTAAAGAAAAGCTCAATTTTCTCCAAAATGAAATTTTCTGTTCTGAAAAACTTTCCTTTGTTTTTCTTCTAGTTTGATGGCTTCAACGCTACAGCATCCCCTCATCCTGAACTTCCTTCTCTTGTTGTTTCCTAACAGCTTGTGGACTTCAAAAACCTGAGCAGGTAAGCAAGCAGAAACCATATCCAAGATACATTTTGATTGTTTAAAGTTACTTTTTGTTGGAGGAACAATAATACAAAAAAAGTTTCATTTTGTGGTTTCCCTCTCCCCCACAACTTTTCCTCCTTATTTGGGAAGGGAACCATCTGAAGGTCAGAATGTTTTATATGTTGCTGAAGCCAAAAATAAAAGTAATTTTCTCCATCCCTCAATACACATTCCATCTAAAAAAATCCAAAAAGCAGGGAAAAAAACAAGCCAAGAGTTTTCAAAACAAAGGGAGTGGAAAGCTGAAAGTCCAATGGATAGACCTGAAATGTGTTTTCATGTTTTCACATTTGAAAGACATTTTTGTTAAAGGGAACCATAGCGTAACATAAAAGAAGTTTATAGCTGTAACAGTATACAGGAGTTGGAGCCAAGCAGCCCTGTCTAAATGTGCCTGAAGGGTTACCCCAGCCTAGGCAATAGCTTCCAGAACTACAATCCAGGTTACAGCTTCTAAAAACAAGCAAGAAGCTTTGTGTAAGGCTTTCCTGTGAGGAATGTGCAACAAAAGAAGTTGCCTAAAAGTCTTCCTTGAGCTAAAACTGTGTGTTTAGTCCAAAATAGCGCACAGCCTCTCTTCCATGGAAAGAAATACCAGAACTCTTTGGTCGAGTTGGTTTGGTAAGGCAGCTACCAGAAGCAGGCAGAGCCCACAGGAGATGCTAACAGAGCAAGGAGCTGCTGCAGAGCACGGCCAGGGAAAGCGGTCTGTAGCATGGAGCAAGGCAGAGCTGTGCGGATGAGCGGGAACTAACGGGAATGACGGGCATGGAGAGGAGCAGTGGGCAGGGACAGGTCATGGTGCCACAGCAGCTCAGCCTCGGTTGGCTCTTGCTACCCAGCAAGACATAATAATCTCAAACCGTGAGTGTAATCCATTATAGAGGGGGAAAGTAACCAGCTGGCTGAGCAGCTGCTCTGTGGAGGAAAACACTGCGGAAAGTGTTACAGTTATACATTAGGAACTAGCTTTCATTATGCTCTTTGTTGTCTGGCAAGGTTTTTTTCTCACATAAATGAAAATACCTTTTGTTGGCCATCAGTCAAAAGCAATATGAAAGAGGATTGATCACTCTGAGTGACAGGCAGGACCATGAAAAAGCTGGGAGGCCATATGAGGAGATAATTGAAAGGAAGGATCAAGGCAAACAAATGGAATACAAAAGAATGACTATTTTGGACTCTTAAACCAGTGCCTAAAATAGCATATTTATTTCTCAGTATAACATACCTTTACTTCATTTTTAGATAGTCCCAATAAATCCTACAAGATCTTTCCATAAGGGGTAAAAACTGGAGTAGCAATGACTTTGTTGGTTTAGAGCAGGGATTTGTGAATCAGACATCCTCACACGAATAGTTCATGAAGCTTTCAGTGACCTTTGGCAGGTTGCTCAACATCAACCTTTTAGAAAACCCATAATCCTAAAATGAAAGAAACCTTAACAAGCAAGAAGCACTACTATTATTGTTACTTCTTAAAGTTACAGGGCAGAAAGTTTTCTGGCATTCCAGTCTACATCTACTCAAAGACCTTATTTTTCTCCATGTCCTTGTGACCATTACTCATTCTAGCAAATGCTTTCAAAAAATATACATGTAGCTGGAGAAAACTCTATTTTATTTCTCTTTCTTCACCACTGTAACCCTTCTATTTTTGTAGGGCTAATCAGTAACAGACAAGCCTAATTGTCTCTCTGCCTTTGCCATGACACTAAGAGCCCACGATGCCTTTCAGAAACAATAAGCTACACATGATATTTTCAGGAATGCTGACATGCAAACAATCCTGGGACAGAAATAGACAATTAGGACATGATACATAGTGACTACAAATTCTGTTTAAGTGTAACATCAAATTTTAACAGTTTGCCGAGGACTGACTTCCCTGTAGAATGCTGCAAAGCCAACTTGGGATCAGGAAGACACTGAATGCCCAGCAGAATGGCACCACACAGGATTTGGGTTCCTGCACCCTAGTACACCTCACCCAACATTAGGTAGTGAACTGAAGGTCTTGTCTGAAGAGCCTACATTATCATTATTTCCCTCACAGTCTGGAATAAGAGAGGGAAGTGTCCAGGGTACAATGAGAATCATTCTCTGGAGGTGCCAGTGTCTCTCCATTGACTATAAAAGGAGACTCTGCATTAGGCTCCTGACTTGGATGATTCAGTTACCCTTCTAAAGACAGGCAGGATAAATACAGACCATGGATCATTACAGATCTGCCTACAGAGAAGGAACTGCATCTTTACATCGCCTTCTCCATTTCTCCATACTATGAGTTGTTTCCTCTTCATCCACTGAAAGACAGATCCAAACCATCAATGAGTCGGTATGATTTCAGAGGGTTTCCACAAGAGCTTCTTAGCCTAAGAACCCAAACATTTGCCATTCAAGAAGTAGCAAAACAGACCATCTGAAAGGTCTAGGTCTTGAAAGACAGACAGTGCTCACAAGAAAAACACTTTTTGACAGACAAAGGAATTTTTTTTTCCAGTTCCTCTTCTCACTTCAATAGGTTCAGAGATCAAGCTGGCTGGTTCAGATTTCTTCAGATCTTATCTGCCAAGACAGATGTGAAGCTCATCAAAGTGTTCTTGCACTGCTCATACATCAGTGCTAAGTAAACTTCAGTTGGTAACTGAATCTGGCTCCTGGAGTTTGACATCCCTTGCACTACTGCTCTGTGTATAAATTAGAAAGTGATCATTATTATTTTTTCATCAGTGACTCTTTAGGAGCACAAAGAACAATTGTCTACTTGTCTTAATAACTATGTAAAGGAAGACTGAGACAAAGGTTGTTTCCAGATAATTCAAGTTATACTTTAAATCAAATTATGAAGAGGATAGTGTATTGTTAATCAGCAACCTCAAAGGGATTTCCAGAATAAATATCTTTAAATGAAAATTTAAACCTATAGTTCTTTATGAAGAATTTTGGCACAAAAATAATACAAGATAATACTGGTCTAAATTTAAGAGTATTGTCAGAAATTTAGAACAGAGCTCCCTTTCTCTTAAGTGAGTCTGAAGTATGTAAAGCAATTTACTTTTTAGGCTGATAGCCTGAGACATCTGAAGTGCTCTTCTACCATACAGTGATCAGTGGTTACAGGGTGCAAATGTCCAGGGTTCTGCCTGGACAGAAACACAGAGCCTGCCTCTATAACAGCCACTGTCTGAACGTGCCCAAATATCAACATGCCACATATTTGCACCCTCACTCAGGAAGCTCTGCTGTGGCAGGGAGGATTTCTAAGACACAATTATTAGTAAAGAGGAAAAATGCACATTACTTCTTTCACTTGTGTTCTTTTTCCAAGAACCCTGTCCTGTTTGTGTTGGGACAACCCTGAGCACACTGTCTATAAATGTTCCATGTCTTTTCAAGCTAAAGGAACTAAAGGAAGAAATATGTGGGCAATATTCCCCTTCCTAGTGTGGCTCCTTGGGTGGCAAATCCACCACAATCTGGTCAAGGAGTAACGGGAGTTGTGCAGCTATGCAGGGTGCTCTTAATCTATACTCTGTCACCACTAGAGCTTAGAGAGACATCTATAGTCAGCAGAAATCACCTGAAACTACTGCATAATCCCATGCTACTGTGGGTTCAAATTAACGAACAACAGGCCAAAATAAGCAACTAAATCACTCAACAATGCTTGTTATTTAAGTGGCCATTTTCACAATATTTGCAGGATACTAATCAGCACAAATAAACCACCACTTTACTTTCAGCATTGGTTACTTTTAAGTCCTCCTCAGAAGATGAATGGGGCCACAAATCTCTTCACTGCCTGGACTCACACTCGCATTGCCTGAAAACATTCCCGTTCCTTTGGCAGGAACAAAAGGAATGGAATGAAAACTGCCCTGAAAAAGCAGTTGACAAAATGCTTTATTGCATGGTCTGTGATGAAAAGTGGATGGAAGCAAACAGAAAACCCTTCTACTACAATTGTACATCCTTTACTGCATAAATAATAAACAGAGCAGTGCTATATCAGAGGTGTTAGAGGTGTACGTGAGTTTGGAGACGTGCACATAGCATTAAGTTGGTCCTTTGGAGCTCTGTAGGTTAAAGTTGTATGGTAATCGAACAGAATTGTCTGGTGACATATTCAAAACAGATCATAAACCAGTGGCATCACCAACTGCTGGAAGGACAGGGTTAGTGAGAGCAAAGGTATTTATCTCTTAGTCATGGATAACAAAAGGTTGTCTTCTCTCCTGGTGTATTCCATTGGGAGAAGGTTGCCAAGAAGTTTTACCAATATTAATTCCTTTTTCAGTATATTTGGGGGGCAATACAACCATAATTAGAACCTCTACTCACCATCACTTTGGCTGGTAAGGTCACACAGACCTTCTAAGCTCAGAATAAGTACAGCAGTAATACTTTGAAAATGTAAACACGTCAGTGACAAACATTAAATGCACTTCATGACTTCACCAATTTACCAAAGGAGTTGTGAAAATTCTCTAGGATGCTGTGAATTGTAATGTTTTAATTAGTGATTGACAGTGGGAGCTGTTTACAGGCTAAATCTGTTCAGATGGCACACAAGAGCATGTGATGTATTCTTGCAGGGTGATGTGGCTGAAGTCATCTGGTAGTAAATATAATCTTGACTAAATTATAATGCTCTTTTCTTTTCCTTAGCAATTGTTTATGAATAAATCTCTTGTTTTGCAAGATGTAGTGAAGGTACTACTGTAAACAAAGCACAAAAGGAGATCTATAGTCTCATTTCTTTTGTCAAACAAACTATGACAAGTTGGAGAACTCTTCACTGCCTTGAAGGGATCAAAATAACTGAGTGTACACATGCAAATGGGGGGGGGTAATGCACAGATCTAATCCTCTAAAATTTTGTGTGAGAGCTACATGAAACATAAACTGCCTCAAATATACAAGCATTCTTCTGCAAATGGACTGCACAGATCACATGTATCACATGAAGTGTTCAGCATTCTCAGATAGTGTATGGAGACAGACAGATGTTGGCAGGACATTTTTCCATACAAATTATGTCAGGATCATGCCCTGATCTGTTTTCTCTGCCAGTAAAAGCCAGACAAATGACAAGTTAAAGTGCTTGGTTATGAAGAGAGACAGCCTTTTCTCTTCAGTACTCTGCAGTCTCCCACAACAATGGCAGCTGGTAAATGTAATGATATCAGAATGGCCACATGGCCTTTTTATCCATCACCAGAGGCAGATAACCACATAAGGAAACCAAAACTATGTCCCTTAATGTATCTGGGCATGAAGCCAGTAGAAGGCAAATCCAGAATTCAGAGAAATCAGATGAACCTGACACTAGTCTAGCTTGACCTTCTCAATAACCAAGAAGATTTGAGACATCACTGTAGCTGGAAAGGCAACAGTTCCAGCTTTGTTAGCACTTAGCACCCTCTTGCCTGTAAATGTTTGTCAGTCATCTTGCTGTTTACCACTGGTCTTCATTGGCCATGATGGGCCTGCTCCATTTTGCCATGCAGAGCCACCACAGCTAACTCAACACTTTGTTCACGGCCAAGAAACACCAGCACACACAGCATCTCTACACCCACCTACTTTTCAGCTCTTTCTTTACAGGCAGACGTCCCAACCAAAGTGAAGCAAGAAGAAAGCAGCACCAGCAATGACCTTCAGAGAATCATGTGAGTCTGTGGAGAAACAGACTTTCTGTGCCAGGCTAAGTGTTGACATGCAGGTATGGAAATGATGGCAAGACCAAGAACTTCTGTGAGAAGCAATGAAGGCTGCAGGAGTGTGTCAGTGTGACTATTCTGACACGAAAGTGTGCTAAAGCACAAAGTTCAATGCTTGCCCAGACCATTTCAATAATGCATCTAATGGGTCTCCATTCTCCTTCTACTTTAACAGGTGTGCTTCACTTGAATGAATTTATAGAGAAGTGAATTCAGGTAATTCAGTGAATTCTTGACCCCGTGAAAGAAAGGGGATGAGGAGGTAATGGGGTGAAGAATAGTCTTCTAAACTTACTTCAGCTATCTCTAAGGCTTTAAGGTTTCATGCTACAAAACTTTTGCTACGTTTGCTGCACAGTATCAGGGAAAGGAAACACATTAGAGTGGACAGATGCATGTAGGCTGGCAGGATAAATCAGGACCTAATAGTACAAAGCAGTGGAAATATGAGAAAACACAAGAACAGTTTCAAACCTCAACAGAAATGGAAATGGTGTTAATTTGATGGTAAATAGTCTGCAGAAGGTGAAGACCCAGAGCAGAGAGGGGCAAAAGGGAAAAGGTACCAAAAATGGGCCAGTGGATCTGCAGCAACTACAAAATAATGACATGAAAGTCCAAGGGATTTTTCTTCTCCCTTGCAGGACAGAATCTCAGCACCTTCTCCCACAGCTGTGTTCTAAAAGGATCAAACAGAGCAGTACTTCCCTACCTGAAACCAGTGAACTTCTAAAAAAGAACTGAAGCAATGAAGTATTTTCTACACTCAGCAACCCAACATTTTTATAATGATCCTAAATAATTTTGGTGTTAAAAGAGTTTCTTGTCAGTTTCTGCCTGTGTTGAACCTCATGGCAGCTCACAAATTTTCTTAACTGCTGTTGCTTTTGTGTGAATGGTGCTCTATTTCCTGTAAAGGCTGCAAATGCAGTTTCACACCATTTATTTTCTTTCCTTCTTTAAAACACTCTATATTCCTAACTCAGCATCCTCAGCACACCATTACTTATCTTGGTTCACATGTGCAAATGGATGTAATTGTATTCATACACAGATGTAGTAGCAAATAGTCTTGTAAAATGTCTGATGGTGTGAGACAGTGATTATTTCTAATGATATTTTATAGCATAACATTTCTTACATTAATATTGTAACTTGGCAATCCACAGTGTTTACACTGTTTTTTTATACAGCACAATGTGTGTATCAGTTATGCTGTGACTGTAGGGATTTTGTGCAGTTCAAGCTGAAACCCAGCTAGAATCAGAAGTATTTCTTTGACAGTAACTCTCTGAGAACACAGGCCTGACGTGCCATTAGTACATACAGCAGGTAGTCTTGCCTTGCAAATGGTGCAGATAACTAGAAATTATATGAATAAGCCCTGTTGAACACAGCTTAACCCTCAATTCCAGTCCAAATGGCACACACTTATCCTACACAAAGCCTTCATCCTGATAATCAGTTCTGCAAGACCTCTCTGCAAGTTGATATTCCATGCCCAAATACTCAATCCCTCTGACAAGACTAACCAGAGTAGTTAAATAAGGATTTAATGATCTCTCAGGGTCCATAAGAATCTTCTTAGAGATGCCTTTACCAAAATCTATTCATGTTGTTAATAGCAGACTGAGAGGATGCAAAATAATCTTGGAGTCTTTTTAGACATGCAACACAACAAACTTGACCCTATTAACATCCAAGATTGATGCAGAACAGGTGTCATGACAAGAAAGGTATGGATGAACAAGGGAAGGAGTGCAAGCTCTGCCACAGATATTATCTTCCATCAGAACTTTTACTGCACTGTAAAACAGCTGGAGAGGGTGAGCCACAGGATATCCTGACAGGGAAAACTGCACCTGTGAGGAACTGTTTAATTCTGAGCTGTGTGAGAGGAAATCTTCCTTAGAGAAACTGTGCTGTATCATTACATGTTTAGAAGACAGAGAAGTCTAATAAACTCAGAGCTCTCTTGTCAGGAATTGTTCTCCCACACCTTTTCATTTTAGACCTGAACTAGGGAACTCAGTTGAAGGTTATTAAATTTTGACAAGGCAAGAAATTATTATAGATAAATGTTGCTTATGATCAGTGACAATATACAGGTAGACAGCTTCATCTGCCAATTGACAGGCACTTAACAAAATAAGCATAACAGGAATTGCATGACAGATATACAGGAGGTGATTAGTTTCAAAAAAAAGCGCCCATCAACATACTGAGATATCTTCCTCCTCCTCATGGAACCTACAATTCGTATTTCTGTTTAGCTGATAATTTCATTTATGAGTTACAAAGCATTTATCTTGAATAGTACAGATGTTTAGTGAACAGAATGATTCATCTCTTCCTCTCTACTTTCTAAGTAGGACAAAGAGATGCCTCCAGTGTGTGCTAGGATGGAAGCATGTCTGTCATGAAGTTGTTGCTTCCTAGATAATAACTACCCATTAAGAGAAAAATTTGGGAAGACTGCTGCCAACAGAACTCACACAGAGTAATGCTCTCTAAAGTCATTGTGCTCCAGGGACTCTTACTGCCTGTTTCTTTTTCTCTCACCAAAAGCCACAATATGTACAAAGACCTGTTCCTTTTGAAAACTAGTGACACAGCCTCATTGCCTTGCATGTGTGGGAAGTAAAAGTCTGAATGGGTTTCATGAATGAACCTCATAAACACTTCTACTGAATTCAGAAGATGTATGGGAGAAAGTTTCAGTTTGGAAAGATTGAACAAAAGTCTAAATCACCCTAGGGAATAAAGAATACCTAAGATAATATGGATTCTTATTGATGTTAAATACCACAATTAGAAAAAGTATAAAACCATCAGAATTTAAAATGCTTAATTTTTAGATTTTAGCCCTAAAACTGTAATAACTTCATATAGTTTTCTGAAAGTATTTTAACTGAATACCAAATAAATGCTCTATTTAATATATAGCTTATGAATTTCATTACCATGCAGTATGTTTGCTGACACGTAATGAAAGTAAAGTTGCTTAAATTAAGCATCTGTTACATTCAGCCCCAGTTTTAGTTATATATATGGCATGAATATTTTGGGGGTTTTAGAGGAAAACCTGAGTAAGTAGAAATACTGGCAAATTTTTGAAGACTGCCAAAGAAATGGTCACAAATATTTGCAAAGGACATCCAAAGCTACAGTTCTGTCTGTGCTGGTGCACTTCAGTTATGGCACTAACAGCACCACAGATTTGCATGTTGAGTAACAGTTGCCTGTCTCCTGTCCTTGTTGGTTCATGTCTATTTAGCATGTGACAGCTTTGTCACTCTGTCTCTGCCTCATTTTTCACTTGGAGGAAGGCAGTGGCATAAAGAACCCCAGGGACATTAGAATGCTCCATAAACATGATTAGAGCATTCCGCCTCTTCATTTGAAGCAAGTACCATATTGCTACCAACATCTGCTTTGGGCTGTAATGGGGCCCTTAAACAAACCACACCACCCTGAACGAGCAGAGCCCTGGAACATCTGTTGGTTGTGCCTGCATAGCTGGCAGCCACAAACATGGCATCCCATACTTACTGTCATTCACACTCTTGTGTTGGTACTCATATGGATTCCTTTGGGAGAGAAAAGTTATCCACCTGGAGCTGAGACTCCCTGAGAGCAGCCGGGGTTGTATAAACTGTATTTCTGTGAGGAGGGCTCTAAGCATTGGGGTGTGCACTTCATTGGAGCCAGCAAACTCATAGCACGGGTATATGGATTCCATAGGTGGTAATAGTGCAAAGATCATCTAAACAGTACCACTAAACTGTCAGTTTATGTTGTTTCCACACAGAAAGATGAAATATACCACAATTCAATTGCTTTTTACACTTGAAATGCTTTTTTCTATTAAAGATCCCTTTCTCAGGAGCAGTAGAGTACCTATAGTGAAATTCTCACTTGTGACAAATTAACTGCTGAAAATAGTGTCACATTCTTATGAGGAATGGACTGATCAATATTCAGTGGACTGAGTGACGATTTCCAACATGATACCAGGAGATACTGAAAGGTGCATTAGGATTGTAGCAGATTTCTAGAATACATAGAGCCATACATACATAGTGTCAAACCATGGTTATGGCATCAACCTCTGAATGAGCCACTAACCTCTATGGTTGCAAATAAAGGGTCATTTTTTATCTGTTTAGCAGGGATATTACCTGTTGAACATCCTGCTGGAAAACACAGAGCTGCAGCCTCTGATGTAGCCGGACCTTTCTGTGTTGCCAGATGCTTTCTAGGCGCCGCTGGTGATGCAGGACTTCATGTACCACATCCAGCACCTGGTGAACAGCCTTGGAGTAGTTTGCAGTAGCAGTGAGGGATTCAGAATTCCCAGGACTCAAGGGACGCTGTAGGACATCCAGTAAGGCTTTTCCATCCTGGCTCACCTGAATGAAGAAACAGGTCTGCTTCACTGCACTGGTACTTAAATATCTGACAGCTGACAGAGAACAGTCTAGCTCCTTCTTTTTCTGCTGTGTGTTTTCCTTATTTCAGTCAAAAAGAAAGAAA
Organism: Picathartes gymnocephalus; assembly: GCA_013390045.1. Lineage (NCBI taxonomy): Eukaryota > Metazoa > Chordata > Aves > Passeriformes > Picathartidae > Picathartes > Picathartes gymnocephalus. The sequence goes on from WEKY01046539.1 coordinate 256,262, forward strand.
AACCTCATAACATCTCTTTTTGACTTGTACTTACGCATTCAGCACTTGTCTTTGCTTCCTAGCGGGCCTGCTGTGTTACTCAGCAGGAGCACAGGCACGGCACTGCTGGGGCTGCACACAGAGATCCCAGGGCTATATTCCATTCTGACACCCGGGCACTGAATATTCCTGACGCACGCTGCTTGCTGACAGGTGGCATTTGCAAGAGCGGGCCTATCTTTGTGAGGAGGTGGCATTTTAAGAAAACCACAGATGGCAGAGCCATTCATATTCTGTATAATAAGGGAGAGTCCTTTCTTTGTAGGATTACTAAGTATGTCTATACGCTGAGAAGTGTGACATTCCATTCTGTATTTCATTCAGCAGCAGTGAAAAATAAATTAGTATATGACTGATTCTTTTCTTCCCCAGGAACAGCTCAGAAGGACCTATGGTCTCCTTTTTCAATGGACTACAAAGTTTGCTGGTAAATGCAAAGCTTTCTGCACACATGTAACCTTTTCCAAGCATATTAAAAGATATTTACAGATGCAAAGGCATTTGGGCATTAAAAAAACCCAGAATGTCTGGTTTTTTAATGCCAGAATTTTTTTTTTTTTTCTGGAACATTCCTGCACCATTTTCATATTGCAGGGGCAAAATGACAAATGTAACCATAAAAACCAGATTTCTGCTAAAAAAAAAGTGTGCATGCACTGATTCTCAAAAAACGGCTTTTTGAAATAATTTTTCAGTTCCTGATTACAAAATTAAAATATTTTGCTCAACAGAAATGGTAAATGAGGATACTATTGGAATCCTTGTCTTTTCCAACCCACTTTTCTCTTTTCCCTCTGAAACAAACTGCAGTGAAAATGACAAGATTTCCTGAAAAGTGCATTTGTATGCAATGACAATCACCGATCTCGACAGAAAATAGGGTAATGGATGTTTTTCATCCAGTTCATAACATTTTGAACGTTATCAGTCAAAGTTAACACGTCTCCAGGATTTCCATGTCTCATTTATTCCTGCATTATAAGTTGCTTGTTCAAATGTAGCAAATATCCTTTAATGGCCAAAACCTCTATCTTTTGGCAAGCCATGCCACATCCTCGTCTGTGGTAGCACTGTGTATCTGGTGCATTTTTGGAGAAACCAAAAGATCCTCTGAGACATATACTGGCAAGAATTGGAGTCAAACCTCACCATATTTATGGCTATTTGGTGGCCTTATGCAAATTCTTGGATTTTTTTTTAAGTATTCAGGGCAATTCAGAATTAGATCAGGAAATAACTGGAGAGTACATAGAGAGCAGTTTTCCATACTCAATTTCAGTTGCTGCTGAATATCAGATGGAATAATTTGCACATTCTGGAGCCTTCTGGGGTCACATAGGGAACAACAGCAGTGGATAGTGGTGATATGATAGAGGATTTCAGGAGGAACCACTCAGGCACAGGTGTTACCTTGGCAAGATTATGGAGATGGCATTAGCTGCTAGTAAGGAAGAAGCAGCTTCCAGAGGAAGAAGAGAAGGCATCCTACATCCTATTTCAGCTGTGGGAAGAAAATCAGCAACTACTTAATCACTGGGAACAGGAAACCAAGGCTATGGACACATGTGGGTGCAGATTATTAGACAAGAAACTCACTCTGCACTGGCTAAATTCACTGTGTAATTCATTATGTTTCTGTCACTGGGATTTGGGCTTAGACTTGGTCTGAATCAGACCCTGGGTGGTGCTCCAATGGTTTTAATAGAATCCCTGGTGATTTACAATACTAGCAATCACAGCAGAACTGGGATTAAAAAATAAAGGTTCAAAAGTTTGCCAGTAAGAGATGTGATTGCATAGAAATATAATACACATGTTTTACTCAGGACAACTTTCTAAAAAGTTTGTGCTATTACACAGACCTACACTTCTGCCTTCTCTTACTGCTTTCTCTTCTATAGGATGTAGGTTTTTAGCTGCTATATGGCAATTTGTTTCTGCTGTCTGTCTAAAAAGCCTCAGAGATTAAAAGTTATGATTTTTCCCTAATGGGGATAACCTCCTAGTTATCCTCTGCATGGACAGAGATAAAACACCAGATTTGAAATCCTTGTGTTGTCCTGTTAATAATCATTAATACAGATCAGAAGCTATTAGAAGTGGTTTTCTGCTCTCCAGTTTACATCCCTGTCCCATCACACTGGACTAAATAAATGAAAAGGAGCATGGTGACCATCAAGTAGCCAGTGGTACTTAGTATTCACAAGGATAACATAGATATTCCAGGGTTTCCTATCATCTGCAGCTCTGAAATTCTTCAGCTTAAGAAATTTGTTTCCCAAAATGGTGAATATTACTGCATTCCCAAACAATAGCTCAGGAGGTTTGTGCTCTCGGAATTCCCCAGTGAGCAGATTTCAGAAAGGAACAGCCTCACAAATGGAGAAACCACCTACTGTGCTCTCTCAGTTGTTTCCGTGTTCTCCTTATAACTGCAAAAATAAATCAACAAAACTCTTTTCATGTGAATCTTTTTGAATTTTTCAAGGACTGTGCAACGAGACAAGCAAAACAACCCAGGTTAGTCATATCACTTCACTTACATCTTAATCACAACACATTTTTAGGTATTGCAAAAGGCTTAAGCTGAATGGACCCGCAACCCATGACTTGCAGTCCCAGTGCGAGTGCCAGTGTTGCATTTCTCAAAGCAAACTTGATCCTTTCTCACTTATTTTGTGAAGCACACAACTGATGCTGGACTCTGGGAAAGTTTAGTTCACCACCTGACACAAAACACATACATACTCCTATCACCTGCTGATATTCTTGGCTTTGTAGGAGGAAAAGGATGGGCAGCATGCAAATGCTTCTGAAAGAAGTTATGTGACCTTTGGTGAAACAAAAGGTAGATTTTGTTGTGCTAGAGTGTTGTGGTGGGTTTTATGGTTCATTGTTAGTCTTTTTATGTATTAGTTGGTTCACTCCTGTTTTTCTCAGTTACCTGGTTTCCCCCGTGTCTATCATACCCTGTTTTTCCACCCCTTACTTGAAATTGTATCCACCTCTGAGGTGTCAGTCCTTCCCTTCCCTCACCTACCCTCTGGAAAATTCTCTTCTCCCTGTCTCCCCATTGGGATAATTCAAACATGTTCCTCCCCTCTGGTTAACAGACGGGGGAGGAAACCCTATTGCTTAACAGTTGCCATTCCCTGGGATACTCAACCCTGGTTATCTTCAGATTGGTTCAATGATTGTACCCTCCCCTGAGATCCGCCCCCCTTCTAGAACCCCTGCACACGGTGCTCGCAGCCCTTTGGACTGCAGACCCTCCATGAGAATAAAGCCTTGTTGGAACCCTGAGCCAAAGGGCCTCCTCTGCCTCTGTGTCCTTGCTGACGACTCTGGATTACAATGTCGCTCAGCATTTGCTGCTGTGGGCCAGTGAGTTACTGCCTTTTTGGGGACCTTTCTGGAACGTCCACCTTCAGCATAACCTTGCTACTGGGCAGCTTGAGCTGCATCACTAGTGGAATCATCCCATGGCTGCTCTATACAGAAATAGGGAATAAGTGAAAATCTGCAGATATCCTTTATAGTGGGCCAGGAAGACCTCCAGAGCCTTGGAAGTGACAAGACTAATGGTGCCATCTGTGAAATAGCTACGGTTTGCACCAGGGTTAAAAATGGGGCTTAGAGTAAATATACCGTTCCTCTAGGAAGAGACGGTAAAGTGCAGTTAAGTCACAGGGAACAATCATCAGCCAGGCTCAAGCCTGACTGGAGAAAACCTTTCCCTCCCTCCCAACCTTATCTTTAGCACATCAGTGCAGTCCCTAGCAGGGATGTCCCGATTTTGTCTCCTGCTGTTCATGCACGAGAAACACTGATGGAGCAACACAAACACACCCTGCCTAGAGACATGGAGAGGAAATCTCTTTGCAAGAGGGGAATCTGCCAAAAGAATGCACCTGTGTGTATCTCCTCCCTCCAGCACTGCCCTACCCAAAGGAGCAGCAAGAGCACCCCTCAGTGCTCAGAAGGAAGAAGGCCTGTTCTGCCAGCAGCTTGGTTTAGTGCAGGAGAAGACTTCTTAGCTGTGAGGTGCACACCAGGTCTGTGATCTCCACCCCCACCAATTCACTCAAGCTTAATAAAGGAAATAAGGCAAAAAGTTGTGACTACAACCATTATATAGACTGGAGAATAGGCATGTGGATAGGAGACAGGACTCCTAAGACTTTCTATCTCACCATATAGCTGTGGGAAAAGGGATGAACATTTCCAAAATAACTGACTGTAACTTTTCTGTCATTTCTATATATATTTTCAAAATATTCTTTTTAGGAAAACAGTACAGAGATAATTTAAACAGCTGCGTTTCTGACAAGTTATATCTTTCTAAGGGAACATCAGCAAAAGTAATATGGATGTTAATGGTTACTTTTGGTAATGAGTTTTAAATGAAATTGAGGCTGACAAACAAAATGCCAGTTTCAAATATTATTTAATCCAAACTTGACTTAATTTTTAGAAATATTTTTAAATGTGAACTAAAAAACTTTAGTTTCACCTGACTAGGCAGGTGAACTCGTATGAAATTCACAGCTGCAACTAGAGGTCAACTCTTCTGTGTCTGGCACACAATGCACTGTTCTGGAGAAGCCTAAGGATTGAATAAGGAAGCACCCTTTGTGACTGCAACCCAGACTTGCTCATTCTTATCTGACTAACTCCCAAATTCTTGCAGGTGTTTGAGGAAGAAGAGATTTCTATCTAATATTCCTTACATTCATCATCAAGGTACCTGCACAACTTCACTGTGAATATATGAGTGCTTGCCATCAAGATTAAATAGTAAATCAGCTTCTCTTCTATTTTATACTATAGATTCTTTCAAGGCCATGATGACCAGGGCAAGGAATGAGAGTGTAGGAGTTATATATATATATATATA
>WEKY01046539.1:269530-304194 GCA_013390045.1 Picathartes gymnocephalus
AAAAACTACCCCAAACCTAAACCAAGCAAACAAGAACTATCTAATTCACTAATAAACTCTAACATTTTCATTGTGACTGTAGACTATTTATAGTCTATTTTTGATTTTCCTTTATGAATATATGAAGATTTCCAATTATTAACGTGAAGACTACACCTAATCACTACAGTGCCCATTGTAAGGAGATGGAAGTTCTTGTACTGGGCATCTTCTTAAATTATCAGTCCCATCAAAGGCACTGAGTGTGCTTACATGAGTAAGTGCCCAGTAGGGTGAGTAATTGCTCTATGCTATTGCCTGCTGTCAATAGAAACATGGAATAAAGAAAAATCCATTGTAATTCTACAGGCAGAAACATACAATGAGAAAAATCTTTACTTTTTGAGATAACCTTTTCTACACATATATTCTGTCTTAAGAGACATCTTTTCTGGCTTAGCTCTTACAATTTCTTCTTCAGATGTTTAAAGTATGGGTTATTTTATAAACATCAAGCACGCTCAGTAGCTTTAGTATTAACTACTTGGAAAAACAAGCACACAACAATCCTGAAGAGAGCCCCAAAGCAGTGTTTGTCACTGGAAAATGAATGTAATCAACATATAATTGATGTTGAACCATCATCATTAAGTGGACCTGGTTTAGATGCAAAAAAAAGCACAAGGTTTATTCAGTGACATTTTAAATCTTTTCTAGCTATGAATTATGGGACCATTCTAGAAGTTGTTAAAGACACAAAATAGAGTTCAGGGATATGGAAAATTTTCTTTGACGTTCACAGCGGTCTCTGAAATCTCTACTCAGTGAGGTCTAACAAAGTCTGGGGCTATGGAGAGCACTGTAAGAGTAAGTGTTGGAATGAAATCCATAATTTTAATTAACAATAATATTCTTTGGCTCCTAGAAATTGACAGCTGGTCTGAGTCTATGTCACGTGTGTGAACATTCCTCTACCCATGGCACATACACATATAAGTGCAGGTACTGTTTTCCTGACCATAGTAATCCTGAATTTATCCACAGCACTAATGAAATAGTAGAAGCTAAACATTTGTTACTAGTGCACTTCAGTTATGATCAGACTCTTTCCCATTACTAAAGTGAAAACGTAATTTCTTACCCACCAGGGGACATGGGCCGTTTTCGGAGTGGAAATATTACTGCTGGGTTTTGAGACACTGAGCCCCCAGTAACAAAGGTCTCAGCCTCACTGAACATAAGCCAAAAGACATCAAGTAATAACTGCAGCATCATCTTTATCGAGGTAGCACTGGACCATTTTGCCTCTCCCGAAAGCAACTCACCTGTTCGGCTTTCTGGTGAAAGACAGCAGACATGGCTAAGATGGTGCTGCGCTCATCCAGAGCTGCAGCAAAACTCTTCCACTCTTGATCCAGCTGGCTGGATATTTGTTTAATTTGCTGGGAAGCATAGTGGCCTGCCTCAGAGAGCCTTGATGCCACAGACATGATTCGATTGATGTTGACATAGGCATTCTGAAAATTAAAAACCACACATAAATAAAGATAAGGAAGAACTGTGACCACCCTCTGCCTTCATGACACATTCCAAACACCATCAGTTGGAGTAAAGCCAAGCAGTTCAGTGAGAGCAATCAACCACCTGCTTAAATATGCGTGAATAGCAGGCATACTACCTTCCACTCTAAAAACACATCCCTCTGGATTCTTTCTGTACATCTATGCCATTATCTAACACTGTTGTCTCCCCTTTTCTCCTTGAATTTATGTAAAACTAATTCGCCATACTTTAGCTATTTACTCACCTGTTACTCACCTGCTTCTATAATATTCCTGATATTTCTGTTGCGTTAATTCATATTTCTGGATGCTATATCCACATATTCATAAGTAAAAGGTTTACTTTATGCCCTTTGAGAACTGTCTGATAATCCTTTATAGACATGTAGTGTCAACAAATGGAAAAGTCTTACAGAATTTAAAAGAGCACATAAGGACATTCTATAGAAATATAAGTGTTTCCATAGAAATGTCTATTACATTATGGCCTTCAGTTAAAACATTATCTTTTCTGCAGGATATTTTAAGCTGTTCTCCAGCAGAGATATTATTCAACTCCATTCTGCATTTAGAAGGATTCAAGAGCCTCTAAAAGGGTAATATTTTCTCTTCTTTCATAAGAATTTTCCATTATTGTTTTTATTCAGCCTTGAAGAAGTGGAAGAATAGTTTTTTCTCAAACTAAACCGTGGACAGCAATGTAATTGCGTTACAATACCCCCATTCTGCATAGGAATGTAATGCTGAAAATAAATAGCCATCATGACAGTGCCTTACAACGATGCACCATCAAAAGACAAATGACAGCTGTCCTGCAGATTTCTGGAAAGTCATTTGATGTAAGCACTTCTCCTTTCTCTTTCCTCCTCACCAGAGGAAAGCAACATCTCAGAATTTGAGAGGTCTTGCTAATGTTGACTTACTGCTGCTTTCTTGTCTCTCTAAACTATTTTCAAAGGGCTTTAGAAATTTCTGGGAGTAGAATCTCTAAGTCCCTCATGCGCAAGGACAGACACAGCCCAGATGATTTTAGCAGCATTACTCATGGGCAAATAATAAATCAGAGATGGAAGTGTTTGTTGGAACAGGATCTCATCAGAGTGAGTGGGAGCAAAACGTGGAAAGGTATCTGCCAATCCAAACATGAAATGCAACAGAGCACTGCCAAGGCAGGCACAGGTCCAAACTAAGTTGTAAAGCAGGGCAAAGTATGTCTGCAAAGTGTGTGGGATAACTATGAAGTACATTCATCATAACTGTAGGTGCTAAAGAGGAAAAAGATTGGCCCCCAGCCCTTTGAGCCACTCAATTCTCCCTGGTAGAACCACGACTGTGACAACTGTCACATAAATAACAGATCTAAAGCAATACCCAGCCTTCAGTCTTGCTTTTTCCCCTTATCACAAAGCCTTTTCTTAAAAATTGGATTTGGCTTAAAATCGTTACATTAATTTTAAAGAAATGAAATTTTTTTCAGTACAATTAGAGAAACCAATCAAAATTGTTCTGGAGCTTAAAGTATACTAAAAAAAGACACTATGATTTGAAATTTTGACCACCAGCCACAGTCAAACATTTCTTTGTGTCCCTCTAGGTTAGAAACTGGAAATCAGACTAAATATTTAAGCCTTTTTCCCATAAATCCTTCATAAGTAAACTTCAGCCAAGACAATTTTGCAACATTTCAGGTCAATCCTTTTGGTGGAAAGTGTAGCATCACTACAGTCACTAAAACTTAGATGAGTTGTGCCAAAATCACAGGAATTTGCTGTGTTTGAAGGAAAAGGCCCCAAAGAAGTTTCAATTTCATGTACACAATGGCTGTTTTCATCCTGATTTTGATAATTTCTTTTTTCCCATGCTGAATTATCTCGGCCACAGCAATGCAATGGGCATGGAGGAAACAACTGTGAATTCTGTGCTTCCCAATAGCTCAAGTGCGTAGTAAGTAAGTTTAGTTGAACTGCAGCAGATGTTCTGAGCCTGGTTTTTAAGTCAGAGAGATTTATATATTGTTATGTCTGTTGTATTTTTATACAGGGATGAGGATGAAATTTCTCTTTCCTAAATGAGAATTTTTCATGAAATGGTACCAACCCACTAATTCCATAGCTCTGTCAGCAGGAAGCAAGGAGCAGTTTGGGAATCACCTGCTCACACCTCCGTTCCTCATGCATCAAGTGAAAAAGGCTCAGAAAACAGAGACTCCTGAGCTTCTCCTGCTCGTTTTTGAGCAACAAATGCACTCAAGTGCAGTATCATCTGTAACGTGCTCTTCTGTATTGCTGTTGCAGATTGACGTAAAATGCAGTATCAAGACAATCCATAATATACTTTCAGGAAAAAAAACCCCCAACATTTAACTGACCACAAGCGACAAAATGCAAGACATCTCTTCTTCACCTTGAAGAACAACATTGCAAGCCAGGGGTTTTTTTTCTTTCATCTTTATCTGCCAATGTTAAATGTTCTGAGTAAAATGGAAAATCTATGCTAACAAAATTCATCGGTTGACATTTCACAAGGTTAAATCTTCCTTTCCCTCTGCTATGTTCACTTCTATAAACTGAGTGAATTGAGTTTTTCTATGTCACTATTACATAGGTCTTTCAATCTTAATATGGAATAAGTTCAATAGAACAACTAATATCTGTGACTTTGTTTTTCCTTTAGGCTTGAAAAATCCACTATAGCATGTGCATGCAGAATCTCACTTTAAATTTAACCTAACCTATCTTTCTTTCAAAACCGAGAGGGGTCCCCAAAGAGGACTGCAAGGGATCACCCATTTTTGGCTACATAAGAGCACAACAGGCCAAACAATGAGGAAACAGTATATTAATTACTAGAAGTAAAAGCACTTCAGTTAATATTCTGTAGTCATGACACTAGGATACACTGAAATTTTGGCTAATATATACCTTACAGCATTGAAAAACCTTTATTTCACATGTATTTGCAGACTTTTCAAAAGCACTCCTCATGTTAAGAGCTAATTTTTTATTTGCTTTATTTCAACTTTGAAACTTTAGTTCAAAAAAGGGGATTTTTTCCTTCTAAAAATCACTGGGCTGACAAACAAAAAAAACATTTCCTCACATGTACATTGACATCATGAGAGGTAAGAAAAGGTTTACGAAAGCCTTGAGCAGTGCTTTGCAAGTTCACATTCCCCTCTTTGTCCACCAACTCTCAGTCCATTTCTGTGGCCCAGCCAAGGCCTCAGTTCTGGTCCCCAGTGTGACACAGCTGCAGCACAGCAAGCACTGCCCAGGGCCCAGCACATGCTCAGGTGAGAGCCCTCAGTGTCAGCAACAAGCACTGACAGTAGTGGAGTTGCAATTGTAGAATGATCTCCCTCAGAGAAATACAGAATTCCTCCTTGATATCTCGCAGGCCTGCTGGGAGACCTCCCCTCTTAATTAAACCCTCCAAGCCTGGCTGGGACAACACTTGCATATGACACATTTATAAAAAGAATGCCTGACACTCAAGAAAGAAAAATGAGCAGTGGAAAGCATTAAATCTGCAAGGAATTTGGATGTGTTCATCTCATTTCCTAGCGGACTAGGTGAGATACTGTGATGGCAAGCAGCAAAGGTGGGCTGCAAGGGAAGGGTTCTGCAGATAAACCAAAAGTGAAATTTGATTGCTGAAGGATTTTTCTTTAAAATAAAATTTAAAAACACCCAGTTTGCACTGTGCTACTGTGACTTTAGAAACCATATGTGAAATGAGCCTAACATATAAATCCAAAGCAGAATGTTTCAGTGACAAAAGAACCCTCATCTTTAAGACCTCTAAGTTTCTATAACAAGACCAAATATATGTAGCCTGTGTAATATTGGATGGCATTTTAGCTCAGCCTACATACAGAAAAATACCATTCATTTAAGACAGATGTTGGGAATTTTCAACAGACACTGTTAACCTTCACATGATAATTGTAATATGTTTGAAGTATATTGTGATTTAGGACAACATGGATCTCTGTGTGGTGTCACACAGGTAACTCCCTGCCACCAGGACAGGCAGCAGTATCAGCACTGAACACTCCCGTTTTTGTGTGCATGCCTCACAGAAAGCAGGAATTCATAATTTAAGGAAGTTATCAGATCCAGGCATAAAAAAGTCCAGGCAAGGGAAATACAAATAACTTTAGTCAGAACAAATGGCATGTACACCAGCTATCCAAGTGCAGAGTTACACCCAGTATGCTTTGTGCCATACTGGAACACTGAGCTTTTGTTTTCTAGTGAATTTATTAGATTACTGACATTGCTTGAAAAAGGTCTGAGTTAAATATTCATCTTTGTGGAAAGTATTATGGCTTCAGTATAAACATTATACAGCTGTGATAAAGAGTAACAATTTATTTTGAAACTGAAGTGAAAACAAGCACTGCCTCGAATCAGAGAAAAAAAAATAATCTATGCTCCTTATTTGAAAGAAAAATACCCACTACAGTTTATTACCTCAAATATATGATTTCCCCACATCCCACATTGATCATGTAAAAGGAAGAATTATTATTTTAACAAACAGAGTAGCAAATTGTTTTTCCAAGAAGGAGCTTTGGTCACAGCGTGCCTATAGAGATGTCTAGGAAGATCATGCAACAAAAGGCATGACCCAGTAAACACTAGGAGTGTGCATTTGCAAGAGGAACTGAAGACTATTTTAATTATTATTAGTTATGCCAGGCTTAAAGAACACTAGGCACAGTGTAAAGAAAAAAAACCAAACAACAAACACAATCAAAACACCTTGGAGATCCACAACTTGATCCAATTTCCACTGAAGTTTGTAGGTTTTTTCCCTGTTAAATATGCAGCCATCTTTAGCTACTTTGTCCTCCTTCAGATCTTCACTCGACACTGATTTTAATGTATTAACAGAACAAAACTAAATCCAATACCAAAAAAAGCCCAAGCCCCACAACCAAAAAAAGCACCTCAGGATTTCATTATTTTATTACTCATACTTCTGAGTAATAAACAGCTGAGCTATTCTCAATCCAACAGTTGCTGATGTATTGCATGTAAAAAGATCCGGCTAAATTATAAAGCAAATTTCTAGCAAAATCATTAACTTTCTATTAACAGGAGTGATGTCTTTCCAAGCCTAACTCCCAGTTATTTTAAGAAAATAATACTAGACAACATTATTTTACATTACCATATTTTGTGGTATTATTACCACAAAAAGAAAAAGATAAAGGGAGATCCTCCAGCTTGACTCTTCTAATGGTATTTCTGAAGAATTATGACCAAATTTGCATCTTTCATAAGTGAAATGAATTTTAATGCACTAACCTCCAGGACACATTTACTTGCTGGGACTCTGAGAGCAGCAGTGTTACGTGGAGGCAGTGTTATCCTGGATTTTGCTAGATGGCACTGTGATGGCAAGTTTAAAAATCAGGTGCCTAGAGCCTGGTTTTCAGTGCTCTGTTCAGATCTAATCACAATAAACACATTAATAGGCATTATAAACATTTCTCATCTCCCACTGTTACGCAAAAACCTAGTGAGGCACAGCGCTTTAAGTGGGGAACAGCTACCTAGGTGGAAATGGCCTGTGGAATTCAGGTCAGAGAAGTTAATTACCTGACCTGGAATTTGGCCAGAATCCCAGGGTTAATGCCTGTGACTTTTTGAAAGCAGTGAGAGGTCTTTAACTTCCTCGGGTAGTTGGGACCTCTCTTTCCCATTTCAGACAGCTGCTCTGCCGTGCCTTGCCCATGGGCAGCAGAGCAGGTGTGGCTCTCCAGTGACCTACAGCATCAACTTCAGCCACCTCTGAGGTGTCAGCCCCCGTGCAGCTGCTGCAGCCTGACCCTGCACAGGAGGAGGAGGTTCACCTGCAGGAAGGCTTCACTCAGGGCAGGCTTTGCTGCAGTTGACAGAAAGCATCCAGAGAGGGCTCATCTCTGCACTGTGCAGTTGCAGCAGGGGGTATACATGCATTTTTCTATCCCACTGCAACGATCCAAACATCAATACATACTGTTCTCATGTGCTGAAAGCAGGGCGGTTTCCAGAACAAATACCTTATGTCGTGAAAGAATAAGAAAATGAGCAAAGCACTTATAAAGGTGATGATTTTTCCTTTTTAAAAAAGAAAGGTAAATTGAGTTGCATTCAAAAGTTCTGACCAATTAACAACTAAAAAAGGCAAAATCCCATTGTGGCCACAACTGACAGCTTGATTAGTGTCTCCTTTGCAAGGTTTTGAAAAGTACCTTAGCAGGGTGTGGAGGGAGAAGCATAAATTATTAAGGTGCCACCTACAGCTTGCATTAATTCCCAGTCAAAGAAATGTCAAAAACTATAAAAATACTGTATTGGCTCTCCAAAATGTAAACAAACTCTGCAGGACTGTTCCTTAAGTCAAGGAAGTTACCACAGATCGGTGTTTGGGTGGACAGAGCCCCACTCTGCTGCTGCCGCAGCCAGCCTGACGTTCCCTCCATCACTTCTCACAGGTCCACAGTGCCCTGTGCACTGGAGGTGGCCTCCTGTGCTGGCCCTCTCCTCCCTCCCGTGCTGCTCACAGGGTGCCCTCAACTCACCATGGAATTCATGGCAAAGTGGTTGTGCTGTGTCTGCAGGTCCAGGGCGTGCTGGTAGCTCACTCCGATCTCTGTGTGACTCTGCAGGAACAACTCTTTATTGTGGCTGATCCAGTCGAACATCTAGAAGTATTCACACAAGAGAGAGGGGAAAAAATAGAGTTAGACAAGGAGGGAACCAGTAAGGGAGAGTGTAAAATATAAAAATCCTCTTCTGAGATAGATGTGCATGCGACACAGACAAAATCACCTCACCTATGATCCTCATTAAAATAAACCCTTGTTGAGCAATGAAAGTATTGAATTTACCACCAAATTTCACTATTAACAGAATGATAGATCAGGAAAAATAGTTCATAAAACATGTTCCTCAGTAAGCTTGATTCCATAGTCTTTTCCTATAAGTAATGGGAATTTCATATATAGAAAGATGTCAGCAGAGGGAACTATAATCAGGGATTGCTTCATTGGCCAAAGATCTAGCAGTTCATCGAACTTTTAATCCACAAATGGACCAAAAATACCATAAATATTACTGATGTGATTTTCTCAAATCCCTCTCTTTTTAATCTATATATAAAGTTTCCAAATATTACATTCAAGTAGCCAGTTGACTTCCTATACTTTTATTTCCTAGATCTTTCCAAGTTCAAACCCAGAACCCAGCCTACCATTCACTTACTATTTTTGAGAATGAAGAGAAAAAAAGAAAAAAAGTATTTTATTAATATCTATAGAGAGCACACATTTCAACTTCTTCCACTTCCAAATGTATTCCCAAGCAAAATGGATTGTTCAGTACTTCAGACACAGATAGAAATATATTGAATAAAGCTGATGAATCTCATTCCTTATTCAGAAGCACGTCAGTGTGACATTTCAATCTACAGCACGTCCATTCATTATAAGCTGTCACAAGTCAGCTAAGAGATAGCACATTTATGTTTTAGCTTGTTCTGTGTTGTGTTAGAGACTAAATGCATTCAAAGGGAGAACCTTTCATTCTTTTCTCCTGACTACAGCTCTGCAGGCAATTGCTATCTCAGATTTCTTCTTTTCTGCAAACATTTTTTTTTGCAGGATCACTTTAAAACCATGTTCCCTTACCTCCACCCCAGTAAGCTGGGGAACTGTCCATTAATAAGGACTCTTTCATAATAATAATAATAACAGCAAAGCCCCCCTAACTCATTAATTCATTATAAGAAAAGAAAAACTAATTATAGAGGCTGCAGTTCGGTCACAAGTGTTAGAGAAAGTGTTTTAAAGTTAAAAGGCAGTGATGCAGCTTCTAAGTAACCACCTTAGGGTCAAAAGATCACCGTAGATCTTTGTTATAACATTTACATGTCCTCCAAAACAAAAGCTGATTTGTTCTTTAGCACCGCATAACAATTTTTGACCTGGGACAGCTGAAGAACACTCAGAGCCCACTGCTCTGTTTGTTGCTGTAGTTGCTCAGAGTCAGTTCCCCATTCCCTGTGGAGATGGTGCTCCTGAGAGGAGAGAAAAGGCCCTGCATGGGTCACCTAAGATTCCTGTAGGAAAAACATCATTTCATGCTGAGCACTCGATCCAGCATGGGACTGCTCTGCTGTATGGAGGGGATTTGCAAAAATAACATTGAATATCCCTTTCAACAAAAGTCAAATAAACATTCCAAGCGTCACCAGACACACTACACTGACCTGGTCCCAAAAATCTGTCACATATGCCTGACTTCTTAACCTTTTATTTATGAAAATACACTTGCAACTATAGAGTCTACACCAGTCTTGTATTTTCGGTTGATAAATAGTCCTAAAAGCCAAGTTTAGTTCAAGTTACAAAGATGCAAGTTTAAAGTAATATCAATGACGCAATTACTTTCTCATTTCCACCAGTGGAGCTGATCAGGCCTATCACCAGTTTTTCAGGAAATACAAGTAACAAAATTTTAGCAAGGATGAGGTCAGAGTTTTCAAACATTACTGCCAATTAAACAGAATGAAACTACCTACCACACCTGAAGAGACATCTAAAGCTTTCTCATTGGATTCCTTTTTCTCCCTTTATGAAGATTTAATAAGCAACATTAGCACAAAATAATTTGCCACACTTGTGGGCTTAAAGAAAAAGAAAGGAGAGGAAAAACATAAAGGTAATAAAGAAAGGAAAATTCCATAACAGCAAAGTTCATGTCGTAACAACAAGATTTTATGTCTCTGCAGAAAGATCAACAGAGATTTCTTGTAAGTAGATATATGTTTGATGAGAACTTTTTTTTTTTTTTAAATGTTTTAAACAATCAAAAGACAGTCAGGGAGAAGAAAATTGGCAGCAATCCACTAAAAATAAACAGTAAATTTAATATTTTATGCTCAGCAAAGCCGAATCAGGATCTTCTTAAGACAAGTAATTTAAACAAGTAATCTATTGTTCTGTGGATAGGGAGCATTTCCTTCATCTAATCTATACACATATTGCTGGATGAGAATCTAGCTTAAGTTAAACCATGCTTCTCCCTTTTAATGTAAAATAATAAACTATTAAGAAAGAGAAAGGAAGTTTAAGAGATTATTAGCCTTATTTTTGTCTTGTTAAATCAACTGAAATATACAACAACAGTTTAAAGGATGTTCTTCAAGAATTTTGAGCAACACTGAGCAATAGATCTCAATGATAAGTACCACCGTCCAAAACAGCATGTTTTTTAAGCCTCTATCCAGAGACAATAGCAGATTTTGAAAGAGATTCAATTTCAATTTAGACTTTGAATGTTTCTATGATACTACTTTGGTTTCAGCTGGCCTATTCCAGTACGAGATTATCCTCTATCAGTATGATCTGGAGTCTCATCCTGACTCTCTCACATCTCACATAAAAGCCTAGAGAATGAAGAGTTTTGAGTTTATTGTAGTTAGGAGCTGGGAGAGAATCAAGCAAGATGCCTCGGGACTGCTGAGAGTAAAAAAGATGCAGATTCACTACGGGCTAAAATAGGGTTAATGATGCCTTTGCTCTGTAAAAACTTTTGTTGCTCTCAAGTCTGAACAAATGGTAAGCAGTATTTACATTCACTCTTGCTTTACCCAGCAACCAGGGCTTTGCAAACTGCAGACACACTGACCCTAAGTAATGATTGGGGTGTCTGAGACACCCAAACAAGTTCCAGATGAACTGGTGCCTCTGCATGGCCCAGTCCCGTGTGGGGTAGAAATACCAACCTGCCCCTCCAAACAGCACAGCCTGGCATGGTACTGTCTGGATTTGTCTCACTGATTTTGATCCCAGGGCTGCTTCCTTCAGTGACTTCTCAAGGATTTCTGCTTAATGCTTACTTAACTTTAGACATTTTCTTAAGTACCTAGGAGAGAGTATTGGGATTTCTTGATCGCACAGGTCTGGCACCATGGAATATCTTTATTTTCATCCTCCTAACCAAGGATGCATGGAAGTGGTAAGTATTACACAGTGCCACAGGTCGAAAGACTTCCTTAACAATGATGGAATTTAAATAAAGAAATACCTAAAAATGGGGCCTTATTTGCTTTTGCGATATAATGGATTGTGTTTTCAAACTTTTTTCTTTGACCAAAAACTCTAAAATGGTCTTAAACAATTTTCTCATAATAATGTGACTCCAAGTTGAGGCTCTGAACATACAAGATGAAATGTGAGTTGTGATGGTGCTGTGAGAGTTTGCAATACATGGCCAGGAGGTTTCGATATGAAGGTCTGTCAACATTGTCTGGCCTGGCCCACATTACCAGCAATATTTCCTGAAAGCTTTCAAGTGAAACTTGTTTTCCACATGATCTGATGCTTCCTGTGCTCCTGAAGCGAGTGTGCTGCCTTGTTTGTTTAATTAAAATGCACCATTATGGATGTGAACATGGCAATGACCCAACAATTGCTATTTCTCTCAACCCTGTGAGGACTGCCTGTGTTTCAAGGGGCTAACGTGGGCTCCTGGAAAAATGTTCAAGATCCATTTGACAAGTAAGTTTCCCTGTCAAAGGAATGAGTTTGTAATACAACAAATATCAAAGTGTGGAGAATGTGCCCCGTGAGATCAGTTTAAGCCAGAGAGAGTGTCTCAGCAAACAGATTTTCTGTGTCACTCCAACACTGCTGTACAGCACTGTATCAATTGATCTCATCCCATCCATGAAAAAGACTCTCTTAACAAACCTAGTCTAGTGATTATCACGAAATTAATGGATCTTTAATTATTCCTGTGACTTCTTAGTCATGCTGACTGTCAGTAAAATAATTCTCCTCTCAAGCCTTCTAATCACTCCTGCAGTCATGAATTCACACTATACAGCAGCACAGGATAACTAAGATTGGACATTACATCACTAAAAACACGTGAACCAACTGTCCTCAATGTCTCCCAGACTGGCACTTCTCCACATTGCTGTAGATAATCTGGAGACCAGTTAAGTACTTAGGAGTTTTCCAGTGGCTGAGAAGCAGGGGGAGGGGTTAAGGACACTTAAAAAAGAAGAAAAACTTTTAATATGATTATCTCTTGTAGTCCCATTTTTAATAATACATAAAGGAAATTGAATGCATATGCTGAGTATGTAGCTAAGTGCTACATTTAATTATGGAAATTAGTCTTTTATGAGAGAGTCAGAAGAACTAAGAATGATCCAAAGGGTCTCTTCCCCATGCATTGTAAAGCATCTAGCCTCACTGTCACTAGTGATCAAACATGCACCAGTAGTTATTATACATGTGGTCTTGAGGCAACTTCACTTGAGATTAGGGTATCAGATCACATCTCCAGCATCAGTCCTGCTGGCAACAATGAGCTCTTAACCTCATGTTTTGTCATCGTAGTTGATGAGTTACTAGAAAATCCAGGTTAAGTGTTAGACCAAACAGCAGGTCTCAAGCTGGTCATGAGTAAGTCCCACAGAGGGAGAATGTGACTCCATATTTTCCCTGGATTTGTAACATCTGGCAGGCCAGTGAGTACAGGGTGAGAACAGCTGTTTGAGAACAGACAAGAAACACACGGATATGGAACAGCATGTATGCAGGCTGTGCACAGTCCAGCTCTACATCAGCTAAAATGAGATTTATAACATCATTTCAGATAAAAACCTCTGCTGTCTGGCTTTTGTCAGTACTCACTGAGGAGCATTTGCACTGGATTCTGAACACAGTGGTGCAGAGCACCACAGGAGGATGTGCCCAGCACATGGCTGGCAGCACACCCTATGCCAGTGGTATTGATGGGAGGATTACAACCCTCATGGCCTTGGCAGCCAGTGAACTGAACATATTTATTAAGGAAATTGTTTATACATGCTGGAAATAATAAATCCCAAATCTATCGAACATGGCTGCAATTAATTATGAGCTGGCTTGTAGCAAATAATCTCACTAAGTTCTGAGACATAACTATCAAACACATATGGTTAATTACGGGCAGAATGATAACCATTATAGCCACACCATCCTGAGGAACAATACAGGATACATATAAAGAAAATGGTTCCAAAGAGATACTCAGGTCAAGTCCAATCAATCCTTTTGGCAGCTAACCACAGGATAAAATTTCTGTTCATAAAGGGATGAAACTCCACCTGAAAACTAGTGAAATGCTACAGCTCAGCTTCTCCTATGAGAAGCAGTTCCAAAAACTTTCTGCTCCTGTTACTGAGCTCTTCATATACTCTCTGATCTACACAAAGCTCGTGTCCAGTCTATATACATTTTCTCTCAGGTTAGCATTTCTCTGTAAGCTAAAAAAGTTATCCCGGGTGTAAAACATTTTCCATTGTGGGCCAGGTGGGGTCATTGTCTCTTATGCTGTTTGTTTTCCTAGAGCCCAGCTCTTTTAAAGCTTCTTAAGATACACAGCCTTTCCCTGCACTTGTTTTAGTTCATGGGTATCCTTCAATTCCAACTAAGATCCTCAGGACTAACCCTAAGGACTTTGTGATTTTTTTTTTTTTTTTTTAAGTACTCCAACTGACATCATTTATGATAACTTGTGCAGTGCTTCTGGCATCAGCTCTAGTAAAGGAGATACTAAAATGGGAGAGCAATAGCTGCTGGATCAACGTCAGTACCTTCTGCTTTGCCTCACTATCTTTTCTCTTGGTAGTTCCCTGCATAGATACTGACAAAGACTAGTAGTGTTTATATGATTTGTTCTGACAAGCACAACTTGGATGATGTTCTGAATAAGAGCAAGTTCAAGAGCACTTAGAGAAAATATGAGGCAGGGTTTTGAAACCCAGGTAGTCATAAATGCATTCTCTCACTATGCCTCCATATGCTGCTAACAAAGAGACAAAAAGTGTTAATCTAAAAGAATGTCTTGCCTGTGGCTGAGAAGAAGGTAGATCACTAATTATATGTCAGATGAAATCCCTATTAGATTAGTGCTTTCCAATCTCTTCCAGTGTGCGGACCCCATAATTTTTTTCAAGGCAAGCACTGTCGCCACTTAAGGTCTTCAAAGAGTAAATCTGTTTGATCAAATACCTTTACCAAGTACTAAGGAACTTAATATCCATGATTCACAGGTTTGGAAATGCTGAAGGTAGGCACACATTGCCTATTAAACAGAGGTCCATTTAAGAGTCCATGTGCATTTTGTATTTTCAAAACTGTCCAGTCAGTGTTAAACAGAATAATCTACAACAGAAAGTGGAAAGTTCCACTCTGAAAACATCTACAGCTAAGCAAGTTCATTTTTGTATGTTTTCACAATATAAACAAAATAATAACACACACAAAACAGTAACTGCCAGAGTCTCTCTCTTGAGGTTTACAAAGTTTCCAGCTACACGGCCTATTCCTATCTCATTAAGGGAGTTCAAGTATTCACAACAACTCAATTAAACAAAAATCAAGGCATATTTCTCACATCTTTTACAATTGAATTTAGCCAGTATTTGAACAAAAAGGAATACTGAGCAATAGATTTGTGGTACACACAGTCTACACTTACATGCAAGGGCATGATCCAGGAAAGATTTGCATGTGAGCTAACTTTATAAGAGACAATCAAGAAACTCCCCCAATGTCTCCAGACTAGAATCAAAACTACAGTTTAACTGGAACCACCCATATGTCAAGGTCACCCAAACGTCTGAGAAAGGCCATCAGAAGGGCAACACCATGGAAAATGCCAAGAGTCTGAAGAATCAGGATTTCTACCTGGAATACAGAAAATTCCCTCCAGTTAAGCCTCTGAGCTGAATTCAGCAGAACAGAGGATTGACTGCTGGCTGTCCAGGCTAGCTGCTCCCCAAGGGATAAGGAGTCAGAAACAAAGACCCAGCAGGGAGAAGAGGGGCCTCATTAACCAGAGCCTGTCCCACAGCCCCTGAGGTTTACAACTGACAGCAACCAGATTTAAGCAAGACATGGCACAAGTTCTGGTGACAAGCGGAAGCTTACGCTACGAAGTCAACCAGCAGGTCAGGATCAGGCCCAGTGAGGGTAACCAGGTGCAGATGCAGCTCCATGACCACAGCACAGGTCCACAGCAACGAGGGACGTCCCAGGTCTTGCCCCAAAATGAGTTGATGGATCAGTGTCTGGCTCAGCAGGGCCTGTGGCCAGACAGAGCAGGGCTGTAACAAAGCTGGCAGTGAGGTTGGTCATTAATGTCCACCAGTGCCCACAGGGCCCTGACAGTGGGCTGGGTGCCTGTGCGGTCACCAGGAAAACGGCTGTTCTTGGGCAGGAGGATACTGGCTCCAGAATAAATTTTGCACTTAAAGAAAACTTTGATAGCCGATTTATTTATTTCTTTTTTCATGAATCAACAAATTCTATGAAAACCATTTCAACCAAAAAAAAAAAGTTCCAATATGCTGTAATTCCAGTTGCCACTCTATAAATACAGCCTTAATTAAATCAAAGCACTTGTAGCTTTAAAATAGAACTCAGCAGACATCTAAATGCTTTGCTAAGCCAGGGCCTAAACACAACGTTGTGTTTGTTTTTGTGTTTGTCTCATGTTTACAGATGGTGATGGACAAGCCAACACTTCTGCCAGATCTTTCCCTTTCACATGTGTTCGGTGCGGTCCATGGCCAGGATAAATTGGTGTCGTTCCAACGAGGCCAATTTACACCAGCTGAAGATTCAGACCCACAGCTGTATTTGTCTAAACCTCAATGCTGCATGAACACAGTTTTTCCACTATGAATATCTGTGTATATGATTCACAGACTACAGTAAGTAAGGCTACAGCACATTAAATTATTCCAGACAATGGGCCCAACTGTCAGCCCACTAGAAAATTAGCGAGATGTGTGACGTGACAAATAGCTTTGTATTTATAGCAGAGCACCATTTCCAACATACTCACACTGATTCTTGCCTAAATGCCAGAGTAAGAGATCTGTGTATTTTTTTCCTGACACATATCAAGCCACAGCCATGCACAAAGTAAGGCATGTGATTCCTACAATGTTGACTAGAGAACTAAGAATTTTATTGTTGAAGGTGGGAGAAAATCCCAGATCCTGAACACATAAATATGACTGATGACATCTGGGCATACATCTGCATTGTTTGCTTGCTTTTTGAAATACTGCACCTTTCCACCACACTTAGTAACATCAAATACCGCAGGCATTCCTGAAAAGGATTTTCTGTTCCCTAAAATGGAAATGGCCTTTTCTAGGCACAGATCATCTACAGAGAATTGCTTGCTGTCTAAGTGGAAATTATTTCATTGGTTGGATAGGAAATGTAATACTAAAAGATATAAACAAACAACAGCCACATGAATGGAAAACACAGTGTAAATTATGAAAATTTTCCCCCCAGATGAGGGATCTTCCTCTCAGTGTTCAGAAGAAATTTTCACTCAGTTTAAAATGCTGTAGGAGTTTGGTGACTTTGTTGTAGACCCTGGTTCTATTCCTGGCTGAATGTGTGACATTCCTGTGACCCCAAATAGCTGCCACTAAGAACAAAACAGCCAGAGAGATGTTTAGTGGTTTGTACCAGAATCGTGGCATTTCATCTACCAAACCCTCATGTGTCTGAGCCCCAGAGATGCAGCTGTGGTGTAACCACAGCTTTAAACACCTGACGTGTCACATTGCCTCATGGCCGGTGCTGGGATCTCTGCACAGTTGGAAAGCTGAGGATATCAGCTTTCCACAGGACTTTGGGGTGCCCAGCCCACCCTACCCACCCCATAAATCAACCAGTTCAATGTTTCCCCTTGGCTCTGGCAAACCTGTGGAGCTGGGAGGGCACACAGCGTCTGCAGCTGGTGAGGTGGCGCAGTGGCTCTGCAGCTGGCACTGGGTCTCACTAGCCCCTCAGCAAGGGGATCTCACAAGGTGGCCTTGAGGGGGTCCTGAGCTGCTACCAGACACTTCCTACCAGCTCTGGCACTGGGAGAGACCCCATCAGGGAGAACCACCATATGCCAGAGCCTGACCATGGTACCAGAACATCCATCAGCCAGAGAACACCTGGATACAAGCTGTGAGGGAAAGAAAATGAGGGCTGCTGAGTGCTGAAGACACGCTGGGGTCACACCTGAGGGATGAGTGGCCTATGTCAGGGCAGGAACCCTAAGGAACAGCAGAAAAAAATTAAGGATCAGAGAATATTTGTAACAACAGCAAAAACAAACTTATCTGAATATTATCCCTGACATGCCCTGCTGCCTGCCAAAAATTTTGATGGACTGGGTATAAACCAAGACAAAAATGAGGGAAATTTAAGACAACATAAATTAGGTGTTTATGGCAGTGTGTCTTGCTTTTTCCTTTCAACACCCAAATCACGATCAGAAGTGTGTGTTCATAAGCTTTAAACCAAGCAAAATTCCTCAACTCAAGACTGTTTTGTCTGTGACACCTCTTCAGCACCTGCGCAGGACATGAGGCATCCAGGACTCTCGTGCCAAATAATACAGAGGAATCTTGCAAGACATGAGGGTTCAAGAAAATATTTCTGAATTTGTTTCTCTGTAATGTGCATGATTTGTAAGAGGAAAAGTCAGAGCAACCTAGTTTAAAATGACACTGATACTTCTGGAAGCTATCCACAGACCATGCTCCTGGTTTTTCCTCTTCAACCCTCACCAGCTCCAGAGAAGGCAATCTCTCAGCTGTACAACCACCTTTATCTGTTCCCTATAAATAGACATGGAAGGTAATTTAAGACACACTTTTAAGACCCCAAGCTCTGCCAAGTGTGGGCCATTGAAAGCATTTCAGCCAGGCCAGGAAGACATTAATTTAGAAATAATCACATGGCTACATCTGAAAGATGCTACACAATAAGTCTGTGAACCTCATGTACAGTTTAACTACATTATTTCCTGACAGCTAGTCTCTTATCACCTAACCTTTTTGAGGATCAAAGCAATAAATAAAAAAAGAGCAGCTTTCTTCTCATTTTCTAGATGTGTGGGCTTTGTTGCCGTTTAGAGCATTCGAGTCTTATCTTCATTAGCTAAAGCAGAACTTTGTGGTTAAAACGTGCTATAATCATCCTTAAAAATGAATTTTAAGTCGGTATTTGGGTGCCAAAACACTTTTTACTGCCATACTGATCAGGGGAGCATTCCTGTGACTCCCAGAGGTGCCAAGTCGGAGACGCTGAAACAGTCTCAAAATGCTCCCTATCAAAATTGGCAAGCGAAAGAAAGAGGAAATTTCTGCGAATGCAAAAATATCCCATCAGAACATACTGCCTTCAATTATTTTTGGACCCATTCTAATGTTCAAGGAGGAAGCAAGAGGAATAGTAGCTGCGTATCCAGCGTCGGCAGCAGGAAACTACAAATAGCAGAGCACGCCGTGTTCCAGCTCCAGGCGCGGCGGCTGCGGAGCCGCTTCCGCGCGGGCAGGGCTGGACGGGCTGCGAGGCGGCTGCTGCCGCAGCCTGGGGCGCGGAGCAGGGGCTGCGCCATGGCTCGGGCAGCGCTGGGCCCCTCACACGGACTTCTGCTGGGGGCTCCAGCGCACATCGGACAGAGAGCGGCCGCAGACGCGGTGACTGTGCTGCCGGGCACGCTCAGCACGAAGGGAACGCGCAACTCTTCCTCGTCCCGAGCTGCAGCAGCGGTGTGAGGCATTGTTAGTGCTTTTACATTCCCATCGAAAAGATCGGGTTTAGTTGCAAGCGCTGTGGAGGTAACATATTTATCTGCCAATAAAAGAAAAAAAACCCACCGGATCTGGCAGCATAGGACAGAATGAATTAATAGAGAAAGAAGGAAAGAACTGAGATATTTATTTTACACATCAGATCGGGACTCCCACTGCAGGACAGGCTTCCTGTGTAACAGGAGGCAAGACAGTTAACCCCTGTGGTTTTTAATTCCCAAGTTTTAGCTTTGAACTTTGGATCATTTTGCACGTCATTTTGCTGCTCCAAAGCCAATCCCGTGTCTGGCAGACGATTGCCCTTCCTGATGGACAGCTGTCCACATCTGAAAAATCAGTACAAATGCCTTCAGAAGATTCTTGTGGTCTTTGCTTCTGGAGTCAACTCTGGTCATGGAAGTGTTAAGGGAGGAAGTTTGTACCCTCGGAGCTGTTGAACCAGCAGCAGACTTGTTGCACGAGAAACAAAAATGTCAATAGGAGGCTACAAAAGAGTCCTGCTCCTATTGCCACAGAGAAAGAAGTGATGGGTATGGCAATGGAAGGTGACATTCACCACAAGAATAACAGCCAGAAGGAAGAGAACTTCTGATATATATTTACCCCGATCCCTGTATTGCTCTGCTCAGCAGGCTAGGCAATCCCACACTTCCTCAAACCAGATGGCAAAATGGGGTTTGCAGCTGCTTTCAGTTGTAGGAGCAGCACAAAGCAGTTGGTGTGTACTTGTGAATTTGTCCTGTGGTTATTAGCTTTGTCCCCAAGCTTTCTACTGATGGATGGAAAGGCTGAAAAGCAAACCTTCAGAATGCTATTGGCACACAAGGGAAGACCCCCAGTGGTCTTGACTGATAAACAGGAAAGTAGCAGGATACAAGCTTGACACGGTGAAAAAGCTGCAAGCTCTCTTGGAACATCACTAATAATGAAGACCTTTTTCTTTTACAGTCCAATTAGCAGAAATGAGCTCTGTTTGTGCTTTGAGGAAAGTTAAAAACTTCTATAATGATCTCCTGAGCTTGCAAAAATCTGGCTGGTTTTTTTTTCCTACAGGTACCAAGAACAGGATCTTATTAAGTGTGACCAGCAGTGGTCAAAGTAATGAACACTTCCCACAGAGCCCACCACAATTACTTACCGCTCTGACAACTCTTCACTTTAGATTGGGGGCAACAAATTGTGGATGGCATTAGCAACCTGTCAGAAGGCAACTTCCGATTAAAGCGAGCAGATGTCAGCTCACTGCATCTTTAATTCAGAGCTGCAGCCTGCAAGTCCCAGCACGCAGGTTCTGAACTGAGAGATGCAGGATTCATCCTCCTCTTAAAGATGATGCGTTTGCACGTAATTTGTTGTTATAGATGTTATAAAAGAAGATTTGCGCCCACAGTTCCCCAGTGATTCTTTGGTGTCCATGAGTAGGTGAGGGAAATGGCAGATTTGACACAGTTTAGCTGCCACTCTCAGAGGCTTCCAAAAGGGAAGGTGCTGATCCCACTATGAAATCTCCTTAGCACATGACATCTATGCTCACAGCGTCACAAGGAACTGTCAACACACTCTCTGTGCACAACTCCCCCTTCTTATAATGTTTTTTCTGCTTCTAGGCAAACTTTATCCTTTTATTTGGTTAAAAAAAACCATCTGAGACCAGTAATATGGGAAATCCATGAGCCTGTTATGCCACCACTGAACTTCCAAAAAAAAAAAAAAAAAAAAAAAAAAAAAAAAAAAAAAAAAAAAAATCAGTAAAGATGCATTCAGAACATCATATTCAGCTGCATCAGAACACCTCATAGTGGCTTATCCATAACAGCAAGTACTGATGTGCTTCAAGACAAAGCAGAAGCAGTACTCAGTAGCAAATATTCAATTATTTTAAAATGCTACAGAAACACGATAAAGAACACATTTGAATAAACACCGAAAATTAATTAAAACCTGCCACAATAGAGTTATTGCTACATGCTTTCAATTCTCACCTGTTTATTAGAGCCTCCTTTGTTCTAGGAAGTGTGAAGTAATTAAGAGTGATTAGAGCTGGCATAGGTTCATCTAGGGAAATACACAGATTTTTAAGAATAGATGTACAGTTTTCCCCTTTGATATGAACTTCCTGTGTAGATCCTTTGTGTGACCTTGACTGATGCTATCAGAAGAGTTATTGCTCAAAACAGCTTAAGTAAAGCAGAATATTCCCAGTGTATGCCAAAGCAAAACAAATTCTTTGTGGATATACATAGATCTTCCATAGGAATGTCTTCATCTCCAAGGGCCATTTTCAACTGAAAATCTGCATTTCTTTGTTGGAAACAACCAATATCCCAGTCAGATTCAGGACCTCACTGATGTGGTGATGTCATACAAACACACACTCAAGTATTTGTTTATGCACCAGCTCAGTCTCAATTCAAGCCTCCTTTCCATATCACCTATATAATCATATTTCCAACAGTTCATGATCTGATACTGCAAGATGGCATTTGCCCTTATCCTATCTGCACTTATTTTCTGTGTTCTGCCTGTATCAGAAATGCTGTGTCAGAGCAAACACTTCATGTTGAACATAGTGCCTGCCCTCTGTTGTTCTGGTTTCAGTGTGGGCTTAAGTACAAAGCATGGGGTGAGATGATGACCTTCTATTCACTTGGCAGCTTATTTAGGCTGATAGCTGACCGTCCTTCCCAACACTGGCATCCCAAGCTTCATTTTATGAACAGCTGTCTAGTGAGAACCTCTATAGCAAAAAAAGGTACCATATGCTATGGGAAACTTTAGATTATAAAATAAAGCATTTTTCATTGGCAGAATGGGTGAGAAGGTGCCAGATTTGGAAATCAGGTTTTAGGAGAGAACAGACACTATGTGCTCTGTTCAAGAGTCCATTGCATGAAATATGACAAAGATGCTAGGGCAACTTAAAATACTTTGATTAAAGTCAAAGACTCTTGAGCAATGTCTATTCCAGATACATAAATGTAGAGATCTGTATATTTATTCTATACGGAAAAAATAAGAAACAGTTGTGTCAGGAATTGGTTTCAAAGCTCATTATTCATATATTAGGACTATTACAGGCCCTGGCAAATCAGGCTGCCCATAATGTTGCAAATGTGAACTAACATAACTGTAATCCTGGGATGGGGACACCAGTATGGACAGACGGAGATGTGGTCTCGTTTCCACAAGTGGGTGGCCATGGCTGACCCTGCCATCAGCAGAGCTGGAGCCAGAGCCAGTCGCTGGTACCAGGGAATGCCACACTGCTCCAGCTCAGTGCTGTCACTGGGAGGGAGCTCTGTTAGACCTCGAGTCCTTCACTGAGTTCAACAGCAGCCAAGGTTCTCTGTTATACAGGACCAGGTCTGTCTTTTTAGCAGTCAAATCAGGGAGACGGCGAGCATCAAAATGCAACTAGATCAGGGCCACAGCTAAAACTAACCTGAAATTGAGCTGTTGCACCTGAAGAGAGAAGAAATTGCTTTGGGTTGACAGGGGTAGGTTCCACCAACAACTTGGTCCTCTGAGAACCCTTTTTCTGGAATTATGGGTAAGAGATTTCATTTATGCTCAGCAGGAAATTCTTGGTCACTCTTCTTATAAAGTTCTCTGCAAACATGTGCATGTTCACAAACATGGACAGCCAGTTCAGTGCCTTTCCCAGGCAGTATCTGTATCCCAAGGCCCTGTCCCTTCTCTGCACAGACATTTGAAATAGGCTAAGGATGACAGAAACATGCTTAAATAAGTCTCATTTAGACCCTCAGTCAAATATCTCTGCAGAAGACACTAAGCTTATTGACTCCTATTATTGCAGAAGTCTTAGGGAGCTTACCTCAGGTGCAACAACACCCATCCCCCATGTTCAAAATCTCCAGGAAAGCTCCTTATTGCAGTGTCACTCACTGGGCTGTTGTGATATCCAAGGTGTAAGTACTTAGATGGAAAATCCAGGGCATGCTGAGTTCTGAACACTCGTGCAGTGTTCACGTAACTTAAATGAAATCTAAATCCTATACAAAAATCCATGTCTAATCCAAGATTATTATGCCTGTATGATTATTACTGTTAAATACCATTCATTTAGTAACAAATCCTTTCATAGTCAAACAGTACATGGGGCATATGTACTTCAGATGTGCTCTCATTCATCTTGACTGTGGTTCTGTCCCCTCCTAATCTGCTTCCTGCCTTCTCCCCAGTCCTAATTAACCACCTACCCAGAACTCCTTTGTTTTGTATTCATTTCACATATGAAAGGTTCCTCTGTCACCTTCTCAGAACTCTCCTCATTGGCTTCCCATTCTCATTCCCTGGGACACATCCCTCTCACAGTAACTTCTAAGCCAATAATCCACATGAAATCTTGGAGGTGATTGTATTATGGCACATAGCACAGATCAAAGAAACCAAGTGCCTCCAGCAGTGAAATAAGAGAGGGGAAATGGTCCTTCACTAAGTGGATTTTACCTCAGTCAGAGGAGCCTGTCACAGGTACTGTGCCTGGTGGAATTATGCACGTCCTTAAGGGTTAATATGACGTGTGGCAAACAGGAAATCTCTATAAATTTGCTTTCTATATCACTTCAGGGGTCTGTTGACACTGCTAAAAGAAGAAAACTTAGAGGTGACGTGGAATGTAAAAGGAAGCAAAGTTGGTTTTTGATCTTTCTTATACTGCTTTTCCAGAAAGTCAGCTAAGACCCATTTCTAGGAAATGCTTCCCTTGACTAAAGAAGCAGCTACAATTGCTCTACTTAATGGACTGTAATAAAATAAACTGCCCCCTATTAGCAAGAAGGATCATATCATCAGTTTTGTAATGCATTTTATTACAGAACATACAGCATCAGAATTTTTAAATGCAGTATGTGGGGAAGTAATGTATGAAACAGTTAAAGTGTCTGTCATACAATCACAAATGTACTGATAGTTTCCTTTCTCTCAAACATCAAGATATCAATGTTTCTTCTTTAAAGCCATCTTTTCCCACCTAAACAACAGCATAAATTTCCACATTTTGCATTCTATTATCCATCAAAGCCATCTTGCATCTTTTTAGACAAGAATAGCTTGCAGAACATCCCTTCCTTCTGAGGAACATGAACCTTTGGCAGGTGTAATACTCCAAAACCAGTGTGAGCATGGTTCAAGTATTTGAATTATATATTCTTGGATACTCTTCTCCCCCACTGACTCTGCTGTTGAGCTAGAGCTTCTCTGTATTTTTCTAGACTAACTCTGCCTGGTGTTAAGTGACATTCTAAACCAGGAACTCCTAAATTTCATCTGGCACTTCAGAATGGGTATACTGCTAGTTAATGGGTATAATGTGCTTCTGCTGAAAATCAGAAGTCTTCCCAATACTTTCAGTAGGCATTGGAATTGTACACTGGACAGGACTCTAGTACAGCTGATATATCTGTGATTTTCCTCTTTCAGAAACCAAATGTCACATTATTTATTTCACTCTATGGGGGCTGAGTTTAATAGCACCTACTCACCAGAATAACACGTTGGTTCCCTTATTTAAGGGGACCTGACTGAGGAAGGGGTCAGGAGCAGATTTGAGAAGGGAGGAAGACACTGCCTGCTCCTCACTGCCGTGGTCTCACTGCCCACACTTGCACAGGGAGTGGGATGCAGGAGAATTGCTGCAACTGGTACTGCACCCTATTCCTCTTAACCATTTTGCTTATACCCCGCCTCCAAACTTGTCACCTATCCATGAACTTTGCATTGTTAATCACATTCCAATCACTCTTGCACTCACTGAAATCTTCCATTGTTCCAGGTTGGTCACATCACCTGGGAAATGGGAGCTACAGCTGCTGTGGAGTAGCAGCTGCATGTTATCCCTGCTTTCTACTCCCTCTCCCTGCGGACACCTGCAGAGCAGCAGTACCACAGCAGCCCCAGCAGCCAGCACAGCTTCCCATCGCCTGCTCCACAGGGAAAATCACTGGCAGAGCTGTGTTTTTCAAAGGGAAGCCTTGGTTTACACGAGGCTGATGGTTTTGACTGTAAGCCTGCTACTTCACTGCTCCTTGAAGACTAGATGTGGCCTGTGGTTTGCCACTAGACTTTCTACAAAGCTGGCCTGATCCAAACAAAATGTTTCTCCCACCGCAAGCTTCCAGTGAAATTCACTCATGGCATTTTCTAACTACATCTTTTGGAGTTTGCCTTTGTGTAGTGGAGTGTGTAGGAAGTCAGGAAGCAGAAGGGGAGGTGAGGACAGAGAGAACATGCCAAGCCCCCTCTTGCCTCCCGTTGGGGCTGATCCCCATGGTGTTAGAGCAGCTCCTTGCTCTGCTGTGAGGAGCTCACAGTGCAGACCCTCAGCTCAGTCCAGCTGGTGACTGTATTGTTTATACTTAACGTGGACAACACTGATTACGTCATGATAGATGTTTTTCATTCGCATACATGTTGGGGTAGTAAAATTGGTGTGGAACCAACACAGAATGATGTAGAAATTCCTACAAAAGTCAAGTTGGATGCCAGTCACAAATGATTTCCAGAAAAGTTGGAAAGTACAGTGTAAGTATAATTTTTTGTCTTTTTTTGATATTTATTCAAGTGCAAAACATGTGGACTCTTGCCTGAATTCTTCTCCCTGTCCAGATTTCCACCAGCCAATTATAATTTCTCAGATAGTTCTAATTCTTGGATCTACGCTGATTGTGGGTTTTTTGTTTCAAACAATATTCAGTTTAGACTGGGATACATTTTTTAATGTTACTGGTGACTAAAAATATTTTCCCTGTTACCCAGTAAAACACAGTGAAGCCTCAGTTCTAGTTTCAAAATTATATGTATGTACATACATATTTCTCCATTCATTGGTGAGGAATAAATTTGTTGAACAGAGAGGGTCAGGGCTTCGCCAGCAACTGAAATGTGTTATTTATCAGCAGATCATTACAATCAGCAGTGCACAGCATGTGAACTTCCTCACACCCCTCTGCCAAAGCTCCCCACATGGCTGACCTGCCCGCTGACTTGAGCTTCAAGGAGCTTCCAGTCTCCATCTGGAGATTCAATCTCACTGCACTGCTTGTGCCTATGTGACAGCCCCACTTTTCCTTTCCCTTGGCCCCAGTACAGGAAAATAAAACCCTAAAGGCCTGACTTGGGGACAAAGTTTCTCCACAGAGAGCCCTGCTCGCTCTCACTGATTTGAGTGGGAGAAGCCCAGGCTATGACTGCCACTCCCTCTGTCTATTCTGGCAATAATATGAGTTGTTCAGCACACAACTATACAGGATTCTTTAAGTTGTAATGCCTATAATTTAAGTATTTTGTATGTCCAGGCAGTGACTGCCATTTCTAAATGTTCCAACAGAGGGGATCTCAAGGAGGAAGAAAAGTGAATTGATTTGCGTTTACCATCTGAGGTATTGTAATACCAAAGGGTCCAAAAATTAACTTTCCATAAATACTATGCGTTTTAGTCCTTGTGTCCCCTTTTTTTTTTTCCTATCCCATTTTTAAGAACTTTTCAGGCAATGAGGACACCTGAAATTTTTGAAATCAAAGATGTCCGGAAAATGAAAATCCTTGTCCATTTTCTCCTTATTAGAACAGGTTTCCTGAAATATCATCCAATTAATATAGAGAGATATTTTAGAAGACCCTAAAACCTTGTTTATGTTCAGAATTTTATGTTGGAGTTTCAGCTTTCACAGGCTATTAGAGCTGTCATTTGATTAGAACAAAAGGACATATCCAGGTTATACAAAAAGAGCTGTGTCTCTCTCCAGCAGGTGAAGAGTAACCGAGTCCTGCCACCATACCTGAGTAGAGTACAACTGAGCAAATGGAGGTACCTGGAAACTCTAAAATTCAAAACACAGACACATTGGTGGCTACTTCTACAGTGGAGACAGGACTCAGACTGGATTTAGCTCTGAACATTTTATGAATCAAGTACTTTCCAGACTGAGGTGGTCAGACTACTTCAAAGAGACCTGAGAAAGGCAGCTACAGAGGAAAAGCACATCAACGTTTTACATCAGTCTACACATACGAAATGTGACATTAAAGGGTCTGCAACCCTTCCCAGAAGAATTTTAGGGACTCACAAACCAAGAAGATTAAAACCACAGATTTGGGAATATAAAACAAGAAAATATTTTATATTCTTTGGGAAAATATACAAGTCAAAAAAGGCAAGCAAAACCAAAGCAGAGAGAAGCTGACTGTTTTTAGTTCATGTGAGGCAAATGAAGAAGAGAAGAGCAGAATCCTGGTTTTGTCAAACTGGAATTGCTCAAGACAGCCAGTATTACAAAGGCAGAAATCACAGTCTCACTGCTTCTTCCTTCATCTCAGAAGTTTCTTTTATTTGTTGACTTACCTAGACCTTACACATACCAATCTCAGAACAACACATGCAAAGAGCTTTGCTGTCACATTGCCTAGACTTAAAACACACCATCCTTCCATACCTGTGCAGGAGGAAGAAAGGAAACTCCCTGGAGACTTCCTTCAATGCCACAGAACACTGCTTGGCAACAAGGACTCTTCAAACACTGACTTGATCTGAGAGCCTTTCAGCTTTTAACATCATTAATTATAATATCTTCCTAAATACTAGTAATTTATTAATAAAATTATTGACTAATAACCATAAATTTAAAAATTATGCTAATAAGCAGTGGTCATCTGAATAATCCCAAAGAAACTGAAAATCCGAAGTGAAGCACTGACTGAAGTACAGCCACTGCTGGGAAGGACAGAAGTGAGTGGCCTCCTTACAGCATATGACACACAAGGAACAGGGAGAATGCTACTATTGTAGCATCTGGAATTAAAACTCTGCTCTTATGCATCTTTAAGTGATGCTACAGTGACTCTTATTTTAGAGGGACTCATCTGAATTCAAGGTTTTCCCAACGGGAGGATTGATTATACAATGATGGAGTTTTTTCAGTCCTAGCAAGTCTTACAGATATTTAGTATATGCATTGAAAACCAATGTCATGTGTCTTGTTCTGCACTACTCAAGGTTAAGCAATGTGCTTCTCCATGATGTTTTAAAATAACACTAAATAGCAGCTGATTAAAAAAAAACATCCTCATGAGATCCCCCTGCAGATGAAGTCTGCTTTTCTTCTGCAGCTCCTCCTGGGTCAGGCAGACACATTAGTGAAGCAACTGGATAATACATTAAGTAGAGAAGATTCACAGATTGCTGCTTTTGATGGATATACAGACTAGATAAACATGAGTCTGAGAGTTCAGTACCTGCCACTGAGAATACCCCACCTCTGTGGCCTGGAATTTTAAACGTGCCAACAAAGACTTCTCCCAAAATCACCTCACAAGGTGCAAAGCACTTCTGCATTAAGAAAGCCAAGGCTTTAGCACTACACAATTTTCTAAAGTAAATTCCCTGAAACCCATACTTGAAATTTACCACAGACTCCAAGAAGTGCAAACAATAATCATAGTGAATCAAACCCCCAAATCATTCTTCTTTTGATGCTGTGACAAGTAGATAAATATATTCATACACTTGGTAAAAGAAGCTTGAAAAAAAAGCCAGATTCTTCTGCTAATGTCTACCAAACATACTCACTTAGAGACGGAAAAGCAGATTAACTTTTACCCAAAATTAATCCAAAAGTCTTGGATATTACTATGCCTGCTACATCCAACAGTTAGCTTGGTGAATTTGGTTTACGAATCACATTAAGTATATCTGCTGGCAACTTGAGATTTACACCTGTGATGAACTCTTCATGTTGCCACTTAGAGAAAAAAGGGTCACCCTTGCAATAGAGTCTTGTTTAAAGTATGAAAAAAGGAACAGATTATTCCCTACCTTCTCAGCATCTTGCTCAAAAAGCCGGAGTTGAAAGCACTGGTCCAGTTTCAACTTGCGTACGTGCCACATCTGATGCAAGTGTTGCCGGGTAGAATGCAGCTTGTCTAAAAGGCTGGTGATCTTTGGCACAAGGCTTTGAAAATCTGCACTTCCAGGAATGCAGTTCCTACCAGAAAAACCATCACTAGATCTTATGCATTGTAATAACCTCTGGCCCTCACGATCCAGTTCTTCCACAGGAGCTTTAATCACTTTTTTCTTAAGCTGTGTGTGCTCATCAATCAGCCTTCTTGAGCCCTCAACATCAACTGGAAATTCCTTCCTAGCCAACATTTCCTGGAGATCCTCCAGCCTTGATAATAAATGGATGGCACTGTTGAAAAACTCTTCCAAGGAGACACGCAGCTCTATCCATTCATCATGGTTGTAATCCAAGGACCCTTCAAACTCATCTGTCAATTGAGAAGGATCCACAAGCTTTGCCAGGCCTTCCACAGACACCATACTTGTCTAAGGAAGGGAAAAGGACAGCATTTAAATCAGGGAACATCCAATCAGAATTAACAGCACAACCCATAAACAGCATTAAGCGAGTATTTTCCTCATCAATACATAATTGAAGGAACACTGTAAAAGATGTCAAGGACTGTGTTTAAGTTTTGATGTATTAATTGGACAGAAAACTTTGCTTCTAATGGCATTTATTTATTTATATACTTATAAAAGATGTGATATTTACTGGAATAATGCCTATCTTTTTCAGCTGGCCTGACTATCAAAAACATGTAGTGAAAATGCTTCTGCCAGAAATTTCATCAGCACAGTAGGACACTGAAGACTTCTTATTACAGCTTTTGGATATCTGGAGATGGTTGTTCCCTAAACAGGTACATGGTATTGCAGGGACTCTGCTACTTGTGTTACACCCCAGCTAGTGCTACACAGAAGCAAAAGTTTCAGGTATATGAACAGCAGCAGGTACTGCAAACTTACATAACACAGAATATACTGGGTTTCTTCTTCCAAATTATTCCAGTTGGCTTTTTGCCACTCTTTCATACTAGCAATTCTTAATGTAATTAAGCCAAAATCACTGTAAAAGTGAAATGTCATTGAAGTATTAACAACTTGAATTTATTGCCAATAGAAAGTACTGCTCACGAATCATACACAATCAATGAGAAATGGTTTTAATTCATTCAGACTCAGTAACTGGTGACTGAGAAAAGCACTGGGTGTCTGGAAAGCAGATTACAGTTTAAGGACATAGCAACTGATAGCTTTTCCCATTAATTTCAGACAAACTACTTATTTCTGAAATCAGGAGCATAGGGTTTCATATGTAACTAGAGACTTTCGGTGCTCTCATGTTAACACCCAAGCTGGCAGCCCTGAAAGGCTTGTCTCTTCATCAGTGACTGCACATCTATCCCCTAATGATCAGGCCTCTAAAGAATATTAGAGCTTGTGCTCTTCAGAAATGGAGGCACCCAATAATCACAGCGCCCTCATAAAAGTCATCTATAAAGAAAAACACCTAAAGTCCTGACCATTGTCTTGAATTGTGTCCAGTAATAGGCTAGCCACTGGTTAAAGTTTAGTAATAGGCTTTTTCTTCCAATTTGTATCTATCCAAAAGTATCAGGCATTCTGCAATGTATTAAAATTGAGACTGTATTGAACTTAAGCTCAGGAGAAAGATTATTTCAAAACATTCTTGCAATATTCCTTGCTTTCAGGAAACGGGAAGACAGTGGGAGGAGCAAACAAATAGTGTGAAGGTAAGTATGTTGCTTCAAATTTTCAGATTTTTAAACCTCTTGACTGGACACTGAGACCTTGAAGATAATTCAGTTTAGAGTTTAACTGCCTGTCAGGGAAATAGTTCTCTTCATGGGTGGCACTTGGGCATCCCCCTGTAGTCTGTCAAGCTAATGGAAACACTGCTCTAATCATGGCAGAATTTGACATTATGAGACAGTAGAAAGGCTTTTCATTTCTCAAATTCTGCAGAGATTTTCTTTATTCAGGTTCAATTTTTTTTAAGTAGTTCTTGAAACTCTAATGAAAACAATTTTAGTGAGGCAGGTAGGTGCTTACTCTTTCCTAGGCATTACTCATCCTTCTTTTTGAAATCGATTTAAAAAGTGCTGTCCACTATTTAGCCTCTTTCAGCAGGAGAAAGAAAATAGTCTTGAAGGCACCTCTGAATTAATGCTAAATAAGCTGCCTCATCCATTCCTCAAAGTGACAGGAAACTTTAGAATCCACATACATCAACCAAACACTTTTCTTTTTCTTTCTGGGTGAAGATCTGTGTACATGCTTCACTCTGGACTGTGACACAGCAACACTGTGCCAGAATCTCACCCCACAAAATCCAGCTCATGAGTGTCCACTAAGGGTCCTGCAGTGCCCTGGCACACACATAATGCTTCCATTAAGCTCAGAAGAGAAATCTGGCCTTAAAACTGGCACTGGGTACTGCTGAGTTTGTGGATGGGGTAAATCAACAGAGATTTCCGTTGCCTTCCACTGCAATGGAAGCGTGCTCCTGCCAAGGCCCTCGTGTTTGATCCGAGCTGTGGGAAATTGCCATGACAGGTCAGTGCAGAGAGGGAACCTGTGAGCTGCCCCACATACATCAAATAAATGTGGGCAATGTTGACCTTGTTTGATATTCACAGTGCTTATGAGAGAGCATGAGCTGCTCAAGAGCCTGAGCTTATTAATAAGCAGCAGCATCCCAAATAATCTTTTCACTAGAAGCTCCTTGATTGTGGTGAGTATATTGCAGGGTGGACCACAGCTTAGGAAATCTTTGTTTGAATCACGGAATTGAAGGACTCAAACCATTCTATGATTCTGAGTGTCTGCAGGTGGTCCAATAGACAGGGAAAGCACTGAGTCTTCTCCTGTGGTCCAAAAATTTGTGAACCATTGGACATCGATGAGAACAGCCCTGCAGACAGACTAAGGCTCAAAGGTACTCTCAACACACACAAAATGAAAATACCCTTAATGCATTCCAGCACGTACAGCAAAGGAGTCCAGAGTGTTTTAAACAATACAGACTCAGAGCTGTAACTATGAAGAATACCTTGGTCACAGTTTACTCTTTACTATCATCACAACAACTCCACATAATAAGAATATACATCAAGCCTGCAGAAGGTATTTATTAATTTTGAAGACAAACAAATGTTCTAAAAATACATACTTGAACTCTGTTACTTTATCTGTCCTCAAAGGTACCAAGGAGTGTAAAGACTTTTAATCAAGGCAAAATTTATGAGTTGATTTTGTGAAACAGGGGTGAAAATTTACAAACACTTAAAATGTGATAATAACGTAAAATTGTGTTAATGAGTCACACCAATCTAATTCCCCATAGCAATTCAAGGGTCCTTGCAAGAACAGGTTGAAAATAAGGACACATTTATATCACACTGACTTCAACAAAACTTAAATAGATACTTAGATACAGTCTTCCATTTCAGTAAACATTAAGAGCTGTACCCAAATTCTCTTCTGCGTTCCAGAGATGCAAAATCTCTGTGTCTCTCTGAAATAAATGGATTGGTAAAACAGCCAACAATATAAATGTTTCTCAGTGAATTACTAAAAAACAACACATGAGTAAGTCATGGTGCGGCATGATTGATGTATGAGCACCTCATGCACCTGAATTTTGCTTCTTTTTGGGCAAAAAGCTGAAATTCACAAAAAACTGAAGTACTCTAGAGAACACAGGTGGTTTGTTTTCATCAACAACAAAGTTAGTAAAATTCCCCTTAATTATGTCATTGTTACATACTGGTTACATCTCAAAGACCATGCCTGAGGCACCATATCATTTATATGAGTTGTTAATGCTACCCCTGAGTTGTAAATCTCAATTAAATGAAAGAGGTGACAATTTAGCAAATGTCTTTTATTTAAAAAAAAAAAAAAAAAAAGCCACTAGTGGAGGTTGGGTAAAGGTAAACTAACAAACTCATACGTTTGCATCTAGCATTGTGTATCTAGCTGTATCTAGCATTTTGACTGATTTGGTGCTGTGGCTTTTTGGTTTTTTTTCTATGAGAAACAAAGGACAGACTTACTGCAACACCACCAAAAATATATATCACAGAAAAAACCCCTCAGCAAAATGAACTATGTGAATGTCTGGGATTAGACACATAACTCATTCCACCAGTGTGCTCAGAAAACAACCTGATGCCAGGGCATCAGCCCACTCCTGCCACCTGCCCTCAGATGTATCTTTTGCTTTCAATCACAGGGGTTTTTTACCTGAAGAAAAGATCTTATCAGAGATAATGCTTTACAATTAATTTCTACATGCAAAACAGCCACCAANCTCTCACCTCAAAGATGAACTTGGAACTGCCAAAGTTTGTTTTCTGCTTCTGCCAGAAATTATCAGGTTTTATAATCAGGGCAACATGAATCTCAGCAGGAAAGGCTTCTTGAAGGGTTTTTAGGAGAGGCTTGATCAAATCCCATTTGGATCCCCGCATATCGATAATAACAGTGAATCCTCGTTTGCAAACATCTTCGCTGCAGGAATAAAAACATATCATGATAATTAATATTGTGGGCAGCCACACTGAGACTTGGCTTTTGTTGCTGGTGTTTGGTGCTTCAGAGCAAAGCAAGAAATTATTAACATAAAAGATGAAAGATACTACATATAAAGGCTATAAGAAAGGTCATATTAAATTGACTATAATGTAATTTACATGAAATTCAATTGTCTCGATTACAGTTTAATCTCTAATTTTCCAAACACATGTAATTCAAATATTCACTAAAAACATACATACTTTCACACAATTGAAAACAGAATCAACTACATCTGTATAGAAGCTCTTTATGTGTATATACAATGGATTATGCTTTTAACATATTGAACCCAACCAAAGTCAACAAGCAGGGTCCTGTGCCTTAGCATTACTGGCCACTTGTAAATTTGGGTGCCTTCATTTTTAGAGGCCCCTTTTAAAAGTTTCACTTCCAGAAAAGTGCCCGGCAATTATTCCCTGACTGGAAGCCCCTTGTGACCCAGCATGTGCACTGTTATCATTGGGGCCCTTTTCCCTCACTACTGATCTTCCAAATGCCGTGCTCCTCCCTTCTCAGAAGTCCAAGGCATTTATCTGGCCTGGTCACTGGCAATGCATGTGGCCCAACACCAGAGCATTCGCTTGCAAACACATCTCTTCTTTTTGCTCACAAGAAAAGAGGAGAAAGAGTAAAAGGACATGTCAATTCAAGTCAAGTCTGTGCAGCTTTCAGCATAGCTTTTCAAGGGACATAGTAGTATTTATCCTCAGAAAAAGAGGTATGGATATAATGCAGAAATTGTAGGACTGTTTAGCCTCCACAGAAATATTCCCAGTGCACAAACACACAGGAGGATTTTCACTACACTCTACCTCTTTAACTTCTTAAAACACTCTTTCTGCTAATAATATCTATCTCCTACATATTCAATGGAAAACAACTCTATAAAGCTCACAGCTAGGTTTCTGGGCTGGAACAAGGACAGGAATATTCCTCAGAGTAGGCTCACAGGACTAATATACGTTAAGAGAGTTTGCTAACTTGAA
>WEKY01046543.1:4236-26735 GCA_013390045.1 Picathartes gymnocephalus
AAAAAAAAAAGGGAAAGAAAAAGAGAGCCGTATTACCAGGCTCTGGATTCAATTAATTTGTAAGAGTTGAGAAAAGCCCTTTTCTTTTTTAAAACAGACATTTATTTTTAACAAGGGATGAAATCATTGGAGAACAAAAACTGAGACATCTGTTGTTTTATATCTGTTTATTGTAAGTGCTTAAATGTGACTTCGGTTTCACACAGTTTTGACATTGTTGCTTCATTAATAATGATTACGTAATTGCAACCACAAAACAAGCTGTAAGGCTGTAACATTTTCATTACTTATTAGCAAAGAACTCGAAACAAAAGACAGATCAACAAGGAAGTAGCAAAGATTTTTGTGTTGAAAGTGGTTCATATATAGAATTTCATAGCAGGATCAAGCTGGTGAAAATAACTAATAGACATTTCTGTTAAGGAATTTGATTTTAAAAAATCAAAACGTCTTCAAAGAGCACACTCATTTCAGTGAAATTTTGTGGGAAAAAACAGCAACTCACTGTTGCTGTTTGACAAATTTGGCAAATATCACAGTGTTTAAGTAAAAATATTTTTCTGATGTTTTCTCTAATTTTGATTAATTATTTTCCCTTCACACATTCATACAAATATTAAGTCTAATCTATGATTTCTGAATGACCTCAAAATGTAAAGCAAAGCACTCGGGTTATTTAAGTCACTGTAGAATTTTACATTTTAGAGTACAACTCTTCAATGCATACTTTTTTATTTTAATATCATTACATTAAAATGAAATTTTACGTTTTTGACAGTTAAAAATTTGAATTAGATTTTTAAAATAACTTTCACTTTTTCATAAGTGGAAATTTAAGTTTGTTAGTAGCTGCTATGACATAAGCTCACTTGCACAGACTACTTGGAACAGGCGATTTTCTTTGTAAATTTCCTAAGCAAGGAAGGGTGTGGTAAAGACAAAGTGTAGTGGCATCATCCAACATAATTGTAAAGGAGGAACTCTGGTATCTCACAAGTAGATACATCATAGCCATGCAAGCAGCAGAGACACCATATCCCAGAGTAGTAACAGACCAGTGTACACTATATTAACCACAGCTCTATTTTTACATATGTGATGAATGTCTTCTGGTTTTTTGCTTACTATTTACACAGATATATAAATTTTCCACCCTGAAGGAGTCATGCCAGTATGGATAGCTGCTGTGGTACTCTGAATCAAAGTAGCAGTCAGGTTTTTTTCCCCATGTACTTCTCAGGTTTCAGGGTACTCAGGCCTCTGCTCTATTGACATCCCTGAAGTTGCCACACCAAACTGTCAATACCTTGGGCACAGAAGCTTTCCTGTGCAACAAACAAGCCCATAGAAATGTTCAGACCATAATTGCAATCACAAATTTTAAATCAAATGAAAATCAAGATGCTGTGGTGTTGTATCATCAAAACTTTGCAGGCTCGGATGGAAGGACTAGGGAGGATTGGCAGGCATTGGAAACAGAGCTGTTATAGAGACAAACAGGGAGTCTTAAAACTGAGGACAGAGAGCAATTGACTCTACTAATGGAAACATATGCAGTATTAAATGAAAGTGTTCTGCACCTTCTTCATAAGGTGGCACTTGGGAGCCCAGTCTCTCCATCCTGTAGGGTACATTTCTAACACGGTGTGAGGGGAAAAACAGCCGAGTGATTCCAGCTCCGGTTAATGGGAGCTGTGCTTCTAATCCAGGGTGTGCAGTGTGAAACATTTACCTATGCATTTCCAGTGAGGCTACTTATGTAATTTCAAGGGAGGAAGTAGCCAAGGGAAGCTGCTTTATACCAATTAAATGGAGAGGAATTGGATGGAGGGCAATTCAAAGCATTCACCCTTACAGGGAGATCTGTGTTTAAACATCTCGATGGGACATTTTTTAATGAAGAACTAAACTGCATGCCCTGCGTATGTCAGAAAGGGATAGCTGGGGCCCACAACACTTAATTTCTCTCTCAGGAAGCAGACTAGTGTTTAGTGTAGCTTCCTGCTGGGTGATATATTTACCTTATCAAAATGATCACAGAGAATTGTGTATGTGTATTCATATATCACTTCACCTCCAGACTGTGATGGGAGAATGTTGCAAGGTGGAAGGTTTAGAA
This sequence comes from Picathartes gymnocephalus, assembly GCA_013390045.1. Lineage (NCBI taxonomy): Eukaryota > Metazoa > Chordata > Aves > Passeriformes > Picathartidae > Picathartes > Picathartes gymnocephalus. Next base: position 6,356 of record WEKY01046543.1, read on the forward strand.
AACACCTCCAAGTATTTTGAGGATTTTGTCAAAGTTTATCAGATTCTGTCTGACCCTGAGAAGCCTTCTGACTCCTTGTCTTCCTCTTGCTTTGAAACTTTTCTCCACACTCTTCCCATTTCTTCCATTCTCCATTTGCCCTTGTCCAGCCCCTTCTTCAATGTACTACAAAGCTGCAGGTCCTGTCTCTACACTTAAGCAACTCTTGTGCAGATCTTTAATGTCAGTCCAAACTGAAAGGGTAAATCAGAAGATTCTGGAAGATACCAATAGCTGTGTAATATATCATTATATTAAGTCTCTTTGACGCACTTTGCTAAGATCCAAGTGAGTCAAAGCTGGAGTAGTTAACGCCCTGAGGACCCAAATGAAAGCCTAACTTAGATATTAGGCACATTGTTGCAAAAACAGAAATTCTCCCTTGTGTTTGGAAGAGGGAGTCCTGGATACCATCTGACTTACCACCTCTGATGATGGTCCTGTGTATTCTACATATAAAGATCAAAAGTCTCATGAGTACCTGTTGAAAAGAACATCCTGCCCACCATCAGAACCAGCAAAACTTTACTATGGATATTTTGAAGTTAACAAAACAAAACCAAACCAACTGCCAGCAAAGGAATAATTATAAATTTACTACATTATGTCAGTTCTCAAAACAGTTCAGAATTTTGCCTATGCATTGGTTCACAATTGTCTAATTATTCTGGTTTTTCATGCAGAGCCCCCTACAGGAAACAGTTTAGATGCAACTTTTTCTCCTGCTGGACATAAATAAAACTCCAGCTCAGGCCACAGGCCAAGAGCTTTTAGGCCCACATTTTGGTATCAGTGCAGTTGCTCTGCATTGGCACGGGTGTAAGTGAGATCAGAGTCTGGCCTGTGCTGTACCACTGCAGTCACACTTGCGAGCTGAGCTAAGATTCACAGGTGAGAATGTGCACGTGTCTGCCAAGCCTTTTGGCTGGTCGAGCTTCAGGTTACATATATTTGCAGATTCCCTATTTGACCAGTAACAGACACAATCATCTGGTGTAGGATGATTGCAAAAAGTAATCTTGTACAGTAAGATCTGTACTGGGTTGCCTGGGGCACTACTACAATCTACCCTCTTATGCACACTTTCTCTTATTTAACTCTTTCATTTGTTTCTGCATCTCAAAACAAGTGTTTCAGAATTATCCATTCTCTCTCACAAGAAAAGATGAATCTTTCCATGCTATACCTCTGACTTAGAAACAGTATCCACTAATTTCAAAACAACCCTGGGAAACCTGAGGAGGCAGAATGAATATGCAGTTTTGGAAATCGCTGAGACAAGAAGGTAAGAAATTCAAGAAAACATTGCCTTACACTCTTTCCCAAGCCCTTCCCTGAGCTGTACTTGTCTCTCTCAAGAACTGTGAGACAGGCTAGAAGAGAATGAAATGGTAGGTCTGAGAATCTTGCAATAAATTGATGTCCCAGCATGTTTTTGATCAATTGCTTAATTTAGGATCTTTGTTTACTGTTGCAACCCAGTCTGGCTTCCATCCAAATAGAGTGAAGTGGGGAAAGAAGACAGACTTCCAGTGTATTTTCTTCCTTAGGTTTTCTTGTAAAGCACCACAAAAGAGTGCACATGAAAGGCAAAATTCTGAGTGACCCAAGAAGACCAATAGAAATAATGAAAATATTAGGACAGATCTCAAGTCTTAAAATTAAAAGCCATCTGCATTCTCTAACTCCAAGATATGCGCAAAGGTATGCAGAGCTATCCTGAAAAAATCCAACAAGGATAGAACTTCTTCACAATGAAAATTCAACCTACTTTTCACCTGTTCATTGCCACAAATTATTTCAGTAAGAAATACTCTAAATTCTTACCCTCCTAAGGATAAGATCCTCCACTCATTCTTGCTAGTGTCTAGTTTTAGCCCTCTTTTAAGCTGGAAAGAATTTGTTATCCCCTCCTGTCCACTCCCATACAGTTAGGACACGTAAAGACTCACCTTGTGACTCTGTCTTTCCATGTGTGGCAGACTGCAGGGTCATGACTGCAGGGCCATGAGGAGGAGTAAGCTACGTAACTAGTGGTAAACAGCCTGAGGTGCCAGTGGGAAATTCAGAACTGACTTCCTCTGGGCTTGGGCAACAAGGTATAATAAGGAAGTCTACAATAACCATGGAAGTCTGTAGAAAAGTCAGAGAAGAAGAGAAGTGGCTATGTTCACCTCTGGCCTCTGCTGGGGATGTAGGCAAGGCTCACATTTCTACGCCAACCACACTGCAGGGCTGCAGCCATGATCTTCTGATCACAAGAAGGAGCCTTTGCAATGTAGGGACCAAATAATCCACTTGGTGGGACACACAGATGGCCACACTAGTCTTGTCCACAGCAGCCATCATTCTCCTGCTAAGTCAAACTCCTGCAGAAAAGACACTGCATTTCTGGTCCAGGGGTCCTAACAGTGCCACACAAGACAGTCCTAAGAAAGAAGTATTTTGTGGGAGTTCATGACATCTGTACCTCTTGTCGATGCCTTTAGACTACTCTGGACCAGACTTCTCTGCTCTGCTGCAGCAAAACCACCTCTTCTCCCTATCTGGAAATTTTAAAATATCATTTTTTAATATACTTCTGGTGGCTCAGCTAGGGTAGAGTGAGAATGAATGATTCCCTTTCCTCCTCAGAACCATGATTACTTCAGAAAATGTTCCTCCAGGAACAACTGCTCCCTGTTCAACCAAATTCAAGATGAACATCAGTGTATCAAGCACCCAGTTTTTCCTGCATCATTTCTTTAGTGTCTTTGACATCTGCCTTGCTCTGTGTTCTTATAAACCCATAAAAATTCTTTATGCAACAACCCTACTAGGCTTGTGTCCTTGAACCCTGCCTCTCCCTATAGAAACTAATAATTTATTTAGACATCAATCAGGCATGGGCCCCTCAAGTGCACTGCTGTGTGAAAAAGAGCAGACAAGAAAGGAAAGGAATTACAGAATAAACCCCTTCCCCAAGGGCTGGAAATCCAAAAAGGAGAGACACATGCCATAAAGTGACAAAATACACGTGAGGAAACCTCTTTATGTGTGAAGTGCAAGCAAGTGGGATTGGCTGCACAGGGAGAGGCTGCTAGTTAGCAGAAAGTCCTGAAAGCCAGCTCACTCTCTAACTACTCTCCAAAGACTAGCTGCCCTCTTGGGAAGTCAAAAAGACAAGGTAAAACATTTAAAAGCAGTCCATTACTTCTCACTGGGAGGTGGCTCAAGAAAGCCAAAACACAGTCACTATGTCCAAGGAAAGCCCCCATACCTCATGCATTAGGCCATCTTCAGTTCATCAGAGGCCTGCAAGAGAGCAGAGAGATTACTTTCCACCATGTATCTCTCACTCATGGGGGCTGGCTGGGGCTCCGGACAGGTCTGCTGGAGGGCATGGAGGGCAGACAAGCCCAGCCTGCATGGGCCAGCTGCAAACCCTCTGCGTTCACCAAGGCTCAGCATATCCAGAGGCCCAGGGACATATTACTGGGAAAGACAGGAAGCATAAACACTGGCTGTGTTCTGGTCTGGCCCTCAAAGGTGTAGGAGAAACAAAGAGCATTTCCCAGGGGTGTCATCCTTGTGTGACTACAGGAGCACAGCACACAAGCTGAGGGCTGTGAACCCTCTCTGTCACACAGGTTTGGGCCACCAGCCTGCATGCTGGATGTCTCTGTCTATGTGCTCGTTAGAGAGCCTGGTCAGGAAGAGGAGATGCACAGCATATCCTGTCTTATGTAAAAAAATAGTAATAATAAGCGAAAAACTTCCCCAGAAGCCACATGGCTGACAGCAAATCTCTTGGCTCTTGGCCAAATGCTAGCCCACCCCTTGTTTTGCCCTTCTCACCCTCCAGTAATAGGTCAACCACCAGAGCATTTTGGGGTTCACCTGCCATGGCAAGGAGTGCTCTGAGTGCCATCAGAGCCCATGTGCAGCAGTACACACACATATGCTGTGCAGGGAGCTGCCTGGATGCTCTTGTTTGCTACTGACAACATTTGTAAGGGTGGCTGGAGGCTGTGCAGGCAGGTTCAGCAGGGGCAGGCCACATGAGGTTTGGTTTGGCAGTCACAGGAGGGAGCGGGGGGTAGTGGTCCAGCTCTCTGGTCCATCCACTAAGGACTCAGGTTGGAGACTCCTCTGCACCCTTGTGAACAACATTACTGTTGAGGGGCCTCAGATTCCAAGTTGCGCTGGCTCCTTGCATACAATTCTGGTGGCTTTTCCTCCTCTCTGGGGCAACTTCCATTGCCCTGGGTGAAATACTCCAAGGCCCCTTGCTGGAGTCCAGAAAGCCCTGCAGACCCCCAGTGTGGTGGCACTTCCTTGCTCTTGTGGCCCCAGCAGGAGTTGGACAAGCATGTCTTGGAGAACAGCAAAGCCTCCATGGGCTTGGCAAAGAGTACACGGAAAGGGCTACAGGTTTCTTGGGCTGGATGCTGTTCTCACTCTCTAAGAGTGCTTGGTGTTTCTAGACATAGCTGAAGAGCAGATGTATCTGCTTGTTTAGTCTGAGCCCCACATTTGGCCTGCAAATACTATTCTCAGGCAGGCTTGAATCCCTTCCTTCTTTTATCTGTAAAATCATGATGACACAGAGGAGGAGGTGGATAGCAATCAATTGCTCTCTTTTTCACCATAAGAACAAGGGAGTGGCATACATAGTTAGTGGGAGGTAGAATCAAAACAAATAAAAGGCATTCCTGTGAAAAGTACAAAGACTTCTTTATGGATCAGGACCAAGTCTGGGGAATTCTGTTTCCTTATGAGCTTTTGGGGTGAAGGATCTGCTCTCCAAAAACTTTTGAGGCTTCTTCTAAAGAAAAGATGCAAACAAGACTAACTCTGCTGATCCGCTATTGCCATGTGGACCTAACTGGAATAATGTAAATGTTTTATCCTTTACCCAAGACCCTGTGAAATAATTGGATTAATATGGAAGCTTTGCTTCCTGCAGGAAAAAAAATCAACAGAGTAAGGTCTGACAGACACACAAATGTGTGTCCCCTGCCTTAACCTATAGCCTTTTAGCAAAAAAACAGTCAGCAGATACTTGAGTGACACTAAACAATGTATTGCAGGAAGATGCAAGCAAGTTATTCATCAGCAAGCACAGTGGCTGTGCTTTTACAGCCAATTTAGACTTGACCATTTTAGCTAAGCATTGCCCTTAGCCCTGAACAGGAGTCACTACAAAAAAGTGTCTGCACAAGCTCTTGTCTGCTTTCAGTTCATCTCTGAAGTGCAGGACCAAAGAAATTGTTCCAGCAACATATTTTTGCTGCTACGTTTTTGACGTCCCAGTTTGAATTTTAGTTCTGGCAGGTACAAAAGTTTGTTTCCCCCATTTCAAATGAGTGTCCTTAAATGCTAAGCAGTGAGCAATGGACTTGCTGTGAGTTCTGACTTAAAATAAAAGAGAGAAGTAAAGCCAAGGGAGGAAGAGAAGTTGGGAGAGAAGGAAAGAGGTGGGGAAAGAGGAAAAAAAGGAAAAGAAAAATTGAGAGGAACTGAGAAATAAAAAAATAGAAGGAAGAGAGGGAGAGAAACAAGGAAGGAGGGAAATGAGAGAAACAAGGAAGGAAGGAAACAAGAAAGGAAACAAGGAAGGAAACAAGGAAGAAGACAAAGAAATAAGGAAACAAGGAAGGAAACCATAAAGGAAACAAGGAAACAAGGAAGGAAGGAAACAAGGAAACAAAGAAGGAAGGAAACATAAAAAAGGCACGTTGGACGGCAGAAAGGAAAGAGGGGAGGAAAAGGAAGAGTGAAAAAGAAAAGCCAGAGCTCTTTTAGCCTCTCTGTGAGGTCTAGAAGGTTTCATTATTAGTGGTAATTCAGCTAACAAACATCTGACCCAAATCAGTTTATGCAGCTATTTGGTCCTCTCTTCACTCTAAAAATAAATCCTCAAGCCCCAGTTGGATAAGCTTGCATGGCAAGGGAGATTTAATCCATACTAAGATTTTGGTCAGATATTTTTCAAACACTGGCATAAATTTTTAATTTGGACTTTGATATCCAAACAGGCCCAGCTGTAGTCCTCCTGGGGATCCTTCCAGAGGCTTGGACTTTGAACAGGCTCTGCAGCAAACAGCAGAGACTACTGAAAATTCTGATGGCTGGTGCTGATCTACCAAGCACTACAATAAACTGGAAATCAACACATCCTGCCACTTGTTTAGAGAGAAGTTCTCGAAGGAGAACAAATGGAAATAAAGTACATAGAGGCAGAAAATACTGGTGCATTCGTGTCTCCATCTGGGAAATATTCTAGGAATGTTCTCAGTAACACAGGATTAACACCTTGAAATGAGAAAAGCAAATAAACACAACTGGATATGGTTTCATTATTTGCTTCATTCTGTTTTGATTTCCTCTTCACATTGCATATACTAAGTACCCTCTTCTAGATGTGGCCCTAGATAACCACGTGTTAACTCTTTGGTTGCTGACCAATAAAAGAATCTAAAAACTGGTTTTTCTTTTCCTATAGCAAGTCTAAATTTTCTCAGGTCTTCCATAATGTCACTTCACTGCAGGTTGTGGCTGGCTGCTCTTTTGTGAGAGCAGCAAGTCAAGAACTTGCAACATGTAAAAGACATTTTCCTACTGCTTCGGGTCCAATACCCATTAGAAGTGTCAGGCTTTGATATGCAAATATCTGATCTTACCAGCCCAAATTAATGTTACAGACACCATCCTTGCACAGTCATTATGGTAAGTTCAGCACAACCTAGCTGATCTTAAAGTTTCACTGGAAAACTGCACTTTGGATAAATAGGAAGGTCAGTGTAATTTCACCTTGATTAATTAAGAATATTTTAGTCATTTTGGCTTGAAACAGTAAAATTTGACACTTCTATGGCTGCCCAAAATTTAATATCTCTGGATAAGTGTATGCTTATCATTCCCATCACTTTTGCAAGATTGCAGGCTCTGCTTCCCCTATTAAGTCCTAATGAATGGGTATCCTTTGGATTGATTGCCAGGTTTCACGCCTTCCAAAACAATAATATGTTTTCCTAATGGTGAATTTATAATCCACCATGGAAACATCACGTCACTGTGAATAAAGCAAGAGCTATCATAAGACAGAATGGAAATATGCTAGGAAAATTATCTAGAAGGTTGTCCACCATCCTTTTTTCTGTTATTCCCGGCCCCAGTGCATGTATTGTAGTTCTTGAACACCAAATTAACTTAAAAAAGAAAAAGAAAGTGCAATTGAAGATGTCAACTACCAAAAAAAATTTCATTTTACAAACAGGCAAAGATAGGGGAAGAGCACTTTATTTTTAAAGACTCTGGCAACAATGAAAGGAACTAGAATTGCTGGAGAATAAGTTCTTGTTGCCACTGATTAATACACGATACACTGTCAGCTTCTCCAGCAAAAAGACAATATATATCGTTTGAGAAGAGACATCATTTGCTGCATAGGACTTCTTGCTAAAATTGTTGTGCTCTGCTTTTGTGATATGAACTCTTATCTCCAGAAGCTGGACTGTGTCCATCAGCTCACTTCAGGCGTTCTGAAATAACAAGATATCTTGAAAACTTTTGGTTTGAACTTATCTGAAGTGCAAAAGGTTTCCCTGCCTGTGATGGTCCACTGATTGCCTGTATTTGTGATACTTCAGTTGGAAAAACTGACAGCCTCACACCAATTTAAATCATTTGAGTTTAAACTCTGCTTACTAAGCTCACCAACTACATTTCGTTGAAGATCTTGATTTTCCCAGGAATCTACAGTGAAGAGAAAAAATGTCAGGTCTGCATAACACAGGAAATTCCCTTGAAACAAGCCAAAGTTCTTCAAAATCTTGTAATGTGAAGAGGGCCAAGAAACTACTGTAAATGGTAATCAGGCTCTGCAAAGCAGCTGACTTTATGCAAAGCAGGCAAGTGCAGTCAAAACACTTACAGCAATCAATTGAAGTTGTTGGGTAAAGTTTTTTCCATGTCCCATAAATTATTGAACAGTTAATTTCGTCTTTGTGCCTGCAAGACATTCTAGCTTTAGGACGACAGCTTTATCCATTAAAGGGAGTGTGGTGACAGCAGTACAGAGAGTGCTGAGAATGCAGGGAGAGAAGGCCCATTCTCAACTGCATTACCGCTGAACAATACTGAGATACGTCAACATCTTAATCAATATGCGAGAGTCAATTAATGGGGAAGCACATGGCTTAAGCAGGATCTGATTATTAAGTTCATGTTTAGTCCATGAAATAGATGAATCAATATAAAGCTGAGTATCATATAGTAAATACATAACCATCCACTCTTACCCAGCCTTTCTGCCCTCCTTATTCCCTCCTGAGCCAGATTCACACATGCCTCTTCTCTCTCTTTTTCATATTGCAAGGGAAGATCTTGAAGCAGACAGCAAAACTGTCAGAAGTTGAACAGATTGCAAAGGGCCAAATTCTGTCTTCAGATCCAAGGAGGAAGCCCCTCTGTGGCTCCAAAGGTATCCCTTTGGAAAAAAAAAAGGTGTAATCCTTCAGAAACCTGTGTTTCTGGTTTTCTCCCTGTTGGGATCTGTTTCATCAGATCAATGCTCTTACTGAGTCCTGGAAATGCAAGCAGTAGAGAGAACCGGTTTTTTTACAGAAGGGACCTAGGATGCTATCTGGGTCACTCACTGTCTAGATTTATATTCTGGGCAGTACCATGGTTTTGAAAAAGAGATGAAGATGCATGAATGGAAGCAAGCATATAAATGGTTGACTTCATACCTTTATTGTAGAAATTAATCCAGATATTTTTCTGCTCCTATGCTTGTTGATTTGGGGTTTTTGGATAGCAAAGTCAATGGAGCTGAATCAGTACTTCTGCAGGTACAGCATGAATATGTGGAATATCTGGTTGCACCAATAATCAGGCATTTTATGTTCATTATTTGGCCAGTTGTGGTAGTTCAATTTTAAATGGAAAGGTCAGAAGGTGAAAGCACTGACTGAATATTGAGAATTGAATATTTCACTTGCTTGATTTACAGCAGAAGCACTTCTGCCTTTATGCCCTTGAAGATTCAGAAATATATGGTAAAAAAGAAAGATAATTAAGAAAGGTAGCTTCTATGAAGTAGTGTAAAAAGAATGAATAGTGTATTCTAATCAGACAGTACAAAAGATTGTGTATGGTAGGTGCTTGTTAGACTAAGGTAAAGATTTAAGTTTGGAAAAAAGGAACAAAGACAGTCTTTAGAGAGGGCATTATGGACCTGCCCTGAAATCAGCTGTAGTACTAGGAGTCATTTCCATGGCACAGGTTGGGCTATCTGCTTAGTCTTCAAAATAATCTTCAGATATGACTGTATTCTCAGTGACATCCCTGCAGAGCAGAGTGAGTAGAAATCCTTGGTCTCTCTATAAGGAGGCCTCAGCCTTTGGAGGGCCCCTGAATTTAGACTTAGATTTTTAACTCCCCTCTCTTGGGTGACAGAGAGTAGCATAGGGGAAAGGAGAAAATAAGAATGGTGTTGCCAGAGAGCAAATTCCACTTGGTATCTGGCATTAGGAGAACAGCTGACTAACTCAGCCACAGTACAGTCTTAGGGTGTACTGTGACAGAAGCCAGCATGGACTGGTCAGAAGATTCAGGGCAAGAGTCTGAGAAACATTCTGTTTCCATCTATGCAGAGTGGAAGACTTGCTCTGATGTGTTGAGGATGTTCATATTGCTGGCAGATAATGTGCTCTTCCTCCTGGTTTTTTTACCAAGTAGGTAATTAGAAAGTAGTGTAACACAACATGTTCAGGGTGGAAAAGGTGTGTCCTGGACATTTGAAAAGCAAATAAAAATAGCATGATGCCAGTCACTGCATGGAACTTTCTCACCTTTGTTTTTATCAGAGAAAAAATTGTGAGGAAAAATTGGCAGTGTAAAGGGATACTGAAAGAATGACATATTTGTCTGTTAAGTATAAATATGAACAGCTATGGAGATCTGGTGCTATGGTGCTAGGTTTTAACTCCAGTAACATTCATCTAGTGCCAGGAAACACTAGATTTAGTACCTGAGGGATTGCAGTCTCAAATACTTTATACATTTTGTTTTAATATGCTGCCAAGAATTTAAATTGGTAAAAGCTGGGGACTGACAAAAACTTGATCCCCAAGAGTTTTTCTGGCACAGGTTTATCACGGAATACGGTGCCATTATTTTTATTATAATTATTTTTTTTGTGGTGGTCGGGGAGCTCATTTATAACTCTGTGACTTCTACTCCCAAATGTATTTTTAAAAATCTTAAATAAACAAAGGTTTTTATATTCTTGGTGGCACTAGGAGCTGTCATTCATTTTATATACAATATGCCTACTTGGATTGTAGTCCTTTTAATGTACCCCTTGAAAGATCAAGAGCAGGCAACAAAAAAAAAAAAGAAAAAGACTGTGGGGTACACATTCCATCCAAACCACTACCACCCATCTGGTGCCTCTTTGTTCCAGTGAGGGATGAACTTACAATGTGTAGTAAAGTTAGGCAACTCTCTTAGGCCCAGTCCTGCTTTCACTGATGTCAACAACCAGCATTTATTTTGCAACAAATATGTAATGGGAGCAAGCCTTTCACAGGGAAATGTGGGCTTGCAAAGGAAAGGCTGGGCTTCTTTTGGAGATAGACCTCTAACAAAATGACATTCCACCTTTATGGGACTTATTTAACCTTTTTAGCTTCCCACTAGATAGGAGATCCCTGTGATGCTTGAATGAAAACTAAAGCCAAGAAATCCCCTTTTATATTGCAATCATGACAGAAGGACCCAAATTAGTTGATGTAAAATCTAGGTTAATCTTACAACATTGGACAGGAAAGCAAAAGGGCATCTAATTTGAATGTGAATCATGTTGTCTGATTTGCAGGCCAGAGAAACTTCCTTTCCTTGGAGTGAAGACTGCTAGGATAGTCTACTCGCAGTGCTGCTCTGTGAAGGTGAGGAACACATTCACTCTTGAGTCTTTCAGGTTTATGTAACTGACCTGCAAACCCTTTATGCATATCAAACTGGCAACTACAAATAAAGCCTCTGTCAAATGGGTTTAGTCACTTACTCAAGGTGATACAGCAAATAAATTCAAAAGAGAATAAAATCAAAGAAGTTTCTGGTTCCCAGATTTATGGTCATTCCATCAGGTCAGGTTGTAGCCAACAACAGCACATTGAAAACACAAATGTAATATATACAATAGTATCTTTATGGCTCTGCATTTCTCTCACATGCCATAACCAGATCTCTCTAAACATACTTTCAAGTTCACTAAGCAACAGTTTATAGGGTTTGGTGGTTTTTTGTAAAAAGGATTTGTCATCTTGTCCCTTGAACAGATGCAACATAGCTTGCACTGCCCAGAATGCCTTCAGTTTTACTATACAACAGGCTAGATCTCTTAGGACTTGTACACCTTCTGATACCTGTGTTATGGATAAGCCATCCACTGGATTATTTCTTCCCTGTAGCTCAAAGTAACAGATAAAATTCCTTCCACCTGTTGGGTAAAAAAAAGAAATTTATTGTATAGAAGCTATGTTGGTTTTGGTCTTCTGTTGAATTTTGCTAATAAAAGCACAAGCACAATAGTTTTCTTATTAAAAAAATTATTACTTAGGTTTATAGTATGCCTTCATCTTGAAGGAACAAAAAACACTTTTCAAATTGCAGCCTGGACCTGGCAAATTTCTGTGCCCTCACAGCGTCCCGTTGACTTGAATGATGTTCCTAACACATAAAGATTTCTCCATATGGATCCACTTGCAGATCTGGCCCTCAAGGCACAATTTGTCCCTACGCCAAGAGAATAAAAGCACTTTGAAGAAAGGAAATTTTATACATTTCGGGTCAGAGTTTCCACCTGGGCTTTGTTCCTTATGGAAGAACAGGGGTTGTGAGTTTCTAAAAGTGATAGGTCTTCTAGGATCTGCTAAAGACCCCACCACTTGAGCCCCTCCCAATGCAGCACTGAATTCTGAGTATTGCCTTTTCTGTATACTTCTGCACATGAAATCTACCTCTCCAGCCTGCTGCTCCCATTCACCTGAGGGAATGCACACCCACAGCTGTCATGCTCTTTCCATCCCTGGCTTTGAGGAGGATGGGGTTATTCCTCCTGCTCAACGGGACACTGGCAGTGCTAGGGATGACAGTACTACAGCTAAGACTGTGTCCTCAAAGGAAATATGCCTCAACAGATGACTGAGCATAATCTCAGCCAAGGTCCCTGAGCAGTCTTCCACAGACCTGAGTGATGGGGAGGACACAAGTGCAGCATCAGTACCTTACTCAGTCTCCTTCCCTGAGGTGTAATTTATGGATGGGGTTTTCCTGCTCTCCAAAAGCAGAAATAAATCCCAAGTACTTTATAAACAGTGTTCAGTCTGTACGACAACCTGTAGAAATTCAGCCACCCATTGACAGGGTGATTTGATAAGTGTTGTCCCTCATTGCTGTCATGGGTGGAGTTTAGCTGGCTGAATACACAGATTAGGATACCTAGATTAATATGCCAAATCACTAAAAAATTTCATTAAATATCTGGAGACTATAACGGCAAACACTTTCACTTTAAGCTAACATCCAACTACAGCCCACATAAAAGATCCAGATGTTTGTTCATTGCTTTCTCTGTGTAAAGGTCAAGCATAGCCATTAATATATGTAATTGGTCATACACTACTTATGTAAGTGCATAAACTGCAAAACCAACTTCCAGCAGTCTTCTTCTACACTGACAATTTCTGTTGCAAGTAGGAAGCGGATAGGTCCACCTCATAATTTGGGGGTCTGAAGAGATCACAGATGTAAGAACCATGACTTTAGCAAGGAATGGTTAAAATCTTAACAACCTACTTGCAAATTAGCAACACAGAGAACAAATTCTTAAATTTAGACTTCTGAAAATTGCTTGCAGGCATGACATAGTGCAGCTTGTCCCACACTAAATTTATAGTGAATTCATGTTAACTTGCAGAGCCACTCCATTTAGTAAAAACGTTTAACAAATGTTTTCACGCTGTTCTAGAAATAGTCAATATATGATTTGTATTGGGAAAGGTAAAATACTCTAGATAGGGAAAATACTCTATCAAAACAAATACATAAAAGTGTATTATTTCAGACTACATTTAGTGCAAGAAACATGCACCTCCACTAAAATCCCCTGTTCAGCCTTTCTACTTGAAGCATGTGTTCATTAATTGCTTGAATGTCCCACATTGTCTCAACTAGCTAGGAGCATCCTAGCTGAATATGCTCCCCACAATCACCTCAGATCAATGCGGTGGTAGGTCTCCTTTCATCCCTAGTCCAACAACCCCCCTCCAACAACAGAGGTCCTTTGCAGGCACAGGGCCCTGATTTATGTTTAATGCAGCAGTGTTTTTACTGCTTTTGGCACAAGATGTTTGAAAGAGGTGAAAAAGACACACAGGCAAAAAGTCTGTTTAGAAAACAATTCCAACATAAGCACCATATGCCTTCAACTCATAAGCTCATTTCCAGGCAAGCCACCACAGCAAGCACAAAAATTAGCCCAGTTTTTAATTTTTTCTTCTTTAAGAAGTGGATGGGGGTATGGGGGAGGGTAAAGGGAGAAAATGAGTAGGGAAGTATTGTTTCCATCCTATAGGATTTTTTATTAGTTTTAGGGGGTTTTTTAACTGCTTTTCTTCCTTTCTGCTGGTTTACTACCTTGTATCTATCTGCCCCTCAGGAGTTTAAAAGCCTCAAGTAAGTATTATTAGGTTTTTAGTGTGTATTTTCTAATTGTGTGTATGAGAGTGTGTGTGTGTGCCTGTGTTGGAAGTAGTTAAACCCTCATGCAAGAAGGAGCTGGCTGGCTTTTATTGACAGTCGTCCATTGGTAGGGATGGCAGTTTTTACCAGCAGGGACCATGCCTGCATACTGTTCCATTCATTCCTAGAAGTGCAGACACCAACCTCATGTTGCACATAATTTTCATATTTGGTCGAATCTTTTGGTATGTACACGAACTCTATTTATCTGGACAGAAAAGAAAGTCCACATTGCTAGAGTAAATGTAGTTGCTACAACAGTAAAAACAGAATTAACACTTTTGTTCCCCCTTGTCCTGCGTTATTGGTGATCAGGAAAAAACCCTTAATAATGTCACCAAAATGAGGCTGAGAAAGGAGATATGATTTTACACAAGAGTGTTAATCGCTATTTCTACATGAATTGAAAAGTTAAAAGCTCCCCAACATTCAAGATTGAAGGTGTTTTTATTTTTCCAATAATTCAAAGTCCTGTGATGTCTAGAGCTGTAAAGAAACAGGGAACAAAGAGAGATCATCCTTGTAGTTCACCAAAAAAGGAGGGCACTGCTTAACCATAAGCAGTAGTCATTATCATCAGACACCTGGAAAAAACCAACAAGATTTAAAATTTAAACAGCAGAGTATCTACAGTTACAGATAATCCATTCCTCCAGCACAAGATATATATCACTATTATTTCATCAGTAATGGCTAAAAGAGCTCAGTTTCACTTAAAATATTCAATGAATAATAAACCATTTTTGTAATCCAGTCAGAGTATAGAAAAATATATTTACTGAATATTTTTTGCATTGAGCCTCAAGAAATGATTTGCAAATAAATTTTGAGGTGTCTTGGCCAGTTCCACTGCATTTAGGCTGTAGGTTCTCCCAGGGTACCCATGCTTTTACAAGTGTGCCTTTCCAGGGTGAAGGAACAACCACCTCTGGGAGCATGTGAATCCATGTTAAGCTTGCTGCTAGATCTGCAGAAATAAACAAAATTTACATTAAGAGTGAACAAGTCTGTAGCAGGAAAAGCCTCCTGTATTCCCTCTGTCATGACCTGTACTTGGAAAATATCAGATTCTACTCCAGATCTTAGTAAGGGTCATATCTTTTTTTTTTTCTTTTTTCTTTTTTTTTCTTTCTTTTTGTTTAAAAAAAAAAAAGAAAATGAAAGAGTAGAAAAAGTCAAGAAAATTCATATAGAATGGGGGTGGAGAGGAGTAGGATGTATTGAAAGATAGTAATTTCCTTTTTTTGTCAAAAGCAAATTGAAAACCCCAAAAGCTAATGCCAGTGACATCATCTGTTCAAAGATCCCAAGGCACTTTACAAACAACAGCTAACAAGTCTGTCACTGAGGAGAGCATCACTAGCAGGAATTTAGCTCAGGATTAACAGTATGCTGGAAGTTATGGGACATTCACACCATGGTTGACACACCAATAGAGGAGTTTCCTGCTCTAACAGTGTCATCCTCTTTGGACATCCTCCTCTGAAGTCCTGACTGACAGCACACAATCTTAAGAAAGGATGAAATTAGGTTTGTTTTAAAGAGGGGATTTCTTTATGAAAAAGCCTGTGATCCTTTTGTTCAGTATTTCCTTTGTTTTGATGGAACAGAAATGTCAGCCAAGGGAAAAACAAGACAAGATGATCCCAAGACAAGTCAGTTCCACTAGGGTTTGATGACTGTGCCAGAGTGCTGTGTTACACCAGAAAATATAAGGGGAAAATATTTGTGACAATGACAGTGTGACACCAGAAGAGAGAGGAGGAGGGAGTGGAAAAATTTCTGGAATGAAGAGAATTACCTAGGGGTCAAGGGCTGGGAGCATGAATGGAAAGGTGGAAGCATAGAAAGAAACACATCTAGAGAGAGACCTTTTCTGGGCTTTTTTGTTGTTGTTTTTTGGTTTGAGGGGGTTTTTTTGTGGGTTTGTTTTGGGTTTGGTGGGGTTCTTCTGTGGGTTTTTTGTTTGTCTTTTTGTAGGTTTTATTACTTTTTATTTTTATTTTTGTCTTTACATTTTAAATATTGGGGTTTTTTTGCTTTCCTTTGTTTTTCTGGAAACTGGAAATGCATAATTCAAGTTTGGAAGTTAAGATGCAGAGCCAAACAATACAGTATTGCTAGTGCAAAATCAAATTTTCCCATTCCTGGACTCTGCCTGCCTTGGCTTTTACAGCCTCTGGCCCTTCTTTGCCCCATCTGCCCTTCAGCTATATTTCAGTCTGTGTCTGGACAATACTTTGTGTAGGTTCATGAAATCCTATCAATCTACTTTTTTCTTTTCTTTTCAAAGTATCAGGCTAGCAATTTGTCTGCCCCATTGAGCACAAATTCGTATGTCCTCCCGCCTCCTCACCCTTTTCCGTCTTTCTTTTATTTTTCCCTGGCAATTAAAAAAAAGTAAAATCTAAAACCCAACAAATCAATGTTTACGGATTTGTAATAAGTTCCTTTCTTTCTTTCTATTTATTTATTTATTTATTTCCTCTTCAGTCACTAAAGAAGCAGCAGCAACTTGCAAGGAGCAGTTGTTGCCAGAGGGTGAATCATAGCTATATTGATTTGATTATGTAAAAGCTCAGAGGAACCTAAAGCCAGATACAGAAATATCTCATAGTCCAAACCCTGTGGGACACACACTAGTAAAAAAGCAATCTTTATATTGTTCCTGATAAAAGCATCATTAGTTTCCTCACAGTGAAACCATTTCTCTGCTGATACAGTATATAGTTTTCCTTTTCTCTAGAATCCACTCAGACATAATTAACACTCAGTTACGAGACTTCAGGTTTCCTCTGGAGTGCGTGCTTTGAGGCTGTGGAGAGTGTGGGTGCACAATCCTGAGCATCTCTGAATCACTCACTCGCCCCTCTGCAGAGTTCCAGCACCCTCTGCAGAGCAGGGCTCTGGCCTCCAGGGCATGGGGTGTGCTGCACTTGAGTTCCAGCACCTCTGCAGAGCAGGGCTCTGGCCTCCAGGGCATGGGGTGTGCTGCACCTGAGTTCCAGCACTCTCACTTGTACCCTCACTTGACTGGTGGGGCAGAGAAGGCGCAGCACTGGCACAACTGCTCTGTCAGAAAATGTCTCTCACTCCCCTCCAGGCTTTATACCACAACAAAGGCACAAAATCGCACAGACACAAGGACCTGCACAGATAGGCTTGTTACCAGCTTGTCACAACAAAATGCTTGCATGTGTGGTTTTCTGCAGAGCGGCTCCTCACAGGCACTCCAGAGTGGGGGGAGCACTCTGCTGCCATAGGGGGCTTAAAGGTGGGCTGGAAAAAGCAGGGGCAAAGAGTTTAAACTAAAGCATCTTGGAGAGCTAAGGCTATACATTTTTACTTATGCTTCTGTTAACCATGCAGCTAATATCTGGGCAGACTGAAAGAGGGAGAGGCAAACTCATCAACTCCAGGTTTTTCTGTATATCATAAAGGAACAATACAAACCATTTTTTTGAAACCAATCTTACTAGTTCATGCCTTCATTATAGAGGAAAGATGTACTGTAAGTCAGTCTACTTCTTTTACCTCTGGTTCTCTCTTTCATATCAATTTCAGTCTTCTTTTGGCCCAATCAAAGGGAAAAAACAATGAACTTTAACATCCCTTGCTCAAATCTGCAATGTGGGACTTGGCTGTAAGATAATGTAAAGTGTTACCATGATACTAAAGGTGATACTAGATAGATATGGCACAGCTATGCTTCTTGCTAAAATACTACATGCTTTAGAGAGGAAACTGTGTAGGTGAGAGAAGGGAAAGGACAGAAAGACTCATTTCAATGCTTGCACCTGTCTTCTCTTCAAATCAATGTGAAGACTCCTCAAGGAAAGTTTAAGACATCTGGGAGTTTTGCTGACAACTCTGAAGGATTCATACACATACAATTTGAAACAATGCCAGAAGACTCAAAATGTCTAAATTTGATGATTTTGGGGGATCATTTTACCTAGTTGCAAAAGCCTTTAATCTTATTGCAGTATCACTAACATAAGGATGTTTCTGTCCCATACTCTTGAATTGCCAAACAATTGGAATTACTATAAACCAGCAAATTATCCTCTTTCTCTCTCTCTCTCTCTCTCTCTCAAGCCTAATTCATGACTTTTTCTTTCTCAGAGCTGTTCCATTGACAGCAATTCTGGCTGCTATATGCCTTGAACTCTTTAGATAGCACCACATAGTTACATACAGGCTAAAGCACAACATTTAGGAGGCTTGTAAAATCCAGTCTGCTGAGCACTTTGCATAACCAGTGCTTGAGAAGAAAGGCTGTTCACATAAATTATTTATTCAGCCTACCATTTGCAGTGATTTTTCATTATCAACACAGGAGTAATTCCACTGGTTTCAGGTCTCTTCACCTGCTTCTGCACCTACAAACATAGGGGTGAGACTGTATAGCACATCAAGTGTAGGATAGCAACATGTCTGCCTGATTGACTTGTTGGAGTAGGATGGATCACTGCTGTTCACAGCCGTCTCTGATTCCCATTTCAATGTGGTGCAGAATTCCAGAGAGTGCCACGAAATACTGTCCTCAGCAGTGGGAGCTGAGACCACTTCACGTCTCTCTGCGTTGAACCTGGTGCATAGTCTCTGAATGTCTTTTAGCACAAAAGTGAAAACAAATCTCATTAAAAGAGATCTTCAGTTATTGGTGAAGCAAGTGATTCACCCATCTTTATACACGTTAGCATAGGAAACTTTTAATAAAATATTAAATGCACTATGATATGGCATATTTACTCTGAATTCTGCACACATTTACCGTTGAACCACATGAATTAAGAGTCTTGTTCTGACAAACCTGTGGTCTTTGGTGGTTTTAATTGTAACTTAAAAGAAAACCTTTTGCATGACCTTTGCAATCTGAGTGATCTGCTAGCATGGCCTACAGCATTACAAGTCTGTTCAAGCCATCCATAGATATTTGTCCCTTCAGTTCTCTTCAGCATTCAAAACAGGTGAACCTGACACCTGACTTGTGGCCAAGAGAACTTCTTCCACTTGATGGATGACATGTGATTTGAACATATTTTTCTAAAACAAAACCTAAGACTGCCTGGATCCACTCTCTCTGAAGTCCTCAAAAACTTTGACCCAAGAGCAGCTGATATGTTCAGAAACAAGGCACATAAGAAAACCTTGTGTGAGAGAGAGTTAAAAAGTCTAAATCATTTTTTAAGCAAATGCTGCAGTTTGGGAGTAGCTGACACACAATTTTGTTTTTAATAGATTTACTGACTGAAATACTTTTTAATTAGAAATATTTTAATTAGAATTCACTTTCATCCATTATAAGCCAAAAAGATAGATTCCGTCTCAATTTATCTGAAAATATAAGCATTACTGTTTTAGAGAGAACTTGCTCTTTCCACTCACTGAAATTAAATTATTATGATTGTCTTTCTTGTCTGTAGCAATCTGGGTCTTTCTTCTGTATAAAAACCAGACATGAATGCAAGCATCAAAGAAAACCTGGGACCAAAGCCACTGACACAGGTAAAATTACAAGATGGCTAAATGTGAAAACTCATTTTGATAAGTCTTGCAACTGAAAATGTGGCAAACAGAATTGGTTAACTTCATATAACAAACTTCCATGTGTTTTGGTTTTTGGTCTACATCTATTCATCAAGAAACCCTTCTTTTACAAAAGGTGTTCTCACATTGAATAATGCTCAGTTCATTGGCTTATTCTCTGCAAGAATTAATAAACCCCTGAAAAATTGCTGTGCACAACAGCTTTAATAGCTCTGTCCGGCTGCTTCCCAGCCTCTACCTCTTGAAAATAAAGCAAACTCTCACTATAAATCAAGGCCACTGAAATGAAGGCCAGTTGCACATCACAGAGAATGATTTTATAGGTGGAACGTGGACTTGCTAATTTCTACACTAAATTATTGTGCTTTATTGAAAGCACTTCCATTTACACACTTTTAGTTGCAAAGACTTAAAAACAAAATCACAAGCCCTGTTACAGGCTAATTTTAACATGTCTCTTTTTTTTCCAGACAGCTCTCAGTACAAAACGTTTAGCTGACAATGTGCCAGGAAATCTGTTTCATTAAAATAAACACCGATACACTCATTGTGAAGTTATCTCACTTATAATATCAATGATCTTTAATAGAGTTGCTTTATTACTGGAATAACATTTCTGTCTGACAAGTCTGGAGTCAATATTTAACAGATTTAGGTCAGATTTAGCAATAGGACTTTGCAAAAACCTGGGAAGGCTGAATTCTGACTGGAAACTCATAAAGTAGGTTTACAGATTACAAAATGAGCATTTTCATAAATATGCATGTCTCATAAATATTTGAGAAAAAAAAATGAAATGAGATCCAATATCTAAATGATTGTCTAATTAATAATTCTTTTGATAGGGTAGTCTTGAATACATATTAAACACGTGAGAAGAAAGAGAAAAAGAGAGAAAGAAGGAAACAAGGAAACAAGGAAACAAGGAAGAAAGGAAACAAGGAAGGAAACAAAGAAGAAAGGAAATGAGGAAACGAGGAAACGAGGAAACGAG
>WEKY01046543.1:27221-49021 GCA_013390045.1 Picathartes gymnocephalus
AGGAAGGAAGGAAGGAAGGAAGGAAGGGAGGAAGGAAGGAAGGAAGGGAGGAAGGGAGGAAGGAAGGAAGGAAGGGAGGAAGGAAGGAAGGAAGGAAGGACTCCTCTTTGAAAGAGTAGCAAGATTTTTAAATTCTACTTCTACATTATAAAATTCCAAAATCATTCAAGAAGACCCTTTAACCTCATCAATATTATATGAAAGTCCTCACATGTACAGCCTGTTGCACGTGAAAGATTGCTGTTTGATTCCTGGCACAGTTGGGGCCCAGGGCTTCAGGCAGCAGGGCTGCATGAATTTGAGAACACTTCTACTCAAGGGAGTGTAAATCCTGAGGAAGAGGAAGTTGAACAAGCATGCTGATGACTACCCATTGCATGCGCCTGCAATTCAGCTTTGAATGGGATTTCTACACTGGTTGCTCAACCTATAAAGTTATAGTGGCCAAAATGTATTAAAAGCGATTCCCAAATTATTTCACAAAAGCAAGTGACACAGTCATTCCACAGTCAATTGAAGACCTCAATTTCCTATAATTTGCAAGTGTTTTGATGGATAGTTTGTTGACAGAGCCTAGAAATCTTTAACTCTTGGATGAATGATCATTCCCTGTGGAATTTGAGAGATGTATTTATTATTTTCTTTAGACTGTAGATCCACTGTAGTGGTTTTTATCAACCACGTAGAGAGAAGGAATAGTGATGGCAAGTAACTCATGTAGTGAGAGTTTTGTGTAGTTAGTCATCCAATTAGGCAGCAAAGCAGATTTAAGAAGAATTAGAGGAAAGCAACAAGAAACCCCAGTATCTTCTACACAGCTTTGAGCAGTTACACTGAAAGGGTTTAGCTGGGGTATAGAGGGAAATACCTCTCTTGGCTGGCAGAATGGACACAGAGATGTACACCAGTGGAACATGTGGCTAAAACCACTTTTCTCTGGAGCAAGCAACAGAGATGTGATTCATAAACTGGCGCTCTGGCTACTGCCTAATTCCTTGAATTGCAGCAAGATCTTCATAGTCCCTCACACCTCACTGTGCCCCCATCATTCCCATAACTAGTAAATCACATCAGAAATGCAAAGTCCATAAAATCAATGGAGAAAAAGGTTCATTTAAGTCTGAGTCATCTCTCTAACCTTGTGATTTTCAGCTAAGCTGAACAACTTTTGTTGACATTGACGAGTACTGCTATTTATGAAGTTACTGTACTTGTTCATCCATGCGATTATTGACTACAAGAAATTTTTGCCTTTTCCGCATACCACATAACCTTCCTCATCTGTTCCCTAGTGGAAAAAGAAACTGCAGTTTTACTTAGAGTCATTCAAGAATTACAGCTTCCACTGCATTTTCAGAATAATTAAGAGAATGGGTTTCTTTCCAAAGGAGTGGTGTTAAAGGTTCAACATATGATACTAAATCTCTGTTTCACATACTAAACAACATGCCCAGCAAAATGTAGCCAAGGTGCATTAAAAATAAACAAGAGATAAGCAAGGAATGCAGCTATTGCTCTTTTCAGAAATTCAGAAACATAACTCCTACCTTCATGGTTTGTGAAGAAATAAAAGCTTTGCAAGATACCAAGAGTAAGAAACTTGGTGTTATCTGTCAGATGCTGCACAACTGAAACATGGATGCATCTGAACTCATCAAGGTGGCCAAGTATTTGCCAGGGTGAGGCCAACACCCCTTCTTTGTTATGAAATATGATTCCAGCTTTTCAAGCCATAGCCATGAAAATTATTTCTATGAAATGTGTAAGTGCAAGGATCACATCTGCTCTCCAAAGTGTTTGTATCTGCAGTATTATCAGTTAGCTCAGAAATTATTTTCATTATAAATTAAGATGGCTGGGTTTTATGAGCACAAATGTACACTAGTATAATTTTAGAGATGCAAAGTGAGAATGCACTTTTGATCATTTTGCCCATGGCTGTAACAATTGACTTTTTAGTGTCCTTACAGCAGCAAAAAGACTTTCTTAATCCAGACAGAACAGAACTTCCTGAAAGTTGCACAGTGGCTGTCCTAAATTTCCCTGATAGAAGATGAAAATATATATCTTGCTTTCAGTTTCATCTCCCCGGAAGCTGAAAAAAAAATCTCTATCCCTAGTAAGTGACACATACTCAGTGTTTAGATGCTGTAGTCAAAGGCATTTTACAAATGCTTAGGTATATTTTTTCCATATTAAGAAAATTAATGAAATATTGGAAGCAGCTCCAGACATGTTACGAGTAAAGAACAGATGTTTTGGAACATGAAATTGATCAGCAAAAAATAACTAATAGAAAGTATAATTGGCTGGTCTCAAAATATTACTAAATTTCTTGGTGAACTTCTGTCGTTGATTTCTGTGGAGATTTCACATGTTTTAAGAGATGTAAATTTCTTATGGCTTTCCTGCAATTAAATGATGACATGCATCATTCCTGGACATGAACAAAGCAATGTCAAAGCATCTTCCACTACTGCAGTGTAAATAAATAATAGTACCTCACATTATTATATTCAGTAGTATCAAATAGAGTTGTAAGCAGAATGACGGAGTTTCCTTAATCCACTAATATTTCTCCATAAGGAGACGGTAAACTGTAATCAAATTGTGAATTAAATTATTTCAGAACACTTAAAACAGCAAGAGGGTAGGCAGAAAAATTTGGGGCCAAATGTATGAAATTTATGGCAATTAATGTAAAATTAGTGTTTAGCAACAGAGCAGAATGAGGCCAGTGAAATCACAATGCTCACATTTGACAGCATTAGAAAACTTCATAACAAAACCACCCCAAATAGCTGTAACTGCTATTTTCCCTAGCAATATAATCAGCAAATAGGTTCCCTAAGTCAAGATATGAGTCTGAAGTACCTGCATGAATTAGCAGCATTTCAGCTGCAGCAGCAAAATTGCTCTGCCATTACAGTTATGGAAAAAAATTGAACACCTTCCTTTAACAAAAGGAATTTTGTATTAACAATATGCATATAAAAGTTTATTTAAAAATTAAACAAAAAAACCAGAAAGGATAATATACCATATATTTGCATGTACATTACCATTGTAGATTAATACCAGCTCTGTTTCTTCCCCTGCTTCACGACAAGAAACGCAAAGTTGATGAAGTACCAACAACACAAAAAATGTTAGCTGCCTGAAGAATTAACAAAAATTTGCCAAATTCTTTTACTTATAATCTGACATGCAAAATCATAAAGGAAAATACTTCATACAAATTTGCCCAGCATCCTTTGCCGATCAACAGCATTTTTTCACAAGGGTTTCATTATCATATGCCCTTGAAAAATTGTGAGTCTGGGGGGCTCTGGAGGGCATGCAATATTACTTAATAACACTTGAATTGTATGTTAGTGTATTGATCTATGATGTGTACCATTTGTATAGCCTGACAATTAGCTTAAAGTCTAAGCAACTGGGATTTCTCTTTCAAATTCTGATGTTCACTTGCTATGGGACATAAGTACAACTGCTTATGTATCTGTTATGGGGGTGAAACTAAAAGACTTACTTGACTTAAAAAATTTCAATCTGTCTAAAGGAGTGTGGGAATTATTGGGTAAAATCTTCAATACTTTCTAATCTTGATAGCTATTCAAATAGCTCCCAAAGCTATACTATCTGAGTGTCTACAATACATAGGTGCTATTTCATCTATTCTGACAAGGAATTTATATGCAAACCTATAGAAAAAAACAAGCCTTAAAACAAAATAAACTAAAAAAAAATTCTGTGTAAAGAAACAATAGAACAAAACACAGAAAAATCCAAACCAGATGAAAATTAACTTTAAATGTTTGCCCTCTGCAGTATATCGCATTCACACAACCAATTAAAAGAAATGCCATCTCGTTCGGAAAATATCTATTGATTTCCCAGTTCATCAGATCAGCTTGATGTGTCCGGCAATGGCTCCTATGACATCATCAATATTTTTCTATTTAGAATAATGACTTATTTTATATGCCAAGAGCTATAAAAAAGTCTATATACATATATTTCTAAAGACATCAGCTTAAAAACCATCTTGATTTCCCTCCTTAACATACAATATTTTTTATCCACCTTTTAAAAAAATTTTGGATCTTACCATGAGGTTCATTTATGAAACTCAGTACATTTGTTTAGTTTATAAACTGACCTCTAAATCATGTTTCCCCTATTAGATGCTGTCGCTTTGGCCTGCATTTGGGGTCCAAATTACTAACATTTTTCTTTTAGATTATGCAGAACACACTTAAGAGAAATTCTCCCAGCCACGCTGACCCCCTCCTTCTTTCTTTTCCAGCCTCCTGTATCTTTTATCTGCTACATATTACCTCTAAATCTTTCTACAGAATCAAAAGGCATCAATTCGGCTAGATGTTTATTCTGTTCAATTAACTTGTGTATGTTTTTAAAGATACACTTACAGCTGACTCCCAGCCCAATTTCTAGCAATGGAAAAGAATATTTATATGCCCCGGACACAGATTCGCCTTTAATCAGAACCTCTCCATAGTGCCAATTGGCATATAAAAACCGGGAAAAAACTGAACCAGGAACCCGCAATGAGACAGTTTTCACATCTAAGCTCATGCAATTCTTTCTGGTAAGATTCTTACTCTGGGAATGGGGGAGGTGGAAGAAATTCCTTATCTTTCCCACTTCTTTCCAGCCTATTCAACACAGTGGGCTCTCAAGTTCCCCTCGGACACTATTTCATCGTGGGCCAGGATGAAGTTTAGCAAGCTTGGAAGCCTCCCTTTCCCTGGAATTGAAGAAAAATGGACTGGTATTGCTATTTTTGAATATTCCTGATTTGGACTACTTCTACGGAATTCAGCCTGTTTGAAAGGACGTGGCCTGTGGGACGCTGTGCAGAGCGGGCTAAAGAACGGTGTTTCTACCCTTGCAGCAGGATTGAGTGACACAGACCTAGCTCTTTTGCCACTGACAATGCCATCACCTACTCAAGCTCCGTCTGGGGCCCACCACAGCACTCCGAATACTCAAAACAAAACACGTAGCTCCAAACCCGGTGATTTACCGTACCGCTTCGGTAGTCCCTGGAATGTGGTTTGCTGACCTCTGGTGGTTATCCGAGCTACGGGAGACGCGGCTTGCCTGTCGGACCTGGAAAGTTAAAAAGGAAAATTTATTAACTCCTAAGGAGGGTGCAACCCTGGTGTTAGACAGTGGGAAAAGCTGAAGATTTAAATCCTAAATTTCACCAGCTACTGTTCTATGCTGCTGACAAATTAAAGTGCAAGACTTAATCCTGTGTTTCTTTATCTTGGTATCATTTTACCCAGCAAAAAGAACTGAAGTAAACAAAGCAGAACGGTAGCTTCTGTGACACATACACTCTCATCTAGGTTGTTTCTTTTACTCTTGCTGCTTGCATGGCTCATCACTCTAACTCCTGATGGCCTTGTGCTGCCAGGGGAAGACTCAGATGTCCTGTAGCACCAGACTCAGAAGAGATGCTGGCAGTGTCAGGTGCTTAAAGCCATGAAAGCTGAAGAGCAGCGGCAAGCCATGTCCTTCGCAAGGTTACAAATAGTCTGTCCCTAGAAAATTCTGGGTAAGACTTAGGGTTACCTCTTCTATTTCAGGCCTTAACCCTTAGTTTGAACTTGTCTTTGAAAGCAAGCCTAAGGTGAAACTGAGTCAGCAGCAGTGTATAGAGGGTCTGAAGAAGGCCAGTTCCTCAGACCCACGTTCAGCTGGTGGAGATGCACTGCTTCCCCCTCTGTCCCTAACAGTCCTCGCTATCACACACTGCCCATCAAGTCAGTGAGCAGCCCAGGACTGCATTAAATTCATCCTCTGACGACTAAAAAAAAGTAAACCCTTCATCTTAGACTTTATTAAAGTCTGTTATGAGTCATGTTTGTCCTTGGTTATATTCCTTCCAAGGAAGTATTTTCCTCTGCTCATGGAAATGTACACTAAATATAAACACAGCTTTCTCAGTGACATTTGACCAGTTTAATGACTATACCATCTTCAAGGACACTTTCTGTTCTTATATACTGAGTCCAGATTGTTTCTATTTGCATTTTCCTGACAGAATAGTGGCTGAAACAGACTGTAGTGTATTTGAGTTGGAAATAACTTCCGGTTATGACTGCCTGAAATTTTCCATTGAAAAAGTGACAAACATTCTCTCCTTTTTCTTGTTACCCATCAACATGCATTACTCAATTCAATACTGTATGATCTTATCTATTTTTCTAGCTTTGTCACTGATCCCCTAAACTCCCTATCTGTTAGCAGTGCTTCTCATGATTTGTTGAATAACACTGAATTATTTGATACAGCTAATACCAAAAAGGATTCAAATGAGTATCCCTTTAAGATCAATCCACTGTGAAAAACTTGCTCTAAATGAATTTTTTTAGCCCAGTCCTGACTTAGATAGGAGGGATAGACTGATGTGTTGGAAAATAAAGTAACAGATGGTCAAGAGGATATCTGGGTATCATGCTTTTGGAAAATGAAAAGCTACATCCACACTAACCATTCTACAAATGACATAAAACTCACATTGTGCTAAAGAAATGTAAAGATACTGTCTGAATGTGCCTCTAGGGTGAGTAACCTGACTTAATTTGCACTATTTTTCTGGACTGAGTTTATAAAGAATCTTTAGAATACCACCCTTACAGGTGACTCTTGGGACAAATTATCTATGTAAACAGTTAGTTCTCAATTCTCTTGTGTGAGCAGGTGTAAGCCAGCATTTTCAGTATCTGCTTGGTGAGACAATAGTTCATTTCTTTATTAAGGGCTAAAATTTGTCCTCTGATATGTGTGAACAGCTCCCAGTGAAGTAAATGAAAATGTCAATTAATTATTTAGCTTAGTTACAGGGGTATAACCAGAGCGATAATAAGAAGAAATTAGAAGAAGAAAAATTTAGATTGACTATCAGAAGAAAATCCCAGGCAGTAAGACTGCTTGCATATATCTCTGTCTCAGTTCTTGAACTAGATCTGGACTACACTTCGCCCATCATCATCATGACATTAGACAGTGCAGTAATTTCTCAAGGGAAAAGAGCACTTGGGAACATTTAAAGTAGATCGGAAAAACATCAGGAAATATAGCACAGAAATCAATTCCACATTAACAGGAAGATATAGTGGTTGATCTTTATCATCAGTGCATTCCACATCTTACAGCTTATTTCCAACTCCATGATATAGAAGTCTGAGGAGGTGAAAGGATGCAGTTGTAGTTACTGGGTAAATAAATACTTCTGCTCCTTACCACAAGTAATCTATATGAAAGGTGCCTGGAGCCTACAGAAAAAGGTTTGTCCCTTCTTTCTCAGCAATGAGAAGAATCATATTGACCAAGCCAAGGCAGTCTTATTGTACAACCTGAAGTGTCCTTTGCGTGCAAGATACACAGTTATTACAACTAGTGGAGGCAAAGCCTGACAGTGAATCAAAGTGGCTCTGTATGTTTCCATGATGTGTGTCCATGGATGAAGGCAAGCCTTGCCCTTCCTGTTGAAGACAGCCAGAGCGAGCCTGCTGATCACTGGGATCATTCAGTGATGTTTAAATCATAAGCAAGGCACACAGACAAACTGTGCAGCAGTCCCACTGCTGTGTAAGCTAACCCCAGAAATTTTGCAGTCAGCTTCCTTGAGATAGGAAAAGAGTGCACTGCATTTGTGCTGCTTGGGAAACCTGAATACCACTCTAAAAATTGCTTCTGCTGACCTTGTCTTCAACAGAGAATAGGTACATCATCTTCAGCATTTGAGTAAAACATTGAATCATACATCCTTAGTATAAAGAAGCTGAATATCAGATGCAGAGGGTAACGTGTGAACCATACAGGGCTAAAAACTGTTCAGCAAATACACACTCACATGCGTATTCTAAACCATGGCAGCAGAAATTATGGCAAAGCCTTTATGTTTTCTGATAATACAGCTCTTTGAAACCTTGTTAGCAGACTCTCTCTCTTCATCATGTCACACAGGACAAGGAATGGGACAGGGCCCCGGTGGTTCTCAATTCATACACATGCCATACAATCCAACAAACCAGCTTTATAAAGGCACGCTAAATGAGGCCCTATGCCTGTAAGGGAAATTTAATTGGATTTCTTTATAGGTTGCAACAATCCAATGAAAAATTATGTAAGAATAGCATGATTCAATTTCAGCATGCACTTGAATAATATTATTTAAAAGAAAGAATTCTTCATGCACACAGAGAAAAATGAAAGGTAAAAATGAAAACAAGACAAACCAGCAGTTTTCAGTCCAAGTAGACTGTATGGCCTAACTTTATTTGCAACAGCACAGACATTGTGTGTGTCATTGTCCTGAGTCAGGATATAAAAGCACAAATTATATACCATTTGATGTGAATATATAAGCTTTCATAGCTTCTGGATTCGACTTTTAGGAATAATAATGGAGTCTTTCATTTCGTCCTCATACTCTGAATCAAAATTCTAAGAAAAGAAAAAAAAGAAAATATTGCTTCATCCAGCTATCAGATCCATCTCAATGAATAATGACAAATTTCAAGCGTTACAGGTTTGCACTGTTTGGGTGTAACTTAAATATTTCTCTGCTTTTCATCATAGTTTACATACATTTTTCACATTAAGTAGTAGCCAAACACAGCCATACAGTCTCTGGGTTTCTTGAGGATACATGCAAGGTTCTTGCAAGAGTGCTTTTGTGTGTGTTTGTGTAGTTGTATAGCACACGTGCCTAACGATTGTACCTAATAGGGCAATTAGGTGGTGGAGCTGGTGAAGGATCTAGAGAATAAAGCATGTGCAGAATGGATGAGAGAGCTGGGGTTGTTTAGCCTGGAAAAAAGGAGGCTCGAGGGGACCTTATCACTCTCTACACCTGCCTGAAAGGACGATGTAACAGGATGGGTGTCAGCCTCTTCTCCCAGACAGCCAGCAACAGGACAAGGGGAAGTGGCTTCAAGCTTTGCCGGCGAAGGTTCAGACTGGACACCAGCATAAATTTTTTCGCTGAAAGGATGGTTAAGCATTAAAATGGGCTGCCCAAGGAGGTGGTGAAGTCACTGTGCCTGGAGGTGTTCAGGAAACAACTGGATGTGACACTTAAGTTCCAGAGTATAGTTGACAAGGTAGTGATTGGACAAAGATTGGACTCAATGATCTTGAAGGTCTTTTCCAATCTAAATGATTCTGTGATTCTAAATACTATTGAAAAGTGGCACCTAAATTGACAACTGTCTGTGGATTTCCTTTACATCCAGATAGAGACATTATTAATCCTATGGTAAATTCAAATGAATTTATTGTATTTAATGTAAAATGAGAAACAGGACTCAAATTATAAACATATCTGCTACTGAACTTCACTTAAGTTTAAACCTGTCTGTCTTATATTCTTGTCTTTCAGTGCACAACAAGTTTTGGACTGGAAATGCAAACCACTTTCTACTTTGAAAAGTACATTTTCAGTGACTTCAGCATACAAGGAGGAACAAAGGAGGGAACAAATGAGATTTATGATCCAGAAAAGAGCAGAAGAAAGTTTGAAACTGTAGAATGAATATGTTAGTTTTATGTTTCTGGTAAAATTATCATCAATCTCAATAAGAATGATATTGATATTAAAGAATTATAATTAGTTTTTAAAAAGAAGACTGTCTTTCATACATGACTGAACGGAACTCTTTTTTAGAAATTACAGTTCAAAATCTAAAGCCTTTGAAATAAAATGTAATATCAAGTGCATAATATTGCAGGAAATGGTAAATTTTGTGATCAAGTACACAACACTGACTTGCAAAACACACAGACCAGTCAGTATTACAGCAAAGTTTCCTCTCTTCTGTAGCTCTCTTATTAAAATTCTTTATTTTATAATTTCTTCTACTAAGCTTTTTTTTAAAAACAGCATTCTTATCCAGAGGGTCCTGGTATTTGACTCGCTTCAGACTGATGCCAGGATGGTTTATGGCCATATATTTATTGATACTTCAAGAAGGATTTCCTCAGAAAATCTGTTGCCGCCTTTCAAGTACAGAGGCTGTTTTGAGGCTGACAAATTCCCTAGTATGTTTTGACTGCTGACCTGAGGGTTCAAGCCCCAGAGGTGCCTATAACTGGCCTCATATTTTTGACATTCCCCCCCAATATTTCGTTTTATGCCCCTTCCAAGCCCTCACTTTGGAGGAACTATAGTAAAATTGTTATGCCTAAAAGAGTTAGGATTTTAGGGAAAAATAGCAAAACTGAGCCATGGACCAAGTGGGTTACACCAAGCCATTCACCACCCAAGCAGCTAAAAGGCCTCTAGTCTGGTGGCTCAGCTGGTGGATCTAACATGGACCTGCTGTGGATTATTTTATATTTAGCATTAATGTCCTTGTAATTGAGTGGGGGAGGGAGGGAAATTAGGCTTGTTGGTACAAAGTCTTGCTGTCAAAAGGGAATTTCTGAATTGTTTTGGAGAGAAATCTAACCTGACTGCAGTGAAGCTGTGCAGCAGGGCCAGTGGAAGGCCATGAAGATGGCCAGAGCGTTGAAGCACCTCTTCTGTGAAGACAGACTTAGAGAGTTGGGGATGTTCAGACTGGAGGAAAGAAGGCTCCAGGGAGACCTTGGAGCTGCCTTCCAGTACCTGAAGGGGGTCTACAAGAAAGCTGGACCTTTTGACAAGGTCATATAGCAATAGGATAAGGGAGAATGGCTTTAAACTGAAAGAGAGTAGTTTTTAATATGATATGAGGAATAAATTCTTTACTGTGAGGATGGTGAGGCACTTGAACCATTTACCTTTAGAAGATGTGGCTACTCCATTTCCAGCAGTGCTCAAGGCCAGGTTGGATGTCGGGTTGAGAAACTTGGTCTAGTGAAAGGTGTCCCTGACCATGGCAGGGAGGGTTAGAACTTTAAGGCACTTTCCAACCCAAACCATTCTATGATTCTGTAACAGGAAACTATAGTATTCAAAATGTGCAGGGGAAAACATGCAAATGTCTTTTTCTAGAAACAGAAAAGGAGCACCAAAAGGAAGTCCCCAAATTTTCAGAACTTTCCCTGGGAGAAGTTTTAAGAATAACGGAGAATGTAAAATTACTCTGGTGTGTTAGTGGAGTCCTGTTAAAACTTAACCGTGTTCCTTAATTTTACAGTTGTGGCCAGTGTGGTGGATGAAAATTTTGCCATGGAATCTTATGGGTCAACACTGGGCCTTATGAAGCTCAGAACTTTCTAGCTTCAAACTTTATGAGTTTTGATTTTGATTTGCTAATGCTTTTTATTTAGAAAATGATGGACAAAGTCACTTTTTTTCTTGATCTGATTCTATCTTCAGAAATATTTATCTGCAAGCTGGGATCTCTGATGATGTTAACATCCATCTCCACCAACCTTCCATCCACAGTATCACTCTGAGTTGCTGTTTGTTACAAAGCACACAAGTTATCCTATCAAAGTGAAAGAATAATTCACTTAAGCCCTTGCCCTCTGCTGGGAGTGTTTTATATGGGTTTCCATATGTCTTTGTCTGGCATGGCAGACACAACTTGATTGGAGGGTAGATGTGTAGGTGGATCCTATAATTGTTTTCTGTATAAACAGTTGTGAGAGCAAAGCATAAAAAAACAATAGTCTGTGTCTAGTGATTGGACAGATCTAACTTGTACAAATAAAGCATTTACATATTAATTAGAGTTGTGAAGGAATTCTTTAGCAGCCCTACTTAAAAGCAGACACCTGCTATTGAAACTGTATTTCTCTTTACGCTATTTTGATAAGCACAGACTTTATCATACTAATTTGCATTCCATCAATATGTTCAGCATCACTAATCCTCATTCTTTAGATGCTTAAGACTAATATACCTTAATTTAGAGGAAACTCAAACTAAGTGGACAAGTGACTCCCCCAGTGAAGTTCTTTGACATTTTTGCTATATATGTAGCAGTAGATATAAAAAGCAAACGGCCTTACAGACATATTTTTGTTTACTTAAAAAAGTCTTCTATGAATTAAAACACAATTTCAAAGGTACAAATTGAGCACATGTATTTAGAAATTTAGACCACAGAACTGTCACCCAGCAGCCATTTCTTTTCCTTTGTCAAAATATTAGTGTAGTCGGTTTTATGTTAGGCAAATATATTTCACCTGACACATACTTTAGACAGAACCAGTGGTTAAAGACTACTGAGCTTTTCTCTTTTGTTGCCAACACAGATGTCTTCTTTGAGCATTTGCTTTCTGTCCTGGTTTGAAGGACAGGTCTCTGCTAGGGAAGGCAGGAGCCTCCCTCGGAATGAAGAATGTGAACCCCTCCCTTCCGAATTATTGTAATTTTGAAATTAAGGGGGTCTCAGGCAAAGATATGGGAGTAGGAATAACAGTTTTTTACTAGGATTTATAACAGAGCAAACAAACAACAACTTTTATGGCACTAACAACAAAACAGAACCAAGAACCCGGTCCCGACCTCCTGGCCTGAAGGCACTTCCCCCCCCCTCAGTGCAGTGATGGTCACAGCCGGCAGGGAGCACGTGCTATGGTGGTTCAGTCAGCAGGGGAAAACAAAACGGAAGAGAGGTTTTGCTTCACAAACCTCCTTGGAGCAGTCGATTCCAGTGCCCCAGCAGGATTCTTGGAAAGCAGCAAACTGGGACGGCAGGACGTCTCGGCAGGCGGGGGAGCGGGGCTGCAGCGCAGTGAAACCCAGAGCAGTGCCGAAGGAGCGGTGGGGGCGGGGGGCAGCAGCCGCCCGGCTCCTAGCCCAGCGAGGAGAGGCGAGCTCAGGGATTCCGGGCACCCGAGCAGATGACAACAGGCTCAGCGGCTGCTCTCACAAGCAGAGGCTCACCCCAAGAGGCAGAAGAAAACAGCTCCAAGCCAGGGCTCCAGCAGCAGCAGCGAAAAAAAACTTCTCTCTCGCCGAGCTGTCTCTTCCCGTGTCCTCCTCCGAAAGCCAGTCCCGCTCCGCCCCTGCCCTCTCCTTTTACCAGTCCCCAGTTCTCGAGATATTCCTCCACCCCCCACCCCCTTCGAGAGAAAAACTCCCCGACAGAACAGTAAACATAGATGGGCCTTTTCTTTAGGCCTAGGTATAGCCTTTGTTTTTCTTAAGTACTCAGTAATTAAGGCTATTTAGCAACTGAATGGAAAAAAATTCTACACTGTTAAAAGGAAACAAAAGGAAAGACAACCCAACCCCCAACACTTTCTCTTCCTTGACACCTTCCCTTTTCGTTTCAGTAGCAAAGCAGAAGTAGAATGTGAGTGGATTGGAGGAGAAGTGCTGAAAAATTGCAACCCTTCCACTGCATCAGCTCCATTGGATGGAAAACACCAGGAGTGGGGTGGGACTGGGAAGGCTGGGTGGACCATCAGCTCCTCCAGGAAATGAAAGTTCAGACACAAGTGGAGCTCAGACCATGCTTCCAAGCCAGGATGTTCTGGGTAAGCTGGAAAGACTTTGAGCAATTCACCCTTAGTTTCTGCTTAGTGTTCAAGTCAGCAGAGGCTGAACAAAAGCAAACAGACAAACCTGTGACTTCAAGGAGAAAACTAGTAGATGTGTCTTGAGCATCACTCTGAGGACATACAATACTAGTAACAGCAAAGGCAACAACAAACCCTGGAATAGATGGAACATATAATGAAATTTATTCAGATTTGGCATGTAGACAATAATATATGAATAATTTTAACAATGCTAAATTTGTCTGTCAGGCTAAATGATATTCATAGTACTGAATCCTCCCAACCTCCAAGACAGAGTGAGTCAGCTTCTGGTAGCTCCTGAAGCCTCCCAGGTAACGACCTGAGAGAGCAACGTTTGCCATGAACCAGGGACTGTGTTAAAGTAGTGAAACATTATTTTACTCCACTGAACATTTTCCTGGCACTGTTAATTAAATGATGAATATTCACTAATGAAATCCATGCTAATAAAATCCATGCCTCGGGGTTAGATAAGCCCTCAGAGCTGTCTGTTCAAATGGCAGTAGTTCTGATACAGCCTCCTATATAATCTACTTGGCAGTACATTATTTCTCTTTTAAAGCTAAGGGAAGTAGTTGGAACAGGACACACCCTTTGCTAAACTGTGAGATTTTGAGCCTCTTCAAAACCAAGGGAGAAGCCTACCAGAGACAGAAAAGAGGAC
Organism: Picathartes gymnocephalus; assembly: GCA_013390045.1. Classification (NCBI taxonomy): domain Eukaryota; kingdom Metazoa; phylum Chordata; class Aves; order Passeriformes; family Picathartidae; genus Picathartes; species Picathartes gymnocephalus. The sequence continues at coordinate 41,389 of WEKY01046543.1, forward strand.
AAGTACCAAGAGACCTACAGGGGCATTGACATGCAGAAATGCAGTTAGAAAAGCAAAAGCTCCACTTAAATCAAAATTTGCCAGAGATCTCAAAAGGGCTCTTTGGGCACACAAGGTATGTAAACAACAAGCAGAAACAGAAAGAAAATATTGTCCCTCTCTTAAACATGAGAGGGGAATTAGTCACCGACAGCACTGAAAAGGCAGAAGTTCTCAACAGTTCCTTTAACAATGTCATCACTAGCACAGTTGGGCCTCAGACCTTGGGAACAAAAACCCAGGTTGATAAAAACACAGACCCACCATCAGTTAAGGGAGTGTTGGGATGTGAACTATTACAGAAGCTTGGCCCCTGTAAATTCATAGGGCCTGACCATATCCATGCAAGAATGTTGGGGAGCTGGCTGGTGTCATTATGAGGCTGCTTTCCATGATATTTGAGAGGCTGTGGAGGTTGGAAGATGTCCATAAGACTGGAAGAAGGCTAATGCCACCCCTATCTGAAAGAAGAGCTTAAAGGGGGACCCAGGTAATTATAGGCCCATCAGTCTTACCTCATTCCCTGGAAAAGTTACATAATGAATCCTTCTGGTGATATGGGGACTATATAGAGTTAATTGCTAACTGACCATATTAGTTGCTTGCTTACCGAGACTGAGTGGAAGGAATAAGGCCACTGATAAGAAGAAACAACCATGACTTAGTCCCTGCTTTTCCCGATGACCGGTTTAACTAGCCTTGAGGTTTGGACTAATACCGACAAGCCAGGGAACACAGGCAACTGAGAGAGGTGGAAGTGCAGCCCTGCGGGGGACGACCCCTGCCCGGGAGCACCGGGCGGCGCTGCCCATGTGTGACGCTCATGTTAGGCTGACTAAGGAGCGTGCAAAGGATTTCAGGGAAAGGCTGTTAATATGTATAGGCGTATCGGGTAACCTAATGAATATGTAACTTGTAACCCCATATTTACCAAATGGAACACTGGGGACAGCACGCACGCCTTCGGAGGAGAGATCCCCCATGCACCCGGTGCTGAATAAACATACCTACTTTATGGGTTGTAAAGTCGTCTTTCCGCACATTACTGGGACCCATCACAAGGCAAATGAATCACATAACTTGAGGAAGCCAGCATGGATTCACCAAGGGCAAATCACGCTGGATAAGACTAAGTGCCTTCTGTGACTAAGTAACCTGCTTGGTTGATGGAGAGCCAGTTGTGGACAGTGTCTACTCTTATATCTCTGAGGCTTTTGATATGGTTTCCAACAGCCTCTGGCTACAGAAAGCGATCCACTGTAGTCTGGACAAGTGGTCCATGAGGTGAGAACAGGAGGCACCCAGAGTGGGATGCTAAATGGCTCCTTTTCCAACCAGCAACCTGGCACAACTGGGATTCCCCAGGGATTGATTTGGACCCAACACTGTATCTTATCTTCATAAATTATGTGAAAGATGTGATCAAATCTACCCTGGTGAAGTTTGCTGAGGATATTACATTAAGCAGCAGAGTGGATGCTGTGAAAGGAAAAACCACTCTGCAGGAAGACCTGGATAGGCTGGAAGAGTGTGCCACATGAAATTCAATAAGATCAAGTGTGAAGTTATGCATCTGAGAAAACACAATACAGGAGTGCAGCACAGGCCAGTATCTATCTGGTTGGGGAGCAGCTTCATGGAAAGAGCCCTAGGGGTCCTGGTGGACATTGAGCTCGAAATGGATGAGCAATATGCTGCTGCAGCAAAGAAAGGCAGTGAAATCCTGGGCTGTATCAATAAGGGCATCACCAGCAGAAATGCAGGACTCACTGTTGACAACACTTGTCAAGCCACACCTGGAATACTATGTTCAGTTTTGATCTCTGGTGTACAGAAAAGATGTGGACAGGTTAGATAGGATCCAGAGAATAGCCACAAAGATGATCAGAGGACAGGAAAGCCTGCCATGTGAGGAAGGACTTAGGGAAGCACTTATCACCATGCTTTAGTATTTGAAGGATGTCTATAAAGAAAATGAAGATGTGTTTTTTAGAAGGAGTTACATAGAAAAGATGAGGGGCAATGGGTTCAAGTTTCTCTTTGGGATATCCCAATTAGACACAAGAGGAAGAGTTTTCATATTGGCAAAAATCAGCCATTGGCATCATCTCCCTAGCCCCAGCATTGGAAACTTCTAAAGTTTAGGTGGACCGGGTGTTGGCCCATCTTGTCTGGCTATGGAAGGTTGGACCAGATGAGCCTTGAGGTTCCTTCTAGATGATGTTCTATGAGCTTAGGATTCTATGGTTCATATGGAGTACAGTCCCATATAGTCTGTGGAAACTTCTGTCACCTCGCTCACAACAAGCAAAGAAATGTGGGGGAAGTAACTGAACTAGAGAGAGCTCAGTTTCAAATGGGATGAGTCAATCTACCATTTTGCTATTGAGGAACAGCAATAGATGGAGACCATACAGCAACGGTCTCCATCCTTTTTAAATTTTCCCTGCAAGTGTCACACTATAGCTATGTACCTTGTGCCAGTTCAGTCACTCTCCACTCTCCAATGGGCGCAGGTACCAGCTGTGAGCTTGGAGGAGGAGCAGGAGAAGAAGTCAATACAACTCCTTTGACAACAGTGGTAGGCTGTTATGATGGACGAGCATTTTGGTAAACTGAAGCCTGAAATACCTTAAGGATTATCTCAGTCTTTACCTTTACAATTATATCCTTTGGAAAAAGATGTGAAATAAATGCTGACTCAAGAAAATATTTCATCCATCTCAAATAAGCCAGACAACACAACCGTGATTATTTTAGCTTATTAGTTACCCATGTGTTACCCACACAGTGATTCAACATTATTTCCATTACTGCTTGTCCACCACAAGAGGTGAAACTCATCTATAGTGTATGTGACCCTCTGAAGAAACAAAAGGGAAAGACCAGTTGTCTAAATTATTGTGAACCACCACAAACATTTTTCTCTGGTGGATGTAACTGAGAAAGTGAGATATATAACAAAGGATTTCACAACACTGGCAACTTGAACTGCATCAGCTAAAGTCAGCTGCTTGTGCTAGAATACACCGGCAAAAAGCAGCCAGAACCAGACTTCCTGGTAACAAGAGGGCTAGTTTTGGTGAGCATAGATCCGAGTGAATCAGTGGGGACATCTCAATTTACACTGAGTAAAAACAATTTAAAGCTAGTAGACTCTTCTTGCTGTTCAGACCAACTTTCCTGCTACTCAGTTTAATGCTTCTGCCATTTTGCCATCTCTTACAAAACAAAACTCATTACAAGTTTTCTGGCTTGAGTTGCTCAGATTTTTTGTACTCTTACAGCATGGGTCTGGAAACTATTAATAGAGGAATGCTGATCAGCTCAAAACTGATTTATCTGGAAGAGATCCTGAAAACTGTAGAGTTAATAAAATTTAGGGAGGAAGGGACTCAAAATAGTTTGCAGGCACCAAATGGCCAGAAGCTGGGCTTTTCTGATGCAAACTGTGTGACCTAGACACCCAGTTTCCATTAAAATACTCTAAGATTTGGTCTTTCAAGGCCTTTTTACTTAAGAAGACTCCATTCCCTTCAGCCTTCAAAGTTCTCTAGAAGAGCTAGTAGTTGCTCACAGTGTTATCACATCAGCCTCTTTTTAAAGAAATCTGAGTGGATTTTTGAAAGCTGTTGTTAATAACCTTTAGAATGCTATGACAAATGAAGCAATGATTTCACAAACTGTTACATAAGAAACATCTCATAAGGTTTTCTTGACTAATTTGCCATTGTTTGTTTCTGGAAAGTAAAAAAGGTGTTGACATGCTCTGGTCTTTCCAGCTCTCTAAAAGTGTCTCAAAAAGGTGAAGAATTCACCAAAAATTGCCATCCATGGTGAGAAAGGGGTTCCTCTCCTCCAGTCCTCCAAGGGCTAGGTGTGTTACTTTGAGCATAGGGTGATCCCACCTGTGTGCTCAGTAGTGCTCTGTTAGAGTCCAGGAACTAACATCAGCAGCAAGGTGTCTTTCCAGACAGCAATACAAATTAAAATCCTGTGCATGGCCACATGAACCATTATTTACTTCAATCAATCCATCATACACAGATTTCCATTCAGGATTTTAATGGAGAAATGTTTTATATTTAATACTAAACCCTCTTGTAGGTCTTGTTGTTACAAAACTAATTCATCCTCTGTTTTAGCTCAAAGCTACAGAGCCTCTCCCTAAGTGATTCCTTTACAAGCAAATCCATCACCTTCTAAATATAACTTTTTAAAGGTGTAGATATTTCCAGCAGCTGGCATGTTTCAATACATGTACCTTTTCTTTAATTAGAAACATCCTAAGTATCATAGTCTCCAGTGGAGAACAAAATCCTTTGCTATTTTCTTAGCTTTCTTGGGGGTCAAGATAATTGTAATAGAGAGCACACACTTTGCAGCATCTGTAACCATTGGAATCACTGTAGGAAGAGAGTAAGTATGTAAGGGTTGGCTTGCTGCTGCTTTTTTTTTAAGGTGTGCTAGAATAGTAGGAAAAAAGTGTGATCCAGTGAGTGAAGTCTTTATACGTTGTAGCTCACTTTGGTAAGAGTGTGGCTGACAGCCAAAGCGTGCTCCAAGAGAGGAGCAGTGTTTCTCTGTTTGCCTCCTAGTGAAAGGGAGATGGAGAACATGGCCTCTCCTCACCTTCTGGTTTAGCTGTTCCCTTGTGGGGTGGCTGGGAGTGGATAATTACAGCAATATCCCCATGGGTAAGTGGGGATATTGCCGTAATTATCACAGAAGCAATTCCATGTCAATACCTGGCATGCATCTTATGTTCTAGGACATAAGACCATTTCATGTTTGGTATATATCCTGAGAGTAGAAAGAGACAAACTCGAAGCCAGCCTCTTTTTAAATTGCTAAAGAAGACGGGGCAGAAAAGATATGCTGGCTTGAAATGAACATCCCGTTTTTGGGTATCAAAGACATCTACATCCCACAGAGAAGGTTGAATCTTTGTTATTCAGATCTCCTGGGCTGTCACTTCACGGCCTTAATTGCAACTCAGAATTGGATTATACTTGAATTGTTTTTAATAAGTTACTCCATTCTTTTTTTGGCAGTTTATTTGATGTTTATTTTAGTGTTTTATAAATCTGTATAAATCTACACAGATTTATATAGACTTTATAAATCTATATTGCCTTTTACAAAGGCAATAAGGTGCCTTTAGTGTGATGCTAGATGTTTCAAAAGGTTTTCTCAGAAAACCTGGATTTGTAAAGCTCTTATGGGCCTGTTTTCAAGAAGATGGAGAAGTAAAATTTGACCTGTATGTTTTCTTTTAAACAGAGGCTTCTTTCTTTCCTCTAGTTGTCTTCAGACTTCCAAGAGAAGTCAGAAAGCTTCACTTGCAGGGCTACTTTTGTCACCATATGAAATCAGGCTCTGTTTATGCCTTTTATATGCCAGTATAATTTATATGTCAGTGAATTTTGTAAGAAAAGTTGCAAAATAGCAAGGAAACCTCATAATTCCCCAGAGAAGTATACACAACCCATTTGTTTTCTCACAAAACCAAATAGAATTAACGGGCATTGTGGAGCCACAGTCCCTGGAAAACATCAACACTCTGACAGTTTCTTCCAGTTAACTGTTCTGAACATAACAGTTTCTTCCAGTCATCTAATCAGAAACTAAGTGTCTACAAGCCAGAGCACAGAATCCCTTAATCTCATTTGCGGATAAATTGTGCATCAGGACATCAGTATTTAGACTAATATTGTCCTGTGATTTTTTCCTAATCTATCAATTCTAAAATGATGGGCTCAGATAGGATAATAATAGTATTTTTGGCAATTGCCATCAGCTAAAGACCATTCCTAATTTGTATTTCAGTCTTTCATATTACCAAAGGAGGAAGGATATATCTATCTATATCAAAATGTTACCAGCAGGTACTTATCTGTTAAACCAGGTGTTGTTTTTTGTTATGAGGTAATACTGTATTTTAGCAAAGCAGTACATATCCTTAACCATGTTTGTGTGTACATACAGAGTTAATATACAGGGAACTGTATATTGAAAACAAATATACATTTAAAAATAATACAATACTTTGATTCTGTCAAACTGCTTGATGAATTTTGACTCTTCAGTTTCACTTCTTCTATCAGCACAAACCAAAATGGATGCATATGAAAGCTCTTATGGAAAGTGAGCTGAAATTTAATGACACAGTCTGAGGTGGGAACTCTTGTCTAATAAAACATACTTCCCAGGAAAAAAACAAGTAGAATTTAGTTCTCCACAAAAAATTATTGTCAAGAAACTGAGCAGTGCAGCAGAGGGAAAACATGATTTCTGATTTCTTTGAAGACATACAAAGCATAAAAATAGATGTTAAATTGTCATCAGCATAATCCTCAGCATCATCATCACAAAGAAAGATTCCTGTTTTACTTTTCACTTAATAGGAACTTGAAGAACAGAAAGGATAAAGGATTGGGTCCCATGCTTTCAGAGCCACTGTTGTGAGATCTATATATGCTCCTTCACAAAGAGGAAGACAATGACTGAACTTGCAGGGTATAAATGTTTAAGATTTAGATTGGTATTTTTCTGAAATGCTACAGAACTTAGAATAGTTCACACCAATATCCTATGAGTGTATTTTTCTCAATCATACTGGAGATTTCTGCACCCAAATTATAATTCATTACTGGGTAGACACATGTGGCTGACTCCTCATGTGTTAGGAGGAAATCTTGCAGAAGCAGAAATAACCTCTGACAGCTGAGGCAGGAATGAAAAAGAAAAAAATATAAACCTCTCTGTTGTGAGTGGTGGCTCTTAAACTTATTTTTCCTTTTCTTTTTTTCTGTTTTTTTTTTCTTTGACTCCTGGTGCTGCTAGGGTAAGTATGCATTATTTCCATTTTTGGTTATTGCAGCATCTTAAGGGTGTTACTTTCATAAAGTCCGTTTTCCTGTGTTGTACTAATGGGTGGCAACTGTGTGTTTTCCTAAGGAGTGGTTGTCATTGATCAAATTTCTCTTTGTAGCTACAGTTTGCTTTTTCATTTGGTGGCTGTTGTCACCAGTTTTCCAAAAGGATCCACCTCATCTAGCAGAATAAAATTAGAGGAAGGTGTTTACTTTCAAAGTGGTGAAAACTGAAGTGATACAGACTAGTCCAAAATAGCTTGAAGTGCACTGAATGAGCCATTTTGTGTCTTAGCCTAGCAATGACTGAGTAATTCTGTCCTGTCTTGACGCTTTAAATATTCTGATTTTCAGAATGGAACTGTGCACGGAAAAAGGATATATCTCTGGATTTGCATACATTTGTATGGAGAAATGAGTGTGTGTGCGAGTGCATGCACGTTTGCATTGTAAAACTGAGTTGGCTTGGCAATTTCAGACTCTTTCCCTTACAGATAGAAATTATTCAACTAACAGTGAAATGAGATATATATGATACAGTCAATATACTGGTATAACTGTTAAGAATAACTAAAACTGTACGAAAAAATTGAGGGCCTTTTTTCCCGTATATTTTATAGTTGAAATGGACTTGAAAGGAAAAAAGGCTAAAAAGAGGACATGGGTTCTTTGAGAAGGGACAGAAGGATTAGAGGAAGGTTAGGAATGTAAATTTGCTT
>WEKY01046544.1:0-103546 GCA_013390045.1 Picathartes gymnocephalus
TTACAGTAAGAAACATTCTAAGAGCCAAAACAAATTTAAATTACTGATTTCTGTCACTATTAGTATGAAAAGTTTTAGATAGTAAACATATTGTCACACCCTCCTTCACATATTAAACTCTTTTGAGTGTGCAGAAAAGGACCAAAAATAATTAGAGAGTATTGGCTAAAATGCCATAATAGCACTAAACTGTGCTTTTTATGAGTAACCAGCAGGATATCTGGCACTGCTCAAAGCATCTTTGATGATTTATACTGCAGAAATTGAGAAAAAAAATGAGATAAATGTATTGCATAACAGTATTTTTGCCGGAAATTATTCTTGTTCCACAAATTTACATGTGATCCTGATAGGAATGTTCTCTCCAAAATTGCTTTCTGAAAAGCTAACTGATAAAGCTGATTTGTTTTCTTTGATTTCATTTTCACCACAGGGCGTACTGGCTACTAATGGAAAGAAAATCTGTATGTGCAGTCACAGGCTGGGAAAACAGTTGTGTGGAAGAATTGTTAGCATCCCTAAAATAAAATGCATGCATACTGCTAGAAGAGTAGGTTGTGGTTTTATTTTATCGTTTGCTCATTTTTTTGAGCAAAGTTATTAAGAGCTATGTCTCAGAACAAACTTGTGGGACTTCACTGTGTTAGGGAAGAGGGCCTGAGCTTTCTAGAAGTGTTCTGAACAATCCAGTACTCTGTAACTCACAGATATGCCATCTGACCTTCAACTTATTTTTGTATGCTTTGCTCTACTCTTCCTTTTTCTTTATTTTCTGCTCCCTAGTTATTGTTCAGTGTTCTGCCCACCTTTGTGATGTGGGGTTATTTGTCACCATGTATGGGAAATTCACCTTCCCAGCCCACTCCTGTCTCTGAGCTACGTGGAAAAATGCCTCCAATCCCTCTTCCAGCCAGCTCTTCTGAATGAGTCATTCCTAGTTCCGATGTAGCCTGAACTGACAAGAAGAAATTATAATTTATCACTTGACTGATAGAACTAAAATGCAGCATCTAGTCTGTGAGTCTTTCCTTGTCTCCATCTTCTATCCCATGGCTTCCATATGCACAGTTCAGCATCTTGTCAAATGGGACTACTTTTGCCTTGTTGAATTCAAGATCGTATTAAGATGATTGTTCTCTACATAGGAAGACACTGTTATAAAAAGCCTTACTGGTCATGAAAGAGTTTCAGGATCTGCACAGCTCATGCACTAAACTACGTTCAGGTATTCAGTTTTGGTTAACATGATTCCACAGAGTTGCCATTCACATCAGGTCTTATAGTCCATAATTACAAACCCCACATTATGGCACTGCTTTTATCTAATGCCTTATTCACACTACAGCAGGAAGGCCTACCATTAAATATCACTGTAACAGTTTTGAAAAGGAATTCTGAGGTAGATGCAAAGTCATTTTTTTAATTGACTGCTCACTAACACAGTATTACAGTTAATGTGTTTCCAATCCTCCTTATTAAAGGCAGGAGTTCTCCCCTTCTATAGATTGGTATTATATCTTCTCTTTCAGAGGCTCTCAGTGCCAAGAGGAGAGAAGAATGGGATTAGGGGATGCCTATCTCCTGCCTCCATTGCCTTGTGTTCTGGCATGGCACTTCAGTCCTACTCAAAGCCAAGACAGTTTGCAATCTCACATGTAATTCTGATGGATTGTAATGCTGCAGGAAATGTTACATTACCAATAATGGCTCCTGTAAAAGTTTATTTCAGGATTTTTAATTTTAAACATCAAAATGAATTACAGTAAAGTGTCATTTTCCATACTATATTCAGAGCCACTAGATGGTGGTATGCACTAGACCTGAGGAAAAGTACACAAAGGAACTGATTAATGTGCTCTTCTGCTGTCTGAACAGGAGATTTTTCATGCCTCACTTTCCAGTCTTCTTCTAGCCAACCTTTTTCCTATCAGTTGTTTATTTAGAAGGGTGATTGTGACAATTATAAATCTCAGTTGAAGTTTTCCTCCAGCATATTGATTGAGTTTGCATGACAATAAGATCTCATTTGAGATAAATCTAAAAAGCCAAAAAGATGAGGAAAGGTCAGGGACAATTCACATGCATGCAGTGAAAAGAATAAGAAAATTATGTGCAGCTTGGCTTATGAAAACTTTAGTGTCATTGGATATAAATGTTTTTTACATTTTACATTTTTACATTAAATGTTTTTAATATACAATGTATATTAAGTACAGATGATCCTGTGACCCATCTTGTTTAATTAATAGGGTAGGACAAATAGATTGAACATTTTAAGAATTTATGTTTACAGCGTTCTTCAAATTTAGCTTGTATGTTTCTTCATACTAAGTTAAGATAGACAAAACTATGTACAGCTGGCTAGCATAGCTTTCATTTGGGACATGGATTTTGGTCACCTCTCCTCCAGCCTGAATTGTAAGGGAGATGTGTAAAATTAAATCTAGGATTCTTTTCCACCACCACCTAGTTGGAGTTTAGGACAGTTACACAGCAAATCAATGGTAGAACAAGAAATTTCAGGACTGAATCCCCAGGTACCTCAGCTACATGGTGATGTTATGTTTCCTCAGTCCTTATTTGTCTTTTCCTGCTGCCTATTATTCCTTGTTCCATCTTTGTTTCTGTCAGCCTCCATCTATCTCTCTTGGATCTGCTATTTGGCTCTGCCAACCCATGTAACATTTCTATACAGCCTAATAAAAGACCCCAAGTCTGAGCTGCAGAGGAAAGCTGTATGCTACCACAGCAGTATAAGAAAATACAGAGATCCACAGTATAATGCACTTTCAATTTCAGATAGCCATAACACAAGATAAGATGATGAGAAAAATGAAATAAATCTTCATTCTATTTTTAGAAAATACAATGATAGAAAATCAATAATACCTTGAAGCCCATTTAGACAAATGTCTTGTAATACTAATCCTGTTAAAGAATAAGTGTAATTTATGCAACTATTATAATTATTATATTCAATCTCAGATGAATTATTTCAAATTAGCAAGATACAAATCAATTGTTGTAAACGACATTTGAAAAATGAGGAACAAGTCCTAATGGGAACAAAAAGTGTCTTTATTAATACAATCATGATTAAGATTCTTAACCTATTCTACACTATTTATAGGAGAAAAACCATGTTTGGCATTCAGCCACAAAATATAACTTGTGTGTGACACATCTTCCAGAAAATGGAAGATGGAAGAAAGCTCAGCATGGGGAGAAAGAAAACAGTTTTAGTGATGTTGAAGCATAAGTGATGAACTTGATTGAACCTTTGCTACCCGTATATTCTTTAATTCTATGGAATAGATTTCTTCGCCCAGCTCTCCATTTTAATGATGAGCACTGCCTGGCTGAACAACTGTATTTTGACAGCTATTGATTTGTGGGAAACTGATGGGGCATTGTAGCAACAAGATAGCAAAGGTCAATAAGCAATATCATAGCAGGAGAGGATAATTTCTTTTTCGTATCAAAACTGATTTCACTAACTACCATATACATATTTATACCTACGTACTTCCAGCATTACACATGTGCATCCAGGTAGTATTACCAGCAATCATGAAACCAAGATTTTATCCAAGTGATCTTTACAGCATTCCTTGTGGTAGAACAGGTGACAGTGGATGCCAACTAGTAAAACAATCTCTTCTACTCTTTTTTAGGTTTGTTGCTACTTAATTAAGGGGTCCTTAGTCTCTCTGCTGCTATGAGTCATCAGTGTTCCCCACCTGCCTTTCCCCACCCCTCCCTGTGCTGGCAACCTGATGACTGTTAGTGTTGGGACCATCAAGTCCAGCTACTCTTGTTAGCGTCTCGCTGCCACTGTTTCCTTCAGCACCTTCCACAGCCAGATTTTCCCATTCTCCCTTCATACTTATCCAATGCCAGCTGCCAGGAGGCTGACAGAAAGGAGTGACAAAGAACTGCAATAACACACACAGAGGTGTTAAGGCTGATGGAAAGTTCTTAATGGGCATCAATCCATCCTAATCTTCATGGCGAACAATTGTTTCACTTAGGTGAATTGGAGGCCTAGGAGTAGTGTGATAGAGCTACAAGGCTTGATGCAACTTCTTGCAATAGCAAGAGTGCAAACTCTCATGAGTCTCAAAATGTGAGTTGATTGAACTCTTACCACTCATAGGTAAGAGTCATGGGTATAATTAATTACAGTGGAATGGGGTATAAAAGCTATCTTTATAAAAATAAATGTGTTTGCACATTTTCAATGTGTAATCCCTTTGACACAAACACTCTGTAGTTTTATACTGAATGCAGCATATAATGGTTCACCCTTCTTTTCAGTATTCATTAATGGGAAAAAGGAGTTGGACTGTCAGACTACAATGAGGAGTTGTATAACCCTCACATTGCTCCTCTGTAAGAAACCTTATTCTACACTAAGTATGACAAGCATTCACTGTTTGCCTGTCCTGTAAATCCCTGCAGAATTCAGTTTTTTCAAATGCCATAAAAATATGGGTTTGGATTATATTTCTCCTTGAAGTGCGAGAACATGCCATGAGGAGCAAAAATCAATCTACCCTTCTCTTGTACCATGCTTAACATCACATAATTAAACCATTATATAATGAGGAACAACAGGTCAGGCAGGACACATCAATGAGCTCTATTTACAGCACCAGAACACTATACATAGTAGAGTAGTAATCTCAGACCTTTAACCAGCTACCATGCTTCCCTTGTTCAAAACAAATTATCTGTAATACCAGTTGGAGACAGCCTGACATTGGGTATTTAATACTAAAAGACAAGTACTGCGGTTCAGTAGTCAAAATAGGGAGATTGGTACAGGGTTTAGCAAGATTTGTTACCTAAAAAATTTCTTCTGCACCTATGAAATAGGTTTTAGGTTTTATTATGGGAAAATGCGAATAAAGTAGTGTGTATGTTTTGCATATTAGTGACAATGAAACTCAGATGACTCTCTTTGTTTATATGAGCATACAAAAATTAAAAAAGGCTTAAGGGAAATAAAAAGGTCATGTTTCCTCATCAGTGTGAATTAAGGAGGAAAGAATAAAATTTTGTAGTAGGTACTGGGGCAAAAAATGGGAAAAATGAAGTTCTAATGAATTACAGCAATTACAATTAGGAGTTAGCTTGAATGGTTAATAAATCAAATTATAATCTCTGGGATGAAGATGCACTTCTTCTCAAGAAACTGGTTCTGTTGACCCATACAGAAAGCTGAAATATTCAGAAAGCTCAAAGTGTGCATTTACAAGTCCTTTTTGAACACTTTGTCACCATCACCATTTTCTCATCTCAACTAATGGATGGCACAGAGGAATGGCATGAGTTATTAAATTGGAATTTGGCTTGCTAAATAATTGTGTGGTGATTTGTACATTTTTATCTCGTTTTATAAATGTTTCCCTAGAGTCCTTATTTTGGGGGATTTATTTTTGAAAGACTTTTATGCTCAGTCAAGCTGTGAAAGGCATTTTAATTAAACATAAACCACTTTTGCTTGTATGTATTTGTATCAGCTGTGTGGATGAAGATCTGTGTGTCAAAACAAGTACAGAAAAAGCATCATAAAGCAGTAAGGCTTGTCCACTTAGCATTGTATGACAAGGTGCTACTCCACTGCCTCTTCAGGGGAAAGATATAAAAGCCTGATTAACTCCTCAAAACTGTTCAGTGACTGCCAAGGTCACCAAGGCAGGAGGGCAATTGCAGTAGCAAAAGGGCAGAAGTGGAAAACAACATGACAACCATTCAGGAATAATAGAAAGCAAATGAGATCCTAGGGTCGGGATTAATACGAAATACTGAAGTCAACCAGCATGGTACATGTGCAGTGCAGAGTGGATAGGACAAGATTTTTTGTAAACTCAACCACCAAGACACCTTGAAAGCACTTGCAGAAATGATAAATCAACAATAATAACACTCACATAATCTGATATACAGAGAATTGTTTGCTATAGTTTTATAACTGCTAATTTGTCCTGGCTACTTGTGAATGTCCAGCCCAAGTCCATCAGCGCTCCCCTGGACTATTCCACAGTCTAAGAAAACTAAGAGTGTAATTTTTCAATGAAATATACCCTATTTGCCCCCCCTTTTTGTTCAAACCAGTAGTTCAAACTAATATTCCTGTATTGACCTCTACTGATAGTCAGGATTTACCTTTATCCAATTTATATATTCATTTCTGTTCTTTTGCATTGAAAATTGTGCAGGCAGCTGGCTGTTTCTGGTTTTATGAAGATATGGACACTAAAAGCTGCAATCTATCAATGATTATCTGTCAGAAGAAAAAAAAACCTTTGTAACACAGACCAATAGTAATTGTTCAAATTTCACAGCAAAAAGAATTGCTCTCCTTGAGTGTGCACATTCTTTTCAGCCTATTAAATGCTACTTATTCTAGCTTAACAAAATGACATTATCAGCTTTTCATTTTACCTTCAGTTTTCAGATAAAATCCAGATTTTGCAACCACAGCATTTAATTCCTATTCCATGTGATATGGATGGCTTACAGAAAGTCATGAGGTAAACACACTGGAACAAAATCAAACTTTCTTAACATTAGGACTTTCAAACCTCTTTTTCCTTCCTAGAATTTTTGCAAAAGTTTCACAACTCAGGCATCTAATCTAAATTGCAATCATTAGTCCCAAACAACTGAGATTCAAAAAGATTTTAAAAAGGCCTTGGTTAAATGTTACATGTGTTTTCAGATTTTATCACCCCTTCATAAAGAAAGATGTAGTACAATCACATCTGCCACTTACACCACAGCCCACCAATAGCAGTTACTCAGGTAATTTAGACAGCAGATTGACTCTATTTCTGTTATTAATAAATATTCATGTCTCACCTGTAAATGGTAAAAGACTGCTTAACAAATTCATATTATTTTACTAATTTACATGAAAGAAAAAAATATTGTTTGCGCCTCCTTCAGAAATTTGTTTTCTTCTGATTTTTTTTCTCAACATTTTATTTAGGCACAGTCAGGTTCCCTCTACCTTAAAATCCTGCTGATCTATGTGTTTTCTCTACTTGGGCCCCTCCCATTTTTCATAAAGGATCTATACTACAACTGAAAACGTAGAGGTTCATAGTCCATTCTGCTTTTCAGGGAATAGAAAGTTTTTGACAGTGGGACATGTTTCTATGTCTAAAGCATTTCCCTATAAACTTCACCTTCTCATTATAACTCACAAATTCTGCTGATTTGAGAAACACAGGAGAAATTTCAGAAGCATTAAATATCTATTCCTACCATTAAAAAAAAAGTAATCTCTGCTGTTTCTTTCTGTGATACAGAAAGGAAGACTAAGAAAGAACAGTTTCCTTCAGAGACAGATGAGAGAGGGGGTAAAATGAAAAAAAAAGAGAAAAAAAGGAAAAAAAAGCAGCAAATCTGTTAATTTACAAAAGATCTCCAGTAATCAAATTAGGCGAAGTCACCCTACATGTAATTGCATGCAAATTTTTATTAAATAAAGATTATGTTCATGATGTTTGGCTTCCTAAACAACATTTCTCTGTAATTTACTGTTTCTTATTTTAATTAAAGTGTAAACCATTTATAAGGATACTTGAAAAAGTGAGCTCTAGCTGAGAACTACTCTGGTTTTCCAGAGCCACCAATTGGTGACTTTGTTTGGCCAAAGTTTTTTGATGCCTCTTAAAAAGACCAAAGTTATCTCACTGAAAAGAAAATTAGGAAAGTAAAATGAGAAGGTGAGAGCCATTAGTTAGACAGTTTTTTTGATGACTGAGGCATAGATAAAGGGGTAAGGAGATCTGGTTTTATGCTTGGCTGAGCTAACAGTTTCCCATAAGCCCTAGAAAATATTATTTAAAGAAGCTTTCTATTTCTTGGGCATTATGAGATTAAGTTCATCAGGGATTGCAATGCCTTTTGAGATCATATGATTTATAACTTTATAAAAGTGAAAACTATAATTAGAACTTCCAATGATTTTTGAAGTGAAAATAAAACACCTTTCCTCATGCTAAGCCTTTTGAGTATGAATTTGAAATATTCAGTGTTATGGATGCAGCCTCACCAGGCACTTGCAGGATTAGATCCAACCTCATTGTACTTTAATGGGGATACCTCTTTTTTCCATGGTTCACATTTCTATAAGGTTATATATGCTGACATTTCTAACCAGTTAGTAGAGACTTCTTGAACTGAGGCTGTTCATCCAATGATTCCATTTTATCTAGTAAACCATGAGAAAAATAATGTTTGTTACAATTATAATAATATTCACATAGCACATTCTCAGGCAAACAGTAGATGTGTCTCTCCCTACTCTAAAATACCTGGCTCATATTTCTGTCTCCAAAGAGAAGATAATATTTTAAACGCGTATTTATGTAGCATTTCTGTGGCTTCTGTAAATATACTGGGCTTCTATTAGAAGAAAAATGACCTTGAACTACAACTACAGGTCCGGTTCAGAAGCAGTCTTGCTCAAAGCATTCCACTCTGTGCAGTGCACTGAGTAATTATGCTGAGAAAAATTACTGGAAAGGCTTTACTTAACCTTTTAATCATACAGTCAATTGCAGCCAAGTTCTCCAGTTTTTCTAATCCCCCCAGTTCTGCTTACATAGTGCAGTCATATGCTTGGGATATTGCCTGTGTGATCTGAAAGTATGCCGTCCCTGGTGTGTGCATGCGTGCAAACGTATTCTGGCTTCTTGTTCAAAACATTTTGGCAAGATCATAAATGTTAATATTGCATGAGCAGTAGTAGGCTTGGAGGCTGATGAGTATTACAGGGCAAAAGCAGGTGGAGTAAGAAAAAAGCCTTTATGTACATAGGAGGTGATAAATAATAAAATACTACAAAAATTGTAGGAGTACTTTGTACAACATTAATGTGTGTTCTTCTTCCTTCTGCCAAATCCACAATCCCATATGGGCAAAACCAGTCAAGTAAGTTTGGAATTGCCATCGGAGTCCCCTCTGGACTCTCCCACAAGTAAAGAAGTCCTTATTGCAATAATTTTTATAGCTGAACAAAATCTCTGGTTTAATGTGTCATTCCCTAACTAGGTTTCCTCTTATGCTTCTGTAAGAAGTTTTGGGATACTGCAAAACATAATTGTGAGTAATAGTCAAGTTCTGAAAGTTTCTACTTGTTTCATCTTTACAAGAAAATTTATTTACAGCAATAAAAAATGTTTATTTTTGGAAGGAATTGTTATACAGCATGTACAGCTTACTTAAAACCTTATCTCCATTTGAACTACTGAAAGTCAGAACAACTTAAGTTCCTCTTAATTACCAGGTGATATATGAATTTTTTTATTTACTTTTTTTGATCAATTTTTTTCCCCCATATGTATGTGCCCTAAAAAACTAACCTGAACTTCTCTGGAAATCATAATATTTGAAAACATCTTGGGTTTATATACATTAAAATAAAAACATCGTTTAGTAATTGTTGATATTGAGAATGTCAATGTTGACTTTAAGAATCCTTTCTGATATTTGAATGTGGTGTAGAGCAGCTCCCACAAATAATTTCAGCAGCTAACTTCCCTAGAGGATGATTTCTGAGGGGAAGAATGTATTAAAATATTGCTTTGGGTTATTCATTTAGAGGTTTCACCTAGAGCCAAATGGCCGTCCAGAAACTGAGTGAGGAAATAACCTGAGGTAAACACCTTCCCGGAAATAACTGAACACCTACCTGCCTTATGCTGCAGATAGATGAATCATATGAAACACAGCTTTTGAGAGAAACTGCAGGGGAGTCAGAGAAGGAGAGGAAGACAGACACCAGCACCAGAGAAAAGAGATTTAGGAAAGTACTGCAGTAAATGTGCTGTGTGACTGCTAGGAATCTGGCAAAAAGGCATTTTTTGCTCAGCACTGTTGCTTCTCTGTCCAGATGACCAATAAATGCCACTTAGCATAAAAATATATAACACCCAGATGATATTCAAGTGTCTGTAAATGCTTCTGTTTTCTTTGCAGAGCTTGAAGGGATCACCAAATTCTGGAGCTCAGGTCTTGGAGCTCTACAAAGTTATAGGTGAACTGGGGTAACTCAGGGAGATGTTGAACGGTTTGTGACTAGAACGAAATACACAGAGGAGCAAGTCTGTGACAGTCCATGATGTGCAGGAGAAAATAGTCATCTCATGTCTGCCTTTGGCTTCAGGATCATTCTTGGATGCTATGGGTGAGCTCCTCAGGAAGCCTGATAATAAATCTAGGACAGCTACACTTTAAGGCTTTTTTTCTCTGGATGCACTGACCTTTTACAGAGTGAGCCTGCACATTAATTTCATCATTATGACACAGTGAAGAGAGTCATAAGGGAAATCAGTGCCAGTCTGGAAAAAAATGCATTATTACTTAGCCGCAGTCCTATTCCTCTGTTGTTTCTTGCCAATTTCTGAAATGTAAATCCAATTTGACTGTTTTTCCAGTTAGAGAATCTACTACTTTAACCTATAAGTAAAATATTTTTTCTTCAGACAATTCCAGACTAACAATATCAAAACTGAATGTGCCTGAGCACCTAGAACCCAGTCTTAAATCTAGAGGGGGACTGATCATCAAGCAGAATAGTACAGCAAGTCTTACTTTTCCTATGATTGATTATACACATTCCTCAGTAATAATATTCTAGTCATAGACCAGATGCAGCCTGCCAGAGAACAAATGCATTTTATAAAGCGGTCAGTCTTCAGCAAATAAAAGCAAAGCATGATTTTAAAAATTTACAATCAGGGTAAGATGTAATATTTATTTCTCATTACATACTGAAACCTGAATGTGTATTGAGAAATGCAATTCACTCTCCTGGCTGTGAATAAAACAATGCAGACTGATAATTTCATTGTAGGTATCTATAATTTATAACTTATTGTTTTAAGTGTGAGCAGCCACAAAATTGCACATCACAGTTTTTCTTCCAACTCTGTCAAGAATACTAACGAAGTACACCTTTCTGTCTACAAATTTTAGTTAGGTCTGTAAGGAGCAGATATATGACAACAAAATGGAAAAAGATAAGATGGGCTGAAGGATTTCCCATCTCTTTAGCCCCTCCATTTGTTCCATTTTGGATGTGTTGTTAATGTGGGAATTCAAATCCTGAGATCCTAGGAAAGATGATCTTCTGTTGAGAATGTTCCTGACTGGGTTGTTGGTGGACTAATTGACTTCTAGAGGTCCCTTTTGACAAGTATTTCCCTGATCCTGTGATGCAATTCTGTCATTGACTTTCCAGAATATATTTTCTTATCAAAATTGCAAGTAAGCAGGCATGGCTTACAATAAGTCACATTTAATAGGACTAAATAACTACAATTGTTCCAAAACCAAAAAACTTAGGAATGTACTTTCTTTTCACACTTCTTGAAATACTTCACTTATTTTGTTCTCTTCTGTTTAAAGTTGTTTTGGATGAGAAGTCTTGGTCAAAAGAACTAAGATAAATAGATCATCAGTGTCAGTTAATCATTACCACATGACTGTCTTCGAGCAGAAAGAGTGCTGGCAAGTGGCCACTTAGATTATGAAAAGAGGAAATAAGAGAACTTCAGCTGAGATGCAGAATTTCATCAGTGGAGAACTTGAAATACCAGTCGGGGCTTAGTTGTAGCAAAACTTCTCTAAATATTTTTAAAGGAATACATATAATCCAAATATTTTCTAAAAGCTTTAGAAAGTTGGGGTAAAGTGTTTATTCTGGAATACAGAAAGAGTAGGATGAGTACAGATGTGTTTGGTTTATTCTACCACTGAACTCCCTGATGATGGGCTCAATCAGAGACCATCCTTGATCAATCAGTTAGCTGAAGGTGTGTTAGAGGATAAATCATCATCTAATCTGCTGCAGGGCATGAAAATAGGGATTGAGAGGGCTCACAGAGAGGGACCAGCAGTTTGCACAAAAGGTTGCATAAGAAGGCCTGTGCATCTTGTAGATCCACAGCCTAGGGAAGTGCTCTATTCTCTGCCAGGATGGTGGGCACTTACGTTGGAGAAAATAAGTGTTTCTACAGAGAAAGCCCCTGAGATGTCTGATGCCTCCAGCCACACTGGACTGATAAGGAAGGATACTTCAGTACGGATGGTAGGATCTTTGGTCCCTTTTCCTGGAGAAAATATCAGTACTTGGAAAAGATGTGCACAGGTTGATGATCTGTTTCAGGATCTGTTTAAATGCTGCACGGCATTAGAGCAGATGAGGAAATGGATCAGTGGTTACAGAGCTTTGCTCCTGTGGCTGACACCACAGAGAATGAGGCACTTTAGACCCTGGTGAGCCACAACATCAGGACTGTTCTTCAGTCTTCACCCTACAGCATCACAACCAAAGCCAGATCTGAAGCTTTAACAGCTACAGACACCCACAAACTAGGTCTGCAAGGACAAACTGTACCAGCAGCTCTCAGTGGATACAGCAGGAAGAAACAACGAGTACTGGCAGTGAGTGACTCTGTTAAAGGACACTGAAGTGCCCATGTGCCATCCTGATGGGGTTCTGAGAGGTGTTATCCTTGGGGAGCTGAGGCTGCAGTGATGCTGAGAGGGTGTCACACATTGCCAAGATCACAGACTGCTCTCCACTGCTGCTCTTTGCTCTGGGCAGAAATGACACTGCAAGCCAGAACCCGAGTAGAATCAAGAAAGATTACAAAGTCCTGGGGGTTCAAGTGAATAATGCTGGTGCCCAAGTTATTTTTTTCTTCCATTTTACCAGTCAGAGGAAAGAGTGCAACCAGAAACTGATGTATAATGCAAATCAACTTCTGGCTTTGTGGCTTGTGCCATCATGATACGAGTTTTGTATTCTATGTTTCTATGAAAATGACTAGGACCAGAATATTCCCTTTTTCTTGCATAATAGATTTGTAAAGGCTCAAAGATGGGTGTTACAATAGGTTTGATTTTGTCATAAGCTGCTGTATTAGCTCTTGTCACATCTGCCCAAGGTACATTTAGAATGTCTTTAGTCATCACACAAAACTATTAATTTGTTCATTTAAGTGTAACCTTCATGTTTTAGACTTAATGATTCTGAGTTTAAAGTATGATAGGCCCATTTATGAAGTTTAGTTGTCATGAGCATAATCTGTGTTTATCATCAGAATTATTAGAGTTTGTCCTGTATATATCAGTGCATTTGTCCTTTTAAATGGCATATGGGGAAGAGTAATCACTGTAGTCCATTCTATGTATGTAGACCCTTTCCAAGTTTGTGTTGTATTTTACTGAGATAGAGGAACATTAGAAAGCAGAGTAAGATGAAACTTCCTACTTGTGTTTGGTTATTTAATGTGTTATCTCTCATTCTCTTTTTAATATACTAATTCAGAATATACCAAGGAAGTTAAATGGGGGGGGGAAAACCCACAAAAAGTTGGAGAAGGAGCATACATTACTAAAATTAAAAGCAATTTTTCTATTTATTTTGATACTTAAACTTCAGTTTTGTTCTGAGATTGTTACCTTTGTTCACCAGATAACATCTGGAAAAAAGCTTTATGGTGTCTTTTTGCTTAAATAAGAAAATTAACAATTACAGTACTTCATTTATAAGACTAAAATAATTATTAATACATTTTAAACGTTCCCTAAAACATCAGGTAGGAGAAAAAAAATTTTGAACAGCTATAAAGAGAACTCAACAAATTTGCAGAGGCTTCCCTTGTACTGTAACTAACTCTGAGTTTGAGGGTACAAGTGTGCCACTGCAAGGAAGATATTAATTCTATGATTTGATTGAAGGATCAGGCAGAGGACTTCAGAAATAGCAAGGGTTTCAACATTTCAAATTTTAGATATTTTGTTTCAGACATCTTGTGCCCAGTTTTACCAAGCTTCTAATTTCCTATGATCCCTAATACTTTAAATCTTCTCTTAGCTATTTCTTGCCATTTTCCTGTAAGCAAGGTTTATGTGAACTGAAGTGCTGCAAAAATCTCCAAGTACCTCTTCTGGGCGAAGACTCATACCACATAATGATTTTACATATGAATCTCTGGGTCAGATCTCTTTTCACCCTTGAAAATGTGCTTTAGTATTTTCAAAGAAGATTTAGATTGTCCTTAGACCACAGCCTGTGGTCAGGATTTAGTGAGATAAAGTCTCACAGTCACTTATTCTCAAAGATGCTAAAGAAAATGAAGACCAAGGTGAAGGTTAACTATACTATTAAAAAAAAAAAAAAATTACAAAGAATTCAGGGCAGTGGAGTCACCTATACATCTTTCCCTTCATTAGAAAGAATCTGTAATATCCCTGAAGCAGCCCAATACAGAATTCTTTGCTACAATGCAGTGCCATGTGCCATGAAAAGAAAGTACAAAATAAATTGCAAATATAAGAACATGCTGCAGTTTTAAAGGGTTTCTTGCATAATCACTGATGGACTTACAAGACCCTCTTCATTCTACTACACAGAAGACAAAAGTAGAAAGCAATTAAATTATCTATTATGTTATTAAAATTTATACAAGAAATGAAGAGCACTCAAGTTAGCCTTTCATAGCTTTCTGTAGCGGCACGGGTGCAGGCTGCTCGACACTGCAACCTTCCTGCAAGAGTCTTCGCCTGGGAAGGTGCTCCGGTTGGGCGCAGGCACAGCGCTCTTGCATGCGCAGCAAGTGGAAATAAGGCTGCCGAGGCAGGAGGGGTCCTTCGTATGGGTTCCCAGCGGCATTTATTAGTGGCAGAGGTCAACACCTACACAGCAGCAGACCTCAAGACCCACGCACACACCAGAAGGGTCCAGAAACAAAGAGCAGGGAAGGTGGTGGGTCCAGGGTTAAATATGGGTACAGATGGGGAGGAGCCAAGCGGCCGGGACCAATCAACAGGAAAGGTAGGCAGGAAGGTGGCTAGAAAGGGCCAATAGAGGAACAACTGGGGTAGACAAACAGGGCTACACACCAATGGGGATGTACAGGACAGGGACACTACCAGAACATGAACATATATAGTGAACAGGAGGAGTGGAACTGGGATAATTGACATACACTGTGGGGTCCCATGCAGATCAATAGGACAGACTAGAATCTAGGGGGTGCCCTTCCAGGGCTTAGCCCTCTCAGCTTCTTTGCCAGGCCCACAGGCCTCCACACCTTTCCCCCTGATCTGTTAGATAACTTACTGTGTATGGTACCTTGGGGCCAGTCTCAGGAGAGGTTCTGACACTCCTGGTGTGACAGTGCCCAGGAAGCCACACAGGGCACTGTGGTGCCAGGAGTGCCACAGCTGTGTGGAGCAGCAGTGAGGGCAGCAGTGAAAACTCTGTCTTCCTGCTTCCCTTTGAGAAGAGAGCTCTGCAAATTCATTATCTGACTGGAACTCTTTCCTTGTCTGTTTCACAGCAAGGAAGTGATGATGCTGTTAAATAAAGGGTAAGATGAGAGTCCTGAGTGTGTTGTTCTTAGGGGAAATAGCTCAAGTCTTTTGTTTACTTTTGGTTTAATTAGAAGGTTTTTATATGGCTTCACCAATGTGATTGAATTTTTTTCCATATGAAAAATATGCAAGCTGAGCAAAAAACAAGGGGATTAAAATATCTTTTTTTAAAATTATATAGCAAAGCGTGATCCTGAAACTTTTTTCTATGCATTTATGCATATATGTATATATATATGTATAGATATGTACACACATGAATAAAGCTCAAAATGCCCCTAGGTTTATTAATGAATTTTGAGACGTTAAGTCCTCTAATCATTTGACTATTTGCTGTGCAATTCTACAATAAGAAAAAATTTTTAATATATTAAGGAGTTAAAGCAAGAGCTGTAGGAGTCTTACAGGGAAGCACAGACTTCCATGGTTCAGAGCTTCAACTAAGTTGTAGAAATCTACATTCCAGTTTGGAAAAATAATTCTGTATTTTGGTTTGTAGCTGTGCAAAGGCAAACTTGCTTTTTTTCTCTATTCTTTTCCAAGCAGAGGTTTCAGCTGAGATCAGAGCTGCCAGATTAGCACCAAGTTTCAGAGCTCTCTAAAAGTTTATTATCCAGGTTTACAATTTTCCACCAAAGCTTGCTACACATAGGAATTTGTAGATGCTTATCCAACTCCATAACACCCATCAGCTTATATAACTGTTATGAATGTTTTGGATGTCTTAAAAGTGGCAGACCAATCTTTTGCATAACCATATCTTGCAGAAAATTAATTATATAATTTGGTTTGTGGCAATTTTTTAAATGCAAATTAATTAGCTCCATCTGGTCTGTAATTTTCCACTTAGCAGGTAATAACTTTTAAAGCATCTGTTGCTTCTGAAACTGATAAGACAGTATTAAGTATAGCAATTCTTATCTGTCAAAGTTATCTGGTTAGACAGTGGTAAACTTGATTTTTTGAGGTTTTTTTATATGAGATCTTCACTGTACTGAATTTTAAATGTCTTCATTTGCCATAAGTGCTTCTGGCTCATTACTTGCTGCTCTACTTGCTGTTGATTAATGCAAGACATTTTTGAAGCTGGAAATGTGTGACTACTACATCTTTAATCTAAAATACGCTGGCTGATAAACTTGCTTTATATATCTATTTCCTGTTGATGAGCAATCGCTACTACTGTACCTGATGTTGAGGCACAGTTGAAGGGGAAGAAATCCAGTATTTCCTAAACATAAATGTATTCAGTCACAAACAGGAAAGTTAAATTTTACAGCAGGGTCTCATGAAGGACTTGGTAGAGCTCCTGAAGAAAAGGCAAAGTTTTGTGGAAATTGAAGGACAGCTGGTTTCTCCTTTGTAGTAACCTACATATCTTCAAGACTCTGAAACAAATTCAGATCTTCAGTAATCAAGTTTGTAAATTTTTTCCAGAATCACATCTTAATGTTCTGTGGTTTAGATATATCTTGCTTTTACATCTCTTTTGCAACTGTATTGAAAACCACGTCCTAGTAAAATGGTTAATGTTGTTTTATATGACTGCCATGATGTAGGAATGGTACTCCTCAATTTAGTGCTCCCACTGAGACTCTCCAAACCACACTCCTGCCCCCTCCCTCCCCCTTCGAGTATCTTAAGGGGAGAATTGGAGGCACAAAAGGTAAAGATTATGAGTTGAGATAAGAGCAATTTACTGGAAACACCAGTGAGATAAGAAAATGAGCAGCCACAGTAATGACAGTGTGTAAGAGAGAGGTGGGCGAATCACACAGAACCCCCTGACAACAGACAATACCTGACTGCTCTCTCCTTCCCACTATGCTGAAGAGGCCCTTCCCTTCAGAGGAGACTCCCTCTCCCCTGCCCTTAGCAGTGACATTAGGTAGCAAAATAACCTCTGTGTCCTGGCCATGCTCCCTCCTGGCTACTGCAAAAATTAACTATGCCCTGGCCAGAACCAGGATGACGACAATGCATCAATTGACTGGAAATTCTGCAAAATGTTATGGCTCCATATTTGTGGTAGGCAGATCTGGGTGCAGATTAATTTTATAATTTTTGATACAGATTTTTTTGAACAGATGTTTACAAGTTCTTCCTGAAGCATACTAAAACTTGAATTTATGGAAGCATATTTTCTACAAGTCTGGTGAATATCCCTATTTTCTGATGCTGTCATGTATTTCTTACCACTTATTTGATCATGTTTTCAAATATACCACAAATTAGTTCATTGTAACAACTGTTCCTATTCATAAAGATGATTTTGTTTTCCTTGAAGTTTATGACACTAGAGTCAATTGGTTTACCTGATGGTTTCTCTCTTGCAAAGAAAATAACTTTCCCAAATTGCCATTTGTACCAAGATGAAAGTTTTCTTTCTGTTTTTTGAATAGCAGTGGTTGGCATTATCCTGGCTGTAAATCATAAAACTCCAGTGCTTTGACATACAACAAAAGAGGGAATAATGTACGTCTGTGCTCACTGTGTGGTATTAAAACCTTGGGAATCCAGACTGATAATTTAGGTGCCAGATAACCAAGTTTCCTATTTACACTTATACAAGACTTAGAGATGTAGTCTGGTGTGCTGCAATAGAAGGTGCCACCGGGGAAACTTAGAAATTTTTTTCTCTGACAAATTCCTTTACAGGTGGCTTGATTTCCACCTTTACCAAACAGTTCTTTCCTGATGACTTATAGAAGTTTAGTCAGAAGTAAAACTGTATGTAATCTCATATATCTAAACTGGATCGATGATACAGAACATGTTTTTGTCACAAGGAAGTCCTTAGTTGCCACTGACTCTTGTGGTCACTCTTATCACTAAATTTTCATCTCACAAATCTAAACAAAAGCATGCTGGATCCAAATACTCACACTAGGGACATGTTTGTCTTAACAGGCATTACTTAGTTTCTCTAACATAATTCATCAGTGTGATTTAGGATTAAAATCACATTAGATTCCTTTCACATCTTGTGAAATAGTTTCTACCTCCACAGGACAAGGCATTTGGGAGAAGCTCATGCTTTGGTTTCTTACGCTGTTTGCTTTGACCTTATTAATACTCCTGAAGCAGTTACAGTTCAGCACGTCCAGAATGTAGCCCATGTTAGAGCCTCAGTTTAGCAGCATTTTAAAGCTAGTCTGGACATTTTTCTCTAATATGCATCACTGCTCTTTCCATCAAAAACCTTTAGCTCCAATATAATTCCTAGAGCTAGTTTGTAGTGAGTTGGGTGGTGTCTGTATTCAACACTGCCACCTTAAGCATGGATAAAGCTCTGCTTAGGCATTTGTGATTCTTTCTTAGAGCAATCTGACTCTTGCAAAGATGATGCAAAATTTTACCAGTAGTAAGAGACGATGAAATTCTACTTTTCCCCATCTGGTGAAAACCCTGGAGCATGAAAACCAATAGTGTTTCTTGTCTCGTACATATTTAATGAACGGTTGGTTAAAATATGTCACACTTGTGAGAAATCATGCTTTATGAAAAAGAAAAGACCATATACATGTCACAGGACAAATTATTTCCATTAAGTAATACCATTTTTTTTTGTCAATACTATGCACAGCTGAGCAACTTATTTTCAGAAAAAAATATGCTGAAGTCAGAATCCAAACAGAATCGTGGTATGAGCAATTCATGTAAAATTGTAAGGTGGGGCTTTACGCACTGGAAAAAAAACCCCAACCAACCAACAAACCAACCAAAAGAACAGAAAACAAACAAACAAACAAATACACCCCAAAAAACCAACCAACCAACCAAAAAAACCCCAAACAAATAAACCCCCCCCCCCCCACAAAAAAAAAAACAAAACAAAAAACCCCCCCCCAAAAAACCACACAAAAACAAAACAAAAAAACACTAAGAAAATCTCAACCCAACAAAAACCCACACCTCACTAGAGTCTGGCCAGGAAACATTAAATTAGGGGTTTGAATGCAAACATTTCAGCTAGGTACTTTCCTGTCCAGGTAATTGCTCTGAATATAAGGCATTCTGAGAGCTCAAAACTCAGACTACATATCTTTCCAAACAGCTGTAGGAGTCCTTAGTTTTGGTGAAAGTAATACATGGAGCAATATTTACTCAGATAATTAAAAAATGCTCTCCAAACCACTCCTATTTCCTTGCTGCTTGGGCAGGTAAAACCACATCCATTAAAGACCATTTCCTAACCATGAGAATTATCTACCTGAAATATGGTGGAAGTGCCCACAGAACACATTTAAGCAATGTACTTAGACAAAATGTTTATAGACTCGGTAAAGGCTGAAAAAGAACTTAAAATAGTTGCAGAAGGACTTTTTTTTCAATTCAACTACTTGTAATCAGAACAGGAAGAAAAACTTCTATTTGTGAATCATTTGCAGATAACAATTGGAAATGGGAAAAGCAGCATTTTTGCCAAGGCAAGAAAAAGTTTAGTTCCTTCAGAAATATTCATAAATCAGCCTTTGTCAGGGGAAAACCAATAATCATAGTTTCTATGGTAATGTAAATGTGGGAAGTACCTGAAATGAAAGGAAATTTGTATCTTGCCTCTCAAGAGATAACTGACTAATGTGTGTGGGTAAAAAAACAAAACAAAACACTGCTTTGTTTATTTTTCTAGGGAATATTGTTTATAAAGACAATGTGTCAGACATTCAGTTATTCTGTTGGGGTTTTTTTAATTTTTAAAGATGACTCTGTTTTTCACACGTCTTCTTGGATAAATCACATTATCTGATGCTTGTAAAGGCTTGCTCTTCCTCCTCCAACTGACTGCTTTATTGACTTCTATTATTTTTGTTTTATGATGTGTGAAAACAGGCTTCAGCCTGTCCCTGGAAGCACAACCAGTTCCTTGGGATTCAGCTGGATTCACCTTTTAGGACAAAAGACCATCCTTCCAGCTGCACTTTCAAACATGTGTTTTGGGTGCTGTTCTGTTGACTGAAAGTATATAATTTGCTCTAAAAAATATAGCATGTAAGAGTGGATAATGCAAGATTTCTTAAACAGCAATATTATTTACTTTCTGTAGAAGCAAGAGGCCTGTCTTTTCACCAGACTTAATTAGGACAATAGGAGTGCAGATCTTAGTTTCCACTGATGAACTCAACTACCAGGGAAGTTACCAGTAAACCTGACTGCTGGATCTTCTTTTTATTAAATTTAAATCTCCCATTCTATTCCCAGTTAATACTTTTACTGCCTTTACCAATGTTCTTTACCTTTGGACCCTGCAAAGGCTCCAACCTCTCCTTTGGAGAGTTTTCTTTGTTAATAGAGAGATAGCCTTAGCCATTCTAGGATTTTAGCTCCTTTTGAAGTACACTATCTTCAGCTCCCTTAATACCTCTGGCTGAATGACTGAGCAGTTTGTCATGTCTCATCTCATGACTGCTCACATTGAACACACAGTAACACTGCACTGTGCTCCTAAACAAAAATTCAACTAGCAGGCATATCCTGCATTTCAAGCTGTGATATTCAGCAGATCTTGAGGTTAATGTATTCATAACTGATTATGGTGTGTATTGGATGTCCAAAGTGTCCTGAGGAACTCTGGTGGCTGTCAGATTGGAGGGTGAGGCAGCTGGGTGACATGTTCAGGGTGCAGCTCAGCATGCACTCCTGGGATGAAGGCAAGTGACTCCAGTTATTACACAAAGAATGCTGTTTACCACTGGGAACAAATATCTCTTCAGGCCACAGGTAATGACTAGAAACCTCAACTTGTGCAATCAATCAATTAGATCAGGATCTCCTTAAAGAACAATTCTGTCTTAGATAAAACTGAACACCATGGCTGGTGGATTTTCTGCTATGAAGGAGTCCACAAAGTGGTACAAACCCTAAGGTAGGTTGTTAAGACTGCACTCCCTAATTACTGAAAAGGTTTATCATGTAATGTTCCGAGTTCAATAAAGTAACTGTAGTTCTTGTAGCTCTCCTTAAACACCAAATTCTTACAGAATCTGCGGGTATCTCAGCAGAGGCATGCTGTACTATGCAAGTCTACTTAAAGCCCATGGCAAAATCCTGAGTTCCTTCTCTGAGTGTATAAAAATATTATAATCTGAGGTCTGTCTCGAAACAGTTCATCTTTTTGAAGACAAAGGCACCTTGAAACAGTCTGAGATGCTTATCCTTCCAAAGCACTTATCTGGGCACTGAAAAGCTTTGCTTCAGGAAAACTGGCAGAGGTGACAAAGCTGTCTCTTATGCCAGTTACCTCTCAGATTAGATGAGATGGTGAGCAGAATGCTTCTGTACTTTGATTTTCTGCATGAAAAGGTCTTTTTTCCTCTGGAATCTAGCAAAACACAAATGCTGGCTGCCTGGCCCTCAAGGTATTTGGAACTAGTATTGGCTCACAACAGTCACCATTCTGCCTCCTGTCCAGTTAGAGCAAAGGCTCAAGGAGCATTAGCTTCAGAGGTCAATTCAGATGGGATAGGCAAGGGACATGAGGTGTAGGATTAAGTCATAGACATGAGAAGCAGCTTTTTGAACATTGCGGACAAAGCAGCTGTGGTAGCCCAAAGAGACAGAGTAGAAGAACAGGGAAAGATCTTGTGAGTGAAGGCAAAACAAAAACAAATCCCACTCAGAATCAGGGAAAAAGAAAAATAAAAAGGTAAAAAGAAAAAAAAAAAAAGAAAAAAGAAAAAAAAAAGAAAAAATAGTTTGATACAAGGGGGAAGGAGTTAAGGGAAGAATACAAAGACACTAAAAAATTAACTTAGAAAGACTGTCACTAGTATTTATGTCAAGGAAACAAGCAGGTGAGAATTTGAAAGTAAGCTGGGATAAAAGATGAAGACAACATGGAAAGACAGGGGAACTTCATCATCACAAAAAGATTAATCTATACACATTCTTCTTTCTGAGGTCTTCCACAATGAAGCATCCTAAATTTGCTTCATTTCTGAGGAAAATGCTCTTTGCTGTCAACAAACCCAGTTTTACACTTCCCCTTAACAAACGTGGAGAAAATTTATTGACTCCCCAGTACACAACAGAACGTGTCATTAAAAAGAAGCACCACCGTTTCCAAGGTGAAAGTTTCTTCGATTTAGTTGGTATACTGGAGATGGGGAAGGAGAGCACATTTCAAGAACTAAGGAAAACTGTAGGTTTCTTTGAAGTCTGCTTCCTTTCCTCCAACATTAAGACTGTGTGCAAGTCAGCCGCAAATAAAAAGCTACTCCGAAAATCCCCAGAACCCAAAGGTGACTTAAAGAAACCGACATTCAACAAAAACAAAACAGCTCAGTCGTCGCCTTTGATCACTCCAGCCAGCTGCCCTAGGCGAGTCTGGAGCTGTACAAATCTGCCTGGAGACCTCAGCCAATACACCAGATGTCATCCAGAGACAGAAGAGAGAAGATAGATGGGGGAGGAGAGAAATTTTCATGCTGAATTTTTGAGGCTGACATTCTACAGAGGAACATCAGAGGATATAAAACTCATCATCTTTGCCTGTAGGAAGAGAAAGTGAAGGAAGGAGAAAGGGACAGAGCACTCACTGAGACAGCTGAGAGCCTCAAGAGAAAGACGATTTCTGCAAATAGCCCCTTAATGTTTGGTTTATGTCTAGGTCAGGAGAATAACCATAAAATGTCACTTTGTCACCATCTGCAGTCATCACAGAAGTAAGGGAGTATTTGGACCCATTCACAATTGCCCTGCTCCCTTCCTGGGCAAGATTTACTGCTCTTTAATTCACATTTTATTTTCTCTTCCCTACATTCATTTAATTTCAGTGTCACTGCACTTATTCTCTACCATCCACTTTCCTCACTAATTAATTCCTCATATCCCACTGCTTTGTAGCTACAGCCACAATGGTTTTAGTTGGGAAACAAAATCAGGTAATTATGAAAACCATGACATTGCCTATGAAAAATAAAAGAACAAATGCTTCTAATATGAATGCCTGGGAGACAGATAGACTCAGAAGAACTGTCACTTTCCCACTTTCTTCCTATATCTCCTTCTTCAGAAAAAGTTCTCATAGCATGTGCCATGATCTAAAAGCAAAAGCAAACTCGAATATCATGGCTGAAAACAACATTTCAAAAAGTAACACTTGCTCTGAAACAATTTCTACCATCTCTAATGTGTTTGATTCAAAGTTTAGGATAATCTATATCTAGAAACTGATGTCTAAGATTGTTAAGTGTATTTACAGATGAAAGCTATATAATAACACTATAACTTCTTATGCTTTGTGGCTGAGATGATGTGAAATACGTGATGTCTCCCCTTCCTACCAAGACCAAACAGAATGTCCAGAAATTGCTTTGGTTGGTGGGTTAGAAAGAGTCTAAAAGGGGCAAATCAGGGCAAGGAGCCTTTACAGTGAGAAGAATTTTCATGCAGGGAGTTCTATAATTCTGCACTACAAAAATCTCCTGCCAATTTAGATGATCACATCATCAAACTAGTCCTAGGCAGCCCTAGAATTGGAGGGAAGCAAGTCTATCTGTTTCTTTCCCTGGACTTTACAACAGAATATACCCTTGCTTCTTCCTGTATTCAGTCTTGAAACTGCAGCATACCTGGCCTCTTAAAGTTATTTGTTAGTTTTACAGTCAAGAAATTGAGAGCTGTGAAATACCTCTACTGCTTTAAAAATTCTTCAATCAAAAAAAAAATATTAAGCAGAATTCAGCTTTTGATAAGTCACACTTAGATATGTAGAAATATATTAGATCTTCACCAGTCCTAAATGGCTCTATTCTCTGATTAGCAAAAATCTCATGTTCCCACCAGCTTGGATCGGCCAAGCTAAAGCTTCTGTTTTCTAGTTTTAAGATATTTCACAGGAGATTTAGTTGTCAATCTGGATAAAGCCTTTACCAGTGAAGAAGTTCCAGAAAACTTTTGTTAAAGGTATAAACTTGTGTCCCACTTCATTGCTGTGTATGTTGGATTATTTAATCTTGCTTGTCCTTGCACATTATTTTAACTGGATAGCAGCCACAGCAGCAGCCACAGCAATGGGATTTCAGGAGCAGACCCTTGCTGATATATTATGTCACCTCAGTCAGTGGGCTATTAGGTTGGCTTGTTGAGAAGTGCTGGTACTGCCTACGAGTATGTGTTGCTTTCTAATTTCCCCACATGGGACTCCAACAATGAGCAAGAACTCAGCTTTCCCTCTCTGATCCCCAAAGGCACTGTGTGGATGATGCAGTGTTTAAAAGGATCCTGATGGTGCTAATTGCTAATCCCACTAGATTTTCTTATTGAACTTGCTACAAAGGATTTTATACTTATGCTTCATAATTAAAGACAGCACAGGAGAAATAATCTTTTGTTTCCAGCCCCTATCTGACTCTGTTCTATCCCCCAAACTGTCATTTTGTTTTAATGACTTTAGATGTGTGTTTCCATGCTAGCCTAAATCAGTGTTGCTTGGGTTACATTTTTAAAAAAGTGATGTGACCTATAAAACAGGTCCAATTTCTTCTTACAAAGGATTATGACAACAGCCTGATGTGACTGGCAATTCATATTGCCAGCCTTATTGCAAAGTGGCTTGAGCAAAAATGTGTCAGTTCCTGGAATTTCTATTCCTGTTCACTGGAGTCTGCAAGAAGGGATTTAGAGAGGGCAGATAATAAAAGGAGGGGCAGAAAATCCAAAAGGGAGAGTAAACTCCTCATTTCTGCAACATTATGGGTTTTCTTAAAAAAATTCAGTTTAAACTGTGCTGATGGCCACTTTGTCTCCTCCATGTCTCTGCCCCTAAGTTCCTTCTACTGCCCTCAGCTTTTTGCTCTTCTCTGGCTTTTCACTTAGTGGTGGCTCCTCAGCCAGTTGAAACGCTTGAGTCTAAAACACATACAAGCTTCAACAGAGCCTTTAATTTCTAATATGGAAAGAAGAGCTTGCTGTAGACAATGTGTGCTCAATCAGGCCGCCTTATTTGAATAGTGCTTTCAGGTCACAGACACAGCCTTTCAACAGTCCTAACTTATCTGAGTTCCAAAAGTTATCAGCTCCTACCCACGGCTAAGGCATATAAGTCCTGCAAGTATTGATGACTGGATGGAAAAAGAGAGAAAGTTAGAAATGTAGTCGTAACAGTTCTGTCCTGGAGTCATTGAATCTTGTTAAAATAGGCTTTCTGGGATTCGCTGTGTCAATTTGAATTGAGAAGTGCCCTCTTTCACTTCTCTATTATGCCATCCATCTTACAGACAGTGATGTGTAGTCACATCTTGTAATAGATACTTCCAGCAAGATGCTGCTGTTGTGAACATGGCTTTGCTTTTCCCCTGAAGAACCACAGTGGCTGTACCCACCTTTGTCATTTGTAGCATAATTTAACAGAATGATCTTCATAGAGGAAAATAGGAAAGCTGTCCTAGGCATGACCATAGAACAGACAACACATAACAGATGATTGTGATGAGGGCAAACTGAGTGGTGAAATTCACCTGTCTTGGCATGAGCCACATTTGTGTCTGTTCTTTACTTTTAACTACGTTTATATCAAGAGGGGGTTTGTGGACAGTAGAAGCCATTTGGCTGTAGTTCCCTGTAAGAAAGTTCACTGCAGTCCCTTGACTTTGGAGGAATGGTGATGGAATATGCCTCGAGCTATAATCTTCATTAGAGGCAATCACATGTAGAACAAATGTGTCTGTATGCCATAGCTTCTGTGAAGCTCTTTTGTGTGAAATGGATGGAATAACAATGCACATAATAGCTTTCAGCTATTCTTTAATCTAAGCTGTTCCTTACAGACACTTCACATTTCTTAATTTTTCATTCTACCTAACTACCTTCTATTGTTATTTCCTACCACTGTCAAAAAACAGGTGTTCTTAGCAAATTTAAGAGTGGCACAGCAGTATGTCTTCTTTTTCTCCCACTCTTTCTCGGTAATCACTCCCTTCGTAGTGGTTTTCCAGTGCCAGGTGGCAAATCAGCTGAGCATTTTGGAGGAGTGAGGTATATGTGAGATAATCCTTCAATGATACACTCCATCAAGCCAGCTCCATTTCATCACAATTGATGTACGAGCTCATACAGGAAAACAAACAGTCAGTTTAAACTTTTTTATAGAATCTGCAGTTTTCTTTCTAAAGAGTAATTTTAAACTAAGACAAATGAAGAACTCCTCTGTATCTTACACTGCCTCCTTTCAGCAGCCAGGACTATGTCCCAGACCATCTAAGAAATACTTGTTTTCTTGTGGTAAGAAATGTGATACTAAATTAACCTCTTGCATTTATATACAATCTTCCATCTTGTTAGGAAGCCAAAGTACACTGAAAAAAATATAGGGACTTCATTTTGGAGTTGTGGGAGCCTGCGACTTCAGAATATTAAACTGACACCTCTGCCTCTTGTCCTCAGAGAAAATTTCCCTGTAGCAGACAATGAAAAAGAGATTTGAAGAGAGTGAGTGGGTGAAACATATGACTGCATTCACTAATGCAATGCAGCCATTTAATATGGCAGACAGAAAACAGCTGCCTAATTTCTTGCAACTACTCTGAGAGGCTGATTAGAATGGGAAGTGACTACATCTTGTCTATCTGGCCAACTGAAGGTTTATGTGAAAAGAATACAATTGCCCAGTGGTTTGCCTGGATGAGGGTCTAACACTGCTACTTATGTAAAAAAGCACTTATTGTCTTTAAAGTTTTTGTATAGGAAGAGTACTGATGCTGCTTTTCATCACCAAGCCTATAAAATACAAGTGATACATCATATACTGATGCTTGAGGCTCTGCTTTCACTGAAATATTGATCATTGTTAAAAATGGGAAATAGTGATAGCTGAGGCAATTGGAGGAATTTACTGAAAAGTTGTCTGCATTACACAGATGTTACCAGCTTGACACATTGCTAGTTCAGCCATGATATGCATACAAAGATAACTAGGACACTGCTTAATTTACAAGGCCAGTATTTAATAAGCCATATATCTACAGGTAACTACTAGCATTTGTAATGGTTAGCATAATATTAGGTGGTACAGTTTCTTTTGAACTGTTCTACTTTTCTGTAAAAGGAATGACATAAGAAAGGATTTGAATCTTTTCTTGGGG
This sequence comes from Picathartes gymnocephalus, assembly GCA_013390045.1. Classification (NCBI taxonomy): domain Eukaryota; kingdom Metazoa; phylum Chordata; class Aves; order Passeriformes; family Picathartidae; genus Picathartes; species Picathartes gymnocephalus. Next base: position 27,489 of record WEKY01046544.1, read on the forward strand.
AATTTTGTACAACTGGGATTGTCTGATGATTCGAGGCCTTTATTGATACAGAGCCAAGAGCACCAGTAACTAGACAAATACGTGAGTCTAAAGTCTGAATTGAAATGACGGTTGCAAAAATGAAGCTGTCACCACCATTTATATAATTTCCCACTTAGTTTCTTATCTTGTTTCTTTGCTAATGATACTATTATCTGGAAAAAAACCCACAAAAAACAAAAAACAGAACAAAACAAAACAAAATCCAAAAACCCCAAAACAAAACAAAAAAAACCCAAAACCAACTTAATGTATGACATATGTAGAAGTTTTCAAACTCCTTAGAGTCTTAAATTTACTAGGATTTCACATCCTAACTGGCTCTTTGCTAGGTCTTCTTCATTTATTGATCATATGTTCGTATACCTACACTGTATAAATTGTTGTAGATATAATGCCTTCTTCTGAAAGATATTGTTGACACTAAGAAACCCATAAATTTAAGATATTTTTGTGCTATAGCAGGTAATTAAGATTTAGAATTATAATGAGCACTAAAAATAGGAAGAAAGTACAAAATACACAGTTACAGCTAAATTACCCTAAAGTTTTGATTATGGATCATTCCTTTTCAATATTAATAGAATTCATAGTTGCAGTTAGAATTAACAGAATGAAAATTTTCATACTTATCAACTGTGAGATTCAATGTCAGATCAGGGACATTAAAAGATTATTTTTATCTCCTTCTTCTAGCCTAGACACAGCTTCCAGCTCAGGAAGTGGGGCTGGAAACTGTGTTTCAATGGATGGCGCATACAGGTGTGCTGCGTGTTGCTTCTTAAGTATTCTGAAATAAATGTTCTGCTGGTCTTCCTCTGAGATAGGATCCTAGTCTAACCCAGTATGGCAATCTATGCTCTTCTGAAGGATTTGCCATTAGGAGGTGCAGAGAATGAAATAGCAGGAGACATTGGTTTGTTTGACAATACTTTTGTTAGTACCGTGGGGGAGGTGAGAGCAAAACAAAAGAAACTGGTTTTGTATAGGGGACTCTATACAACTCTTTGCAACACTGCTTGTTAATAAAAGACATCCTGGAATTACATATGGAAAACACTAAGTCATAATTCTGTTGATTATGCTACCAATATAATGTTTTTCTCCAAAGTGTTTCCTCATTGAAATAGCCTTATGAAACATATCTGCCTTTCACAAAAAATATATTTCTGAATATTTTTTCTGCTCTGGTGTGCTAGTAAAGCCCCCAAGGGATGAGGCTTTTGCTTCTTCCCCTCACGGTCAAGAATGTTTGCCTTTTAGGAAAATTCTGAAATTATTCAGCTTAGATTTTTCTTTTCTCAATCTAATATCTGCAGTTAGACACCCAGACATTTATAGCTCATTTTCATTGTTGTTCTTTATACTACTGAAATACTTGCAGCTGTCTCCCTCCAAAAAGAACCTGGAAGCAGACTGGTGTATGTGTGGAAGAGACAATATGGGCAACAAGGCTCTGGACTCAGGGAGGAGAAATGTATTGACAGCACAAACACATTTTCTGCTTAACACTGGGCTCATCACTGTACCATTTGAGCTGAACATTAATTCTAAAGCAAACTAAAAGCCAACAGCCTATACCCAGCTTCTAGCTTCATTCATTCTCTTTATAAACTGTAGCCTCATGGTTCACAAGCCCACAATGTGGTAAATAAGCCTGATCTGGTTTCCATTTTTCTACCACCCAGAAAAACTTTTTATTAAAACAAAGAAGCAAACTACGTACTTCACTTTGGATTATATTTTCAAATAAATGCAATAGTCAAGCAGAAGTATCTTTAAAACAAATTATTTAGCATCACTATGGCCAGCTTGTAACTCAACAGTGATATGTTGGTGTTTCTCAGGATACAGAGCTTTCCCACTAACCTGGTGTCTCATTGAATTTGTCATGAGACACTGAAGAAGAATCATTAATGCTCAGTGCAGCAAAAAGGAAACAATTTGTGGTTACAAAACAAAACCCTTTTTCTAATCAACTCGAAACCTGAACACCTCTAGAGTGCCCCAAGAAGTTCCTGGGAGAAATGAGTGTCATCTGAAAAGCCAGGATATATGGCCACTTAGCTAGACTGAACTCTGAGACACTTCAGCTGAGCAGCCTGAGAATACTTTGCTATCTTTTTTCACTACCTTGAGGCTTCTTTCAATAAACAATTGATTTCAGTTTTTAAGTCTGTCAGGACATAGTCCTTTTAGTTAGCAATGGAATGTACATAGTGATCTTTAAACTACTCTCATAAGGAGTTTGGAAGCTCACAGACCTAAGTGTCTCCCTATTAAAGGAAAACAGAATCCTGAAGTTATAAATTATATTTTTATAATGTCAGATGGAATCTTTATTATTACTAGAAATAGTAATTATTGTAAACCAGTTGGAAATCAGTTATCTCCACAGTTTACTGCTGGTAAAACTGCAAACAAGCTATTAATTTATGTGTTGTAACTGTACAACATAAATATAGGGCATGTTTATATACTACATAATTTTTTTTTCCTTGATGTAAGTATCCTTTTTCTTTCTTTAATCTGTTGTTCCTCATTACACAAAATAATTCCTCAGAAGGAAGGTTCCAATCTTTATATGTATTTGGAGAGACAATGATTACAGTTAAATAAGATTGATAGCAATGGCTGCAGGTAATACTTATGAAGTGAGAAATTCAGAGAGGGCAGTCTTGGAGACAGGTATAGCTCTGCTGAAACCCTTTATGCTAAACAAGGCCATGCAGTGTCTTACTTTATATTTCAACTACGATTAAACCTTGTGCATTTCGGTAAAGAATCCTGTGACTAAAATAACCACGCCAGGTATTAGAAGACTTTGGTTTTCTTTCTTTTACTAATGCTCCATTAACCTCCAACATCTGTTCTCTCTGTGCACAGTCAGCAGGTCCACTAATATCTCTCTTCTCTTATGTTCTAGCAGGAGCAGTCATTTTTAATAAAGTTGTTATCCTCTCTCTACCCATCTCTCGCCTCTACAATACCATCCTGGTGTATGAGGGCGTGCCGTGCCACAAGGGATCAGTAGTGCTGCCTAGGCATTGCTTTCGCTTTGTTTCAGCACTTCTTGACACTGAATCAGTGCACCACAGGTCCATTTGAAACTTCCAGTGTGAACTGATGCCTCCAGTTCTGCATGTGAAAAGCTTTGGTGCAGCCTAAGGCCATGGTCATGGATATTTGGCCGAATTTGTCACTAAGTGGTAGTAGAAGCCAGAGACCTTGAAGCTCTTAAAAGTACTTTGTCTCATAAGTTGCATATTTTTTCCTGATGGTTCCTAGACTACTGACAAAGCCATGCAAAAATATGACCTCATCTGCTACCTAAGTAGTTTTCCCTTGAAGCTTAAGGCAACAGTTAACAGTTCACAGCACCACAGTGCACCACAAGAGAAACTGAAGGACTTAATGCAGTCTGTGTGCTGGCAAATCCCAGAGCTTTTGCATTCTGTGTGAGAAACAAGAGGCTTGGCTATGCTATTTTGCGTGCTATGTTGTTGCTATTTCTAAATCTGTATACTCTATTGATGGTTTTAATTGCCTGTACTACCATAATGATGCCTGTATTACTAATACAATAGATTATTTCTATTCATTAAACTAAATAGCACCCATGGAAAACATGCTTATAAAAGTTCCATTTTCCTCAATTCAGAGGTAGGTCATTCCCCAGGGATGGAAATGCAAACCACTCAGAAGAACTTCATAATTTCTGGCAAAATTTAACTTCATGTTCTTGCTGTCCTGCCCTCATGAACTGCCATAAACTACAGTTCCTTAATGCCTATAAGAAGTTAGGACTGTCTTTTAACATCTTGTCTAATACCATCAAAGACCTAAAAACATTTTCCTGCAACTCTATTATTTCCAGTGTCTTTTTTCCTCACAATCTTATGCAAACATATTCAGTTATTTTTTGGGATGGCTGTCTATTACCTATAAACTAGATTTCGGCAACTGTTGACTGCAGGTGTTTCCAATTCCTTGTACTCCCTGGATGATTTAGAAGGACGATGAGATACCAGTGTAGGATTTTCTGAAGAGGTAATAAAAGAGAAATTAATCTGCCAGATGAAAATTTTTTGTTGTCAGCATTTCTCTGAACTGAAGGATCAAATGTATGCTGAATTCTAAATGGAAAATATGTTTACACAGTGCTGTGATTAACGGATACAGCAGTGCTCTGTGCTGTGTGCAGCTATGGGCAGCAGGCTGTTTCTAAAGGATTTCAATAACCCTAGGCAACCCAGAGCTCAAATCTGACATCCAAACTTTGGGGTCCTTTGAGATCTGTATATAAAACAAATGTATATTCTTGAAAGGTCTTCTCTTTTTATAAGAAATCAAAAAATGCATATGTGATCTCATAAGGTAAAGCACAGCACTCTGAGTTCAGTCACTTGGAGTTTATTTCTGTTCCCTCTACAAAATTTCTGGATTACCTAGGGCAAATAATTTCTGTGCTCCAGTTTCCCAGCGGTTAAAACAAGAAGATAACGGCTCTGTTTAATAGATGCCTTCTGAGATACTGTATGGGTGCACAGGCTGTGCACAGTTGTTATCCAGGACAGCACTTGGGTTCAGCCATGCTCCAGGGGCACACGGAGAAGGTGGCTTTGGCCACTCTGCCAGCACCCAGTTGTTGGGCACAGCAGACAGCTCGCTGGGCCACTGGAGAAATTCAGGGAGGGCTGTTACCTGGAAACATCGCGTGCCTGTGCTGCTGTGTGACATCAGCACGCTGATCCTGCTTAGGGCACACCGTGGAACAGCCTTAATTGCTACATGGATAATCCACCTAAAGCTAACTCCTAACACACAAACAAGGACCAGGTCCAAATACACCTTGTAGTTTTAATATAACCTTAGCGTTAAATAGGCAGATTCACGAACTGAAGGTACATTACTGGGAGACTTCTTCAAGCAGAAGACAGGAAGGTGAAGAACATCCATAAGATGAAGATTTGCAATGAGTCAGTAAGTGTTTATAGGTGATGAATCAGTCCAGGTGTAACCTCTGGCATGAATGACGGATGATTGGGATTTTTGATGGGTCTTCAATATTTGATACAGTACTCCGACAAAAATTCAGCTGTCTTTGAACTTGTTCCTTCTAAAGCCCTGGAAGGATCTCTCTGGGAAAAAGTTTCTGTAACTCAAAACAGTCTTAATGGGAGGATGCTCTTTTGCCAGATGGGGCACTGACACTGCTCTGACTGATACTGCTGAGATCTTCAACAGATCTGCACTGCACATAACCAGTGGCCAGTATCAATGCAAATCTAGATCATGCTTTCCACAATAAGTGCTGTAGTGGTTTGGTTGAGTGCTACAATCTTCATGCATCCTGCACAGTGGGAAAAGTCCAGACAGAAAAGCACCGTTTGGTACAGCTTTTAAGGAGGAGCTGTGAAAATAACTGATTTTTTCAATTCAGTAGCTAAACTTAAAAAACTCCACAACTTTTGATCTAAACCAAACGTGGCATATTTTCTTTTACTTATTTTCACTTAGACAGCTCCTGCCCTCTCTGCTGTTAGGGATTCCAGTCAATTTAGAATAAAAATATTTTATCTTTACTGTTGGCAAAACAACCAAAATCCAAACACTTCCAATTTCATTACTATATCCTCCATTAGCATTACTTAGTAATCAGATCAAATGACACAGGGGAACTCATTTTGACATTGCAAATAGTCTGGGGATGCTGAGTCCAGAAAGTTTACTATTTCCAAAAAAAAAGAGAAAAAAAGAAGATAAAACAAACCCCCAAATCACCTAGCTCTTTTTAGAGTAGAATCTGTGAAATGCCTCTGCTGTACAGAGGAAAAAAAGAAGCTGCAAATAAGTCTCAGGGATGAGCCTATACGTCTGTCCTGTGTGCCCTTATCAAAATGCTGATGGAATGCTGCAGATATGCATCCTTTTCCTTCACAAGAATGCAAGTTCTAAAGACACAGAATAGATCTGAATCATCAGGGAATACGTGTGATGGGAAAATGGGGAATAAACCAACGTTTTAAAGTTTTATTTGTCTCTGTAGCATTTTTAGGTCAGAATAGTCAGAAGAAAATTTCACATTGTTTTTAATAAAGTTTCCCCTAGCAACCTGCTTGTTTCAAGGAACTAAGCAAAGTAATAGCAGTAATGAAAATTGGCTCCAGCAGTTTGATACATCATAGCTCCTTTCGTTTGTTCAGAATGAAGAAATGGAAAAGGCACTAACAAGAATGTCCTGCTTTCCCTTCCCAATTCCTGGAAGTGGTTCTGCTCTTCCATCTGTAAGAGTAGGTGTTTCCTGCTTGTTACTTATGGAGAGTACCTGACACGAGGCTCTTGGCAGAGATACTTGGGGAATGCAGTTGAGCAAGTGTCTCTGTATCTGCTGAGAGATTGGAGTGTGCAATGCAAATCAGAGGCAATGGTGAGCTGTAATTTAGCAAAAGGACTAAGCACCAGAGATCTAATTCTGCCTTTGTACATCTTTTTAGCCTTTTCTCCAATACTGCCTGTGGTGTAATTTTTTTTATTTGGAAAGCTGGAATCATAAGCCTGGAAAATCCATGTGCTAGATTCTTCAGAATCTTTTTTCCTTGAGAAAGAGGAGTTTTCCAGAAAATGAAAATTACTCTGTTGATCAGCATCCTTTACTTAAAAATATGCTTTTATTGCTAAGTTACTGCAAAGCTCATTAATTACTCTGGTATTTTTAAAAAAAGTTTAAACAAAAAATTATTTCCAGTAATCAAGATCTTTCTGCATACCCTGAAAACAGCTGTTATAAACAAGTAAGACACAAATGATGGGTGAAGCAGCAGAATTCAGAACTAAAAGCAGTTTCAACATTTTCCATAAGAGATTTCTGTTCTTTTTTTTTTTAAGTTTCTGAAGGGAAGTGAGTGGTTGGACTCTGGGAAGTTATAAATATCTTCCAGGAAGAACTGCTTATTCAAGTAAATAGCTTACATTCTTCAGAATAAACAGGTGAATTGGTTACTGAATGTGCATTTATTAGGAAAACAACATAGGAAACATTTATTGCCCAAACCAGAAACAATCTGTGGCACAGAGCATGGCAAAACCACCGTCCTGCAAACATGGTGATCCAACATAATGCAACATAGAAATTAGAGAATGAATGAGTCTGTAATTCATCTATACATATATCAAAAGGCAAATCACTTCAGTCATTTGCCTGCTCCTTCTTTTGTCACTGTATGATTAATTACTTTTGCTTATAAGAGGATTAACATTTGTAGACATTACTAGTATTAATCATTAAAAGAACCACTAAAACTTTCCAGCAACGTTGCCATTATCTTTCTCCAAGTCAAGCAACACAGGGAAACAACATATACAAGAGGTTTTTAAAGAAACTTCAAGACCTGAGGGATTAAAAACATATATAAAGATTAAAAGATGACAGAAGAGAGAGATCTGATCCCATTTTTAACATTCATCTGATTTCAGGGCTTCACTGCCTTTACAGTGGATTTGGATTTTGTCATATAACTTTCTAGGAGCATGCTAATATCATTATTCCTCTGCTGCTTGCAAAATAATGATATTTTTAATATTCCCCCCTATATATATATATATATATATATAAGAAATAGTAAGAGAAATTCCTCCTGGAAATGCCCAAGTTGAATTTTGATTCAGTATAGTTGATAAAATGTTTCATGTTTCACTTTCATTCTGTTTTAAAACTACCAAACTTAAGAGTTGGACTGGTGGACTCAAGGAACCTTGTGGGTCCCTTCCAACTCATAATCGTCTGATTCTGTGGATTGGCCAAAACATAAGTTCTAAAAAGTTGCTTTTGAATATTTAAAAAAAATTATAGAAATAATATAGATTTTCCTTAACAGTTTTCCAATTGAAACATCTCTTTATGGTTAATTAGCATTTAGATAAATACACTATTTATTTCCTTTCCCTGATCTTCAGCTGGCAAAAAATTATCTAATTAGAATAAGGTCACATTAAACTTGCAGAGGATGCTGCTCTCATCTGTAAACAGTTTAGCTCACAGGTCTTTCCACAGTCCTGTTGGATGTAGGTACAAACATGCCTATGATGAAAAGAGCAGGAGGGAGACACAGGCACTTCAGCTGCACAAAGCCTGAGAAGAATTCTCAAAGTGAAGAATTCTGCTGCCCTACTTCTTTTAGAGAGAGAGGAGAAACAGGGAACAGGGGAAAAAATGTTTATTTCGCATTTAATTAAAAATAATGTGATTTAACTTTTGATTGACCATTCAGACAAGTTCCTCTTTCCCAACAACTCTCACCCATCCACAGCAGCTCAACTCCTGGCCTTGATCCACACGTGGCCCCTCTGAAGTTAGTGTCAGGCTCTCTGTTGACTGTGGTGGGTTTTTTCATCTATACCTGTTAAGAAGATGGTTTGTTTGAATCTTTGAAGGTTGCCATTCTTTGCAAAACAAAATACGAATGTCATCATGAGGACAACCTTCCTCATTTCTAAAATGAGACTGCTAATATATGCTTCCAGGGATGACTGCCAGTAAGGCAGGAATAAAAACAGGAATAAAGTCAGGGAAGATTTTGTTTTCATTCCTTTTATTTATTCTTGAGGGACAGAAAGGAATCCTACAGTCTTCGTAAAGATCAGGGCAGAGTGATGGATGAGGATTGAGGTAATACTTCCTGAATATGAAAAACAATGTCTGAACTGTTCTCTGGAGGATGTATTGTAAATGCTTAAAAATTAAGCACTTTTTTGAAGAATGATCTTAAGAGTTTATCTTCATCTTTCTTTCTTCTCATAATCTACTGTCTATTTTTCATGCTTTGACTGAATCCCAAGGGCTTACTATACATATTCAGCTCACAGGAAATCTCATTATCTTTCAATGCTAAGCATCCCACCCTATTGTTGTGCAAGCAACACAGGCTACTTCGGTAAGATTCTGTACAGTATGTTATTTCCTACTGCTGTATGTGCATGAGTCATTCAAACAGGAGAATATAGCAGTTCCTTCTGTGGCTCATTTATTTATACTAGTCAAAGTTTTGTATACCAGCAATACAGTGTATTATGTGCCTGGGAAAAAAATCTTGGCAGAAGCAAATTACAAAAACCATCCAAACCAGAGAAGTTTCTGTTCAGCACTTTGAAATGTGAACTCTCTCTGATCTACTCAATTTGTTCCAAGACTGAAGTGCTTTCAAATGAAAGAAACTGCAAATGGAGCTCCAATCACTGTAAGTGGCAGCAGAGAATCATTAAGAATGACAAGTGGTGTATTTTTACAGTATATTTAGAGAATTCTTGAACATACACAATACTTCTCAGCCTCCTTTATGTCCCATATAACTACCAAGCCTTGCTGATGAGATTTCATGCTTTTCTATTCCTCCCTAGTGTGGTACTTTGAATGAAACAGCTTGAAACTTTTTCTTCTACTCTAAATGTTTCCTGGGTCATGAATGGAGCAGCAGCAGAGCTGTGACTACTGGGCAAACCCTAAAAGGCACTTAGCTGGACACTGGAGTCTCTCATCTGCTCACACTGGTCACGTATGTCAGCACTGTATTACCACGATTGAGCTGAAGTGAGGTTCCTTGGGATCTTCACGGAATAACAGACTGGATAGGCATCCATGGGTGAGCTCCCATGGGATTGTGCTCCTGGGATTGTGCACTGAACTACAGTACTGGGCAATAGACCTAACAGACTATTTATTAAGGTAGCACACTATGACAGGATGTCACATGAGAAGACTGAGAAAGTTGCAGTAAAATGCATACCAGCCACAAAACAGACATTAATAAGATGAAATGAGCCATGGGACTGCTAGACAGTAACACTTGGAAAGGTGTTCACAGTACAGCCTTGTAGTTTACCATTGTAAATCCATGTAAAAAGCAAATACGTGAGCAAGCTATATACACTTATCAAAAACAAACAAAAAAAAAAAAAGGGAGAGAAAGAAAAAAGGGAGAATCAGTTAACATAACATCTCTCATAATTTGCCGATCTGTGTAACATTCTGTAGATGGCAGTGTGGGTAAACCATCTCTGAATTTGTAATATTGCTGTGCTTGGCTTCTGTGCATATGTAAGACAGCAATAGCTAAGCCAGCACAGACAGACTTTGTCAGTAAGAAAACACAGGGCATTTTTGGAAACAGAAATCAACCCAGCATTCATATGGGAAAGACCTCCTGGGACATATCTGCTTTTTAAACTCCAGCTAGTTTAGATCCCAGTTCTCACTTTCCCTTTTACAAATTGTGACAAACCTAATTTTGAGTTGTCTTATTAATACTTGTACTTCTATAATGGCTTACTGTGTTGTACCAAGCTGTAAATGTAAGATGGTTTCTGACAGCTGCTGCTCAGGATCAAATTTGAGGCACAGCTCCTGAACTAAAAATCTCTTTACGTTTCTGATCTTGGGAATTTTCAGCCCCAGTTAATGGCCAGAGATCAGGTCCTCTCTTAGCACCTGACCTGGGATTTCGAGATACATCCATGGGATTCACAGTCATACAGTTGGTGGGTCAGCCTAGACCTAACCAGTTCCAGTACAAAAAAAAAAACAAACAAAAACCAAGTAGTTTTTGTTGGGTTTCTTGTCAGAACTATTCAGATATCCTAAAGTATTGCCCTACACCACCTTCATTGCTGTACTGGGTTTAAAACCAACATGACAAAATGAAGGCCATATGAAGACCTGATGAACACCATATATACAGAGAGATGTCGGGAGTCTGAAGTGAATGCTTTAGAACCCTTTTTGTAATGTACCTGTATGTTTCAATAAACATAGGCATTTTGAAAAGTCTAGAGACAGTTAAACGTATCATCAAAATACATATTTGAGACAGAGACCAAGGGCTCGTTCTTAATTTCTTTCATCTGCCATGCAAGAATCTTCATATATTTTGGGAGCAGCTCTATTGGTCTTAATCTTTAAAGATTATGAAAATCTCAGATATATTTGGGGTCCAGTCTAGGAGTCCAGCACCAGGCAGTGGCCCAGGCTGTGAGGCAGTGCAAATGGGACCTTCAGTGGGCTTTAGCACTAGACCCTCATCCTAGATGAGCTCCCAGGGGATGGGGATCAGCTCTGTCCCAGGCCTCGCCACGGTGCTGCTGCAGAGCCTCACCTCAAGACCTCCAGCAGGAAGTGAGCAGCTCTGGGCTGTGCTGGCCTGGGCCCTGCTGCCAGGACTCCAGGAGAAGGTGGATGTGCTCAGGGCCCTGCCCCTCAGGTGCATTTCTGGAAAAAGTCAATCCTACATAAGGTAGTCCTTATGTAGAATTAATGCTGAGCTTATATTGATTTATCAATGAGAGCAATAATTCTGATCCACTAAGCCATCATTGATGGAACTCAGTGTAAAACATCCTCTTTTGCGATATAAACACAGACCATCAAATCTTTTTAAAGGAGAACCCATTCATAACCTGCAGTATGTGTGCCTGAAATGAATTGATCTATAATATTTAGTGATGATGACTGATTTCTACCCAGAGGCAGGAGACAATTCATCAGTTTTTGTATCACCTTATGTAGCATCTCCATCCTATTCATATCAAATTGTCAGACAAAATAAAAATGACAACTTTTGGTGCTTGAAAGATAGAAATACTTTTCATTGTCAGCATGCTGTTTTCTTTACAGATTCTTCTTTTTAAAATGGGCAAGTACATATATTTAAAATGAGAAAGTGAGCTGAGGATTTTGAACTTTAGCAAAGGGAGTAGCTATTAGAACTGGTATATCCTACCTACAAAAGTAGGATGGAGGTTCCCCAAAAAGAGTCTTAACTTGGGACATGAGGCTTATGCTCTTATCTCATCTTTTGAAAAACATTAAGTTGACAGCAAAATCCAGACTTCAGCTTTCCATTTTGATTTAAAGTTGGCAGATTCATCAACCCAATGTACCTTGTGCATTTATCCCTCACTGGCATTCATTTAATCCTAAGGAAATTATACATGTCACAAAATTCAAACCAGATCCACTAACACTTCACATACTATTTGCTTTTACTACACAAAATCTGCATCCAAAGTTGACCTCGGTTATGATGGATTCTTGGGAAGTCAAACTTACTTGTTCCATGGGGAATGGACATAGCTTTCCCCTGTAATAGTACTGTATTTTAATTCAGCTGCTATGTTTCTACTGTTTATTGAATTAAAACACATGAATATCACAGGAATTTTTTTATTGTTGGCAGTATTTAAGTTTTGTGGTAAGTATTCACCTAATCCAAACCAACCAACCAAACAAACAAACAAAAAAATCAAAAAAACCCCCTGAAAAATATAAAGTGTAGAAGAGAAAAAGGTTAAAAGTTTGTCTCAAGTTATTTATTAATCTTTAATATCCAGCAGGAAAGGTTTTCAAGTCTGTTTAGGTACAACTCAGAACACAAGCCTACTCAATGGCATATTTTAAAATAAAGAGGTGTTTTAGTAAATTCTTTTTCTCATTCCTTCTGACTATCAAGACCTGTATCTCCATACTTAGCACACTGTGCTTGCTTGGCCATAACTGACACTCAGCTCACAGACCCTAGACCTGGCTCCTAGTAAGCATTTCCAAAAAACCCTTTTTTTCTATATTCAGACAAGTTTTAAGTCTTGGTGTCTTTAATTTTCTAATCTGTTCATATTACTTGTTGAAATTGCTGGGTCATATATACAACAAACAGGTTTGTTGTTTCTTTTTTAAAGACATACACAAAAAAAATCTGTAAATTGACAGTGGAATAAGATTTACACTGACCTCCTCTTCATTTCCTGTACAGAAAGGAATTTTAATGACACCTGCTAAGGCTCTATGCCAGAGTTAATCAATACTAAATATAAAAGTAGAAAATAGAAGCAGGTCTTAAAATTTTCAGTTAATATTATGTGACTGTGCAAAGCGAACAGAAGATTTACCTCCTTATATTAAAGTTGAAAGTCAATGTCTGACTGCTCTGATTTTTAAAGACTGTAGATAATATCCTATGAGTACTCCAGATCCCTAGTGAAAATATCAAATTAATGTTAGTTTTGATGTGATAAATAACGACTTTGGAAACTAATACTATGGGGTTTTTTCCCAAAATAAACAACAGAATTTTTCTGAACAAAACTTGCTGTCATCTAGTGGCATTCTTTTTATATTCAAGTATTTGTGCCAACTGCTTTGAAGTTCCTACTGACTTTGAGGAGTGGGGATGTAGTCTCACTGTCCTTTATTTGATTTAACTGTATTTAATGGTAGTTTTTTAGCACAATTGCTGAAAGAGTGGTTGTAATTAAAATAATTATACACACACAGAATGTGTATATTTTTGAAACAGATTTTGTTTTTCTTTGCAGTAAAGATTTTATTAGCTTTTGAAACATGGCAATGATATAATAGATAAAACCGTTACGACTGAGTGTTTGCGATTGCTTAAAAAAATCACCAGTGAGGGCATTGGTAAAAACCAGAGGTAAGATAAAGCAAGAGCATGACAAATTTCATTGGCAAGGTTCACTCTACTGCTTACTAGGTGATTAAGGCACACCAAGGTAAAAAAGAACTACAAACAAAATCCAGTCATATACTAAGAATTCTGTGTTTGTGCTGAAATTAACCAAGAGCAGTGTGTGTGAGTGTGTGTGTGTTTGTGACAAAAGGGTAGGAATGGCAAGGATAAGAAGGAATAGGGCCTAAAGGCTTAACAGCACTCAACAGTACTTAACTTTTAACTTAACAAGTTAGCAAAGGAACAAGGCTTTACCAGCATTTAACTTAGCTGATGACTTATTTTCAGGCCTAACTTGGATATGTAAAAAACATCTAAGAGAGCAGCATTTCTCCCATATTTGCCATAGCATTTGCACACTTGTATACACACAGACATAAACAATCAGTGCAAGATACCAGTGACAAATTCCCCTGGAATGCAGTGAAATGCTCACCTTGGATGCCTTTGCGTCTCCTCAAGGGGCTCAGGGTTGGGCCTCAAGGAATGGGGGTTTCAGCCCAGGATCCATCGTCGTTCAGCAGCCTCCGAGTACAGCAAACAAGAGCTCGCTGGCTCTAGGAGGTGCCCCCTCAGAGGGAGGTGGCTGGTCACGCTCACCGCAGTCCAGGAGAGCTCCAAGGGCCTCATTTTGGATCGCTGTCCATAGGCCGCAAGCGAGGGCCTTAATCATAACAATGTTTCACCCTGGCCATGGTCTGGGCAACTTTCTTTGAAAGTGTGAGAACAAGGATATTAGGCCATTCAGGCAAGAAAAATAGTTTCCAAGGTTGTTCATAAAANACCCCAAAAAAACCAACCACCAAACCAGGAACTCATTAAGCAGCAGCAGTTTCTGGGAGCAGAAGGTGTTTCTGAGAAGCTCAAGAGAAGATAAACACAGGTGCTGCTTGTCAAGGCCGAGGACTAACAAGATTTTCTGAGATCGTGGTGCAGCCTAGAAAGGAGGAGAGATGTACCACAACAAAAACTCAACCTTCAGTAGCAAGTTGCAAATATGTCCGACTGAAGTTTGTTTCTAGCTATTTATACGAACAATTTTGTGTTAATTTAGGTGCCTTTTACTGTTTACATTCAAAGAAAGCAAGTTTAGATTGTTTGGGGGGAGGTATACGATTGAAAGTACCAGGAAAATAACATATTAAATTTTTATGACTGTAGTAAAATTTTGAATTCTACTTATATTTCTCCTGATTGATTTACAGGAAAAATAGTTCAGGGATGGATGTTTATATCACTGCATGCTCTATTGTAAGTTTTTTTAATTGATATGTGAAAACTGTCCCTGGCTATGTTCAAATACATTTTAAACTGACTCCTATTAACAAGTAGTTCCTCTTCTTTGTTCCCTGTAAATAGTTCTTTCATAATGGCAAAGACTTTAAGACTCATTTTGATAAACCATTAGCTCTAGAGCATACATAGAGGGTATCCCTGTGATAAAATCTGTGGATTTATTCAGCAGGGTTTCATATTTTTAATAAGAATGCAGGTTCTCTATAAACCTCTAAACAAGTGAAAAATCAGTACGTCAGACTTGTGTACAAACTGGAAATTGGTTCTAAAACAATTAGTTCTCACTTGTCTTATAGTCATGCATTTTTTGGAAGAAGTCTGGAAATCCATCTAAGTACTACTAGTGACAACAAAAGTCAAGGCTTAGGACCAGCCTGACCCAACTTTCATACATCAAAGAGGCAATAGATAATTAAGGTTCAAACATGCCAACAAATGACTGAATAACTTGCCCTTCTGTGGTAAAGCCAGGATAAACTCCACAGTACTTCTTACATAGTAAACAATCTTTTTCTTCCAAGATTATATCATTAAGACATACTGAACAATTTAATTTTTCACTCACAGCAATTTGTATTTCGTAAGTATTGTACAAGACATATTCCATACAGCCTTTTCCTCTGGTTCAGTATTCTGCTATCTTTTAGTCCAGAATTATAACAAGCTGTTTACATCAACTAGAAGAAATATACCTATTATGCATATACAATATACACATTACCTTTGCAGGGCTGGCCCTTCCTGAGTTACTCTTGCAATTTATATCATGTTCTGTTTTTGTTTCACAAACAACATCTTCCATCAGACTGACAAGTCCTCTTTTTTAACTGTCTTCCATTATAAATATCCCACCTCTTAAATCTGTTTTCATTAGCAAAGACAGAGGTGAGACAGAAAGGGCTTCTATGTGGGCAGAAGACACTTTCATTTTCTTTAGCTATTATTGAATGTTTTTATTTGTGTTTTTACATCACTTCAGCATAATGCCTCTTATTATGACTGACGGGTCTGTAATGGGATTTTTTGCTGTCGTCACCAAGTTTCAGAAAAAAGAGACAAGTTTTACTTGTTTTGACCTGTTAGCATTTGTCAGCATTGGACTTATAAATTATTGTATATCTTTCAGCTACAAGTTTCTTGCCAGACATAAGTAACACTTGTGTACCTTGTAACTGATCCAATCTGGATTGTTCAGTTTTCTGAAATTATTTTATCTGTTTAGATCTTTAGTGAAATTCCTGCTCATCTGACTGGAAATTTCCACTTACACAAGGAGTATGGTTTAAGGCTTGTTTTAACTAACTCCAGGCTTTACTTTCTTTGAAATTACATGGAAATATTATGCCTTCTAGATTTTCATGTCTTCAAGCAGAAAACAATGTATTAAGTATTAGACAAATGTATTTCAAGATTTTATATTGAATTAATAGTGCTGGAAAAATAGTGAAAAAATAACAAGGCCTTTTGCTTTAAACTTGCTTTAAAGTGCTTTTAATTTGCATTGTAATTAAAAGTTAATTACCTGACAAATAGTAAGTGATATCAAAGAATAATAATACATTAAATGGGAAAGCACAATATCCAATTATTAGGAAGCTGTTAACCCTGTTAGAAAATAATAATAATCAAATATACACACAGGTGGTCAATCAGACAATAAAAAAACATATGAAAAAAACCCCACACAGAGGTTAATTTCAAACAGTATCTCAAAAGACTACTTTTTGCAGACTGGAGAGAAAAAACCATTTGACATACACTGCACTGAAATGTGTCATGGTAAATAAACAAGCAGCAGGCTTTTCACATCATTCACATTTCAAGTGAGTAGATGTGAAATCAACTGGGAAAGAACTGAGTATACAGTGCATTTCCAAAAAGATAAAAATATCAGAATTCTTGCATTTTTGTCAAAAGTGACAAGAAAAAAACAAACAAATGACAAAAAAACCCCAACTACTGGAGAAAGATAAAACAAAGAACAGGCACACTTAATACTACATTATTTACTTTCTTCTATCAGAGCTAAAACCCTTCAGCTTGGTTTTTGGTTAGATTTTGCCAGCAAAAGAAGAATGCACAAGCGTTTGAGCAGCTTTGCAAGCAAAAGAAACAGGATTCCTTATCATCAACTATTTGGTCAATGTTTTATAAGTCAGAGTGCTTTGAAAAAAGCGAATCTCTACCTGTCATCAAGACCTGGTATCAGGCCGAGAAACTGCCCAGACCTTCTTAGAGAGCCATTGCTAACAGCAGTGCGGTTACAGCTGCAACCTGCTCTGCCTTTCTCTCCCTAGAAGTATACATTTACTGTTGTGTATCAACTTGCATGTTCATTTTCAGGCACTGAGGACTTCTGACAAAGTTGAGATTTTGCATGCAATTGATATTTGTACTTGTGTTCGAGAGGAAAAGAAAACATTTACAAGGAAATCTTGACCCACCTCAAAATTCACAAGGTGATTGCTTGGATAGGTTAATTTACCCAAGAATGTCAGATTTGAAAATAAATTCAATTTTTTAGGCATATGATATAATGTAAATGCTTTGTAATATAAATGCTTTGTAAGGTAAACGGTTTGTATATGGTTGTGTTTATAAAAATACGCTCATACAAATGGTTCTTCCTTACTTTTGTCAATGGCTGGTTACATAATCCCCATAAAGGCTTTTTTTAGGCAACTTTATATGCACAGGAAAAGACTTCTGTGGGGCTGCCATGCACAGTGGAAGACTCCTGCACATTAAAGGTAATAGTACAAGTATAACCATAAGATTGAAAAGATTTCTGTTATAGTCCTTAGATTAGAAAAGATTTTAAATTAAACTAGAATATAAAGTTTGCTTGTTTCCACCAAAAAACCCCCAAAAAACCCCAAAACTACCAAACAACCAAACAAAAGTCCCACCAATACATGTGTCTTTTCCATACCGTCTCATTCCCTGTTCGTGCTAGTAAAAGTTTATTTCTGGATAAACTTGCTGAACTGGTAGGTTCAGCTGACTGAAATTAAAATATCAAAGATGAATACAGATGCTGGGAACTAATTTAATAAATGAATATAGAAGATAAAACCCTACGTCATGGTACATGTTTAGTATTTTGAATATCACAGTTAAATAAGCAGCATGTGGGATTATCTGGGGGAAGTCACAATTAACGTTGTGTTAACACTGTTAAATGAGAAGTGTTTGTCTCCTGCATCTTTCTTACAACTCAAAAGCTTTTATAGCTCATGTAACATGCAATTAAACATCAAAATACAACAGTTCATGCTGTATTTTGAAATCACTTACTTCAAATACTTTGATAATATTCTACATCATATGATGGTGCAAAGGGTCTGAAATTATTTCTGTCAGGAGCAAAGAATTTTAATTTTTTTTAAATTTTATTACAGAAAATTTTGAAATTATTTAACTTTAACAGCTGTTCAAGTATGACTTCTTCTGTGGAATGGAATTTTACCCCCTCATAGCTTTTATCCCCTGAGTGATGAACCTAAGGTATATTATTTTATCATATGTAGTTCCATCTGACTGCTTAGATTTTAACTAAGTTCAGAACTGTTTTGCCCATACCAGCTGTCTACCTATCATTGATGAATGAACACTAAAAAGACATATATCATCCAAAGGTGGCTGACTGATTACCACTTTAAGCTCCGTTTTGAGAAAGACAAACCCATTTCCACCTGGATGTGCTGATTGACATTAAGCCAGCTTCTGAAACATTTAACAAACTACATTATTATTTCTGATCAGTGTTGCAGTTGTGACCACATCGTACAAGTGTCTTACAACTTGTGACAAAACTGCATGATTTACAACTTAGACTTTAATCTAGAACTACAAAATTAGATGTATAAAATCTTCTGTCAATTCAGATTATTTTTCTTCATATGGCATAAAACCTCCATTTCCCAGGGAATCCTCTCAAACCAGGAATGTTAAAAACTATTTTGTACCATTTAATTATAGAGTTGATCCTTCACTAAGTTATTTCCCATATTCCTTAATTAAAATGGATAATATCTCTTTATGTAGGTTCTGTAAAAGTGACATGAAGAGCTTGACAAAACTCAAGATGAATTTGTAAGCTATTTCAGTGTTGTTAAAGCTCTCCTGAGGGAGCTGCCAGGAGCTGGCAGCTCATGCGACAGTGGCTGATGAGACCTGGGCAAGACCAGGAGCGATAGCAGCCGTGTCCCCTCCCAGAGCTGAAAGAAGCCCGTAGGCAGTGTTAGTGACGGGTGTTAAATCCGGCTGGCAGGCAGTCACAATGGTGTTCCCTGGGGCTCAGTACTGGGGCCAGTCCTGTTTAATATCTTTATCAATTACCTGGACAAGAGGACTGCGTCCACCCTCAGTCTGTTCACAGATGACACCATGTGGGGCAGGAGTGTTGATCTGCTGGAGGGCAGGAAGGCTCTGCAGAAGGATCTGGACAGAGTGGACTGGGGAGCTGAGGCCAACTGTGTCAGGTTCCACAAGGTGGAGTGCCGGGTCCTGCCCTTGGGTCACAACAACCCCATGCAGTGCTACAGGCTGGGAGGAGTGGCTGGAAAACTGCCCAGTGGAAAATGACCTGGGGGTGCTGGTCCACAGTCAGCTGAATATGAGCCAGTGTGTGGCCAGGTGGCCAAGAAGGCCAATGGCATCCTGGCCTGGGTCAACAATAATACGGCCAGCAGGACCAGGACTGTCCTACTGTACCTGGCACTGGTGAGGCCACATCGCAAGTCTTGTGTCCAGTTTTGGGCCCCTCANTTGTGTCCAGTGTTGGGCCCCTCATGACAAAAAGGACATCGAGGTGTTGGAGCATGTCCAGGGAAAGGCAGTGGAGCTGGGGAAGGGTCTGGAGCACAAGTCTTGGGAGAAGCAGCTGAAGCGGTGGGTTTTTAAACTAGGAAAAAGGAAGCTGAGAGGAGACCTTATCACTCTAAAACTGCCTGAAAGGATGTTGTGGTGAGATGGGGATTGGTCTCTTTTCCCAGGTAAAAAATTATAGGGCAAGAGAAAATGGCCTCAAGTTGCACCAGGGGAGATTGAGATTGGATAGTAGGAAAAAAATCTAAGGAAAATGTTGTCAAGTATTGGTACAGGCTGCTCAGGTAAGCAGTTGAGTCACCATTCCTGGAGATATTCAAAAAACTTGCATATGTGGCACTTAGAGACATGGTTTAGTGGTGAACTTGGCAGTGTTGGGCTAATGGTTGCAGTTGGTTATTTTAGAGGTGTTTTCCAACCTAAATGATAAGATTTGTTGAGGAATACATTTAATGCAGGTAGACTTCAGTGTGCTTAGACTGCATACATTACAAGAGGGTATACAATCCCAGGGATTCCTTAGTTCAAGGCCACTCCGCAGAGGCATCAGCTCAAGCTGTTTGTGTGTTACTGCACTGTGAATAAAATGCTTTCAGGAATGCAATGTCTGAGACTCTATTATGGGAACCCAAAAGTTGAGCTGGCAAGGAAATCTTGTCTGGCTGCGTGAATGTGGGGTGTGCAGGGAGGGAATCAAGCAGGGCTCCTGTCACGTCACTGGAGCCACCTGCTGCGAAGGGCCTTCAGTCCCAGCAGTGAATATGTCTGGTGGTGGAGTGTGACTGCCAGAGTGCTCCCAAATGATCAGACAGGGAAAATTCCTTCACAGATTCAATGTTCCAGGCCCAACACCTCTGCTTAATTTTATTCTTGGGGTGATTCTCATCTCATGTCCAAGGTAAGAATATATAGCTTATGCAACCTAGTACAGTTTTGATCTTATGAAACTGCCTGCTCTCTTCCAAAGCTGAAGGTTATTTTAAATTCAGGAATACTGCACACTTCTCCAGGAGTAACACAGGAGTGTTGCATTTTCTCACAGAGCTTTTACTTTCACCATCATCACATTTGTAGTGCTTAAACTGAAATAAGTATGATCTGTTTGAAAACACAGGTGGAAGCCATGGCAATCTACCAGTGTAGATTAGGATAAAACATAATGAAAGGGAGTTAGAAGCAGTATCTGTCATTCATTGGAGCAGTGAACATTAAAACACCTCTTAAACTCACACTGCATGATGACAGCAGGTGGCCTTCATTGGTAATTCTTGGTCTTCCTTCTTTTCTCAGTTAACATGCTTTTGTTTCTCCTACTTCACTCAGGATGACAGGGGAAGGAAAATTCTAACTGGTTTCATTCAAGAAATACAAAACTCAATCAGAAGACTAAGAAACTAATCTCAGTTTAAATAAATAGTCTTGTGTATTTTTTTTAGGAAGCCACTTTTTTAGAAGCCATGTTTACCATTTCTAGAACTTGAAAGTCTCTACCTTTTCTTGTATTTAATCTGAGATATCTTTAAGTGATTTTTTTGGAACTTGCCAGAGTTTCCTTCCAGTTGCCAATGTTCCACTGCCTCCAATATGAACAGTCACATAACCTCCACATAGGTTTTCTTTAACCATTGGTTTCTGGATTTGCACATTTCTAAGAGTCAATAAATGAACATCCATAAAATCTTTATGTAGGAAACGTTCTATAAAATCTAGCAATACATACCTCTTTTCTTCAGTGGCTAGTGAAAAGTATGATCATAAGCATTAACATTCATCTAAGATGCAGATAAACTGAATAATAAAAATGGAACATCCTAATACTGTGCACAAAAATGGAACAGTTCTGGAAAATTTTCCTGGCATTGGGTTATTAACTTATTATAGAAATTATTCACACTTTAATAAAATGGTAATTATTTTCAAGCAGAAGCAGGTTGCTATGTAACTATTCTTCATATAAACAGTCTTACTTGCAAAAAAATACATTATTATTTCTTCCAACTCCTTTGCAGAACAAGGTTAGTAATTACGTTTTATTTGTAGTGATCCACAGAAACATGAAAATTAATGACTTTTTTTTCTGATATTTACTTTGAAAACTCTATAAAATTGCAAAGATTACAGGATATTTTTGCTCTGCAACAGAATCTGAAATCTGCTTTTCCCAAGGACCACTCAGTTTCTGTTTAATACAGGATGGGAAGAACAAAGCACCACAAAGAATTTTTTGTTCATTTTTTTTTTTTCAAAAGCGTTTGACTCATGTCATTGATGTAAATTGACACTTTTAGAGTGCTTTATGTTGCAATTATGTCAGCACTTTTATCGCAACAAATGCTTACCAATGTATTGGAAGCAGCTCTCCGTGTTTTAGCAAACCAGCTGGCAGCTACTGCATGTGTGGTTCTGACTGATAACCTGGTCCCTGCATTTCCCCAAGCCAGATGCAAGCAACGGTAAACAGGTGGAGTAGGTGGTCACCAGAGAGAGGGAAATACGGGGCTTCTTTTGGTATTTCTGCTGGAATTCTACAGTGAAATTCTTCTGGGGCACTTAACAGAAAGGCTTTGCTTCCTCACTCCCCAGAAGTTGTGTGCACATGTGCATGCACACGTCTAAGGTGGAACAGTAAAGTGCAAGAAGGGAATTTGACTGACATTTCCCTTGGAAAGCTAACATGTTCTATGATTGCTGTCAGCTATGATAGCAAGCTTTGAGAATGACAGGATGTCACTTCCAGAGTGTCATTACTAGAATATTGCAATCACTGGTACACGCAACAAGGTCTTCAGAAAAGAGACACAAAAATGTAAGTGCTTTGCTGAAAGATGATGGT
Organism: Picathartes gymnocephalus; assembly: GCA_013390045.1. Taxonomy (NCBI): domain Eukaryota; kingdom Metazoa; phylum Chordata; class Aves; order Passeriformes; family Picathartidae; genus Picathartes; species Picathartes gymnocephalus. The sequence continues at coordinate 50,001 of WEKY01046544.1, forward strand.
AGGTCTTGCACACCTGTGGAGAAATTTGCTATAGATGAACATGGTTACAATGCCTTTTGTGTGTGTGTGTTTCTTACACTGCTTTTTATTTACATAAATTCTTCATTAATAGATGAAAAAACAGTTAACAAAAGCATAAGATGTACTATTGCATTTTTACTTATTCTGTTTTATAGACATGCAACTTGCAGCACAAGGGCTTAAAAATAAAATTCTCAAAGGTCCCAGCAGGAATGTCCTACAGCATGAACTGGGCAACAAGCAGAGCTCTAAATTGGTGCAAAATGAACTGGTTTGAGAGCTCTGACTAGTAATAGACGCCTCAAAAACTCCCTTCTAAGATACAGAGGTAATTGATGTGGAGATACATTGCTTCAAGGCTGCAGGGCATTTTCCCTGTATGGTCTCATGTTGTGGCTTGCTTCATGTTGACTGTCCCACAGATAACTCAGGTGACCATGGTACTGCATTGTGTTATGTGGACATATTTTAAGATACATCTTTTGAGACTAAGTTCATCAACGACAAGAAAAAAATCAGGAAACTCTGTGCAAGAGGAAGTGAGGCTTTCAATTCCCCAGGAAAATTTGTGACTTTGGTGTTTTTTACAGTATCCCTTTAAATATTTAAAAGTTATTTGAAATTCACTGAATTTTAAGCCTAAGACCTTAAGAAACTTTATATTGTCTAACACTCATCAAAAACTCTTACCCAGAAGAGAAAAGAAACCCCATAATATCACTCCCTCACAAAATGGAATGGTAAATGGAAAAAATCTTTAATGCTCAGAAATAATGGTCCTTAGCACTTTGCTGACCAACCCTTACATGCAAACCTTAATACTTCTGTACAGCTCCCCAAGTACACACTCACAGGTTCAGGCACATGACTAAGCAGCTTCTGAAAAGCATCAGTACTAAGCATGTAAACATAATGTGCACATTCCGTCTGCTACACATCTTATTGGACTTTTTGCTTTACTACACCTGCCTGTATACATCTAGATGAACATACATTTGCCTCAACAGTATTTTCCTTAGAGCTTCGAAATGTATGAAAAAGATATTTGACAAGCCATGTGCAAAAAAGAATAGGAGGGAGCATATGTTCCCTTGTAAATAATTCATGGATTTCTTCCTCCTGTTCTTCAGCTCATTTGGAGTGGTTTGGAGAATTTTCCCTCCTATTGAAAGTGTAAAAATGCCTTGCAAATCATCTCAGATTTTACAGTACCTGGAACCATGCCAAAGGATCACAAACTAAAGTTCATCTGCCTGCTGGTTCAATAATCTTGGGATAAAGATGATAGGAAATCAAGGATTACACATAATAGTCTTTTGGCATCTTCACTTGATCAGGGATATCAATTAATGGGCTGAGATGCTTAATTCCACAGAGCACAGAGTCTGTGATTAGTGGATAAAGTTAGAAATGGTTAATTACTACAGAAGATCTTATTGAGAGCTCACAACTGCTGAATTTTCATGGCAAAAGCTCAAGGGATCTACCACATTTCTTCTTACACTTGCTTCTCAGCACATAAATTTATCAGTCCCTATCAAGTACTAAAAGCCTCAGTGCTTTCAGGACTGTTTGGACAATGCTACAATAAGAGGCAGGATGCAAGTAGCTCTCCTGCTTGTTGTGAGTGTAGTAACAGCAGTGGACACCTATACTTTTTAATTGTGGTACCACCCCTTAACACTGCAAAGTACATTGTTAAGCTCAGCAAAATAGAAAAGCACCCTAAGAACTATCTGTTGAAATTCTAATTGGGTATGAGAATTCATTCAAGGTATGTACATGAACACTTATGGCCGACCAACAGCTGGAACATCGGACTAATTTTGAAACAGAGTTTAAATTACAAGGGATACTTGGAGACCATGTGGTCTCCAGTTAGCTCAGAAAACAGAAGAAACTAATATAGATTCGCTAGACATTCTTAAACACTATCTGGTGTCCTTACCCCTTGCTTGTCTTGCAAGGGTGCACTGCCAAATAGCCCACTTAAGAATGTCAACCTGAATTGAACATGTCATTTTTGAAGGAACAGGGGTTTTCATAAAGAAATCATAGATTTAAAGTGAAAATGCTGACTTGATTTAGTTTTGAAAATTTGAAACACTGCATTTGGTGCACTGGGCTTTTAATATCTTAGAGGCACAACAAAAAATTCAAAGCTTTTAAACCTATCCAGGAATTGCCTGGTTTTAGGAGTGCTAATATGGATCAAGTTCTCATCCTAAATATTCCCCCAACCAATAAGTTAATACAGCATTAGAGAAGTTGTGATAGAACAAAAGCATTCTTTCTTACCCAGCAGCAACTAGTTGTGGTTTAGTAAAAAGTTACTTAATTTTTTAGATATTAATATAAAAAATTTATATTCAGAATAGAAATTTGCAGAGATAAATTATAATATTGCAGTCCCAAAGGAGTTTAGTGTCATATTTAAATATACACATAATTTAGGATTTCAGGAGGAACAAGCGATAATTATTCTCATTTTATATCCTGCCAAAATCTCTTCTGTTCCAGGAAAACCAGTCAACCATCCAGTAAATGGAATTCACAGGTCCTCAAAAGTATACATCCTGGCTTGTATCAGCAATAGTGTGGCCACCAGGACCAGGGCAGTGATCATCCCCCTGTACCTGGCACTGGTGAGGCCGCACCTCAAATGCTGTGTCCATTTTGGGCCCAACAAGAGAGACATTGAGGTGTTGGGGCAACAAGCTGATAAAGGATTTATAGCACAAGTCTTGTGAGGAGTTCCTGAGGGAGCTGAGGCTGTTTCACCTGAAGAAAAGCAGTCCCAGTGGAGACCTGAAAGGAAGTTGTACCCAGATGGGAGTCAATCTTTCTCCCGAGTAACAAGTGACAGGGGAGAGGAAATGGCCTCAAGTTGCACCAGGGAAAGTTTAGATCGGATAATGGAAAAAGCGCTTTACTGGAAAGGTTATCAAATGTTGGAACAGGCTGCCCAGGGAAATGGCTGAGTCCTCATTCCTGAAGGTATTTAAAAGACATGCAGGTGTGGCATTTTGGGGACATGGTTTAGTGGTGCACTTGGCAGTGCTGGGTTAACAGTTAATTTATGAATATCTTAGAGGTCTTTTCCAACCTAAAAAATTCCATGATTTACTGGAGTTTTTTTGGGTTTTTTAAGAAAAACTTGAGAGCAACGTAAATTTAATAATAAAAATGTGAAGCAATAGAATTAGAAGTGATATCTACAGAGAAGTGAAAGGAAAGAAAAAGTGTTGCATATTTTAACTGGGAGGAACAGGAGTGAAGCTGTCTGCTTCTATCTACCAGCAGCAAACAAATTGGTAGAGTCCCCAAAGCTCACAGTGGCATGTAAGGAAGTGCCTTCTCTTCCCAGAAAAGAAAATTTCAGACCATGCAATTGAATTAAGCAAATAACGAGAAAGCAAATAAGTGTTCAGGAATTCAACAGAGCTCCAGCAGGAGGAAATACTTAATTGAACAACGGATGCCTCTGCATCTCAGCTCCTTAAGTGGTTACTGTGTTCAGCTCACCATCAGTACTGTCTGTGCTGGCCCCAGGGTGTGTGAAGGCAGCGCAAACTGGGAAGCTGGGCTGCACTTGGCATAGGGAAAAGACATGTCTTCAGCAGACGGGGAAAAAATAGTGAGAGATAGGAAACCCAAAGTATAAATATTAATAGCACAACATTGGTTCCTTTTCTGCATGCCTTGCAAGTATTTCACTACTAAACTTGCATCTGAAGTGTAGTTGCTGACCAAGTCTTCGTGAGACAGGAGCTGGAAAAATTTTGCATCCACTGGGAAAACAAACAAGATGCATCCCTGCTTGAATAGCATTGTCAGCACAGCATCACTGTCACCATGGTGCTGTCATTTTGCTACAGCACAAACAACACAAGATATATGCGTCGTTATGAGTCACAATGGTAAGCCTGAACCCTGATCCCTTCAAAACACATAATCTAACTCTGCGTAATCTATATACTTTGGTTTTACCTATTTGATTAATGAGGCAAATAATATTCATTTGCTTGACTGAGACTAAAGGTTAGGTTTTAGATACTTTATTTCAACATATTTTGCCTTTTTAAATCACTCCCAAGGGAAGACTGTTTCAACCAATTAAACCTCCACCCCCGAACTCTGGTGAAAATGGGTCTGTCTTATCTCATTACATCTGCTTCAGCCCTCAGAGCCACCTAAAGGTGGATTTCACAACTCCAGTGTACATCACAAGAAATGGTTCCCTGCCCTCATGGGGCTCGGAATGATGGTGATAAAAGCCACGTAAGAACAGGCAGTCATACATTGGGATGCCTAAGCTAGCTGTCCCTGCTGTAAAAAAAGGAGACTGAAAAAGCAATAAGCTAACAACTATCAGAGTTTTCTGTCTTTGATGTTCAGCAGCTTTAGGACACATTAATTGTTGCCTTTAGATTTTCCCAGATGCTGGCTTAGCATTACAATTAACCTGCCTCAACTTATAATGATTTTGTCATATGACAGAATGCAAACCCTAGTTATGTGTTTTCAGTTGTCGCAAAACTTTGGAGGTGGGCATAAAAACTCAAGCCTTTTTGTCCCTTTTCCCTCTGTAGCAAGATGGTTTAGGTTGCAGTCCATTATTTCACAAGCAGCACAGTTTCAGGGCTCAAATACCTTTACTGGAGCACCAGTGAGAAAGGCTTGTGGCACTCAGAGTCATTCCTCTTTCAGATATTAGAAACTGCACCGTTCCCTGGCTCTTCTTGGACTGAATGTCATTGATTTTGTTCAGTGTCTCTTATCTCTGTACATCCACACGTTTTAATGATATGCCAAAAAAGTTCCCAGCAGGATATGGAACTGTACCTCCTTCCAGAGCTTTCAATAAACTTTTCATCTGTAAAGAAACTCCAAGATAAATGTAGAAAGAGAAGACAGTAAGGACAAAATTTAGGCTCTACAAGACAAATACACAATAAAGCTGTTTATCTCTGGTATCCACTAGGCATCTTATCAACTCGATTGGCTTATATCCTTGCTAATCTTTTACTCTGAAATGATAGCATTTTTCAAAGCTAAGTATTAAAAAAATCTGGCTTTTTCTGTCCTTGACATTTCTGGTCAAGGACTTCTGTTACAGATAGATGCTCCAATACTCCAGATCTCTCCACTTATGCTCAGTGGAAGAGGGAAGAAGAAAGAGGCCAGTTGTTTGTCCGAATTGCTGTAACATTCAATTTTACTGTGCATTAGGATTCTTTCAAGATGCCAGTGGATCAGAGTCTGTGCAGCAGGGAGGACACAAGCTGTTGTATTGGCACCTGTGCTCAGATACTCTTTAGTGAGAACACAGAAGACAAATTTTTCAAGCTATGCATGAATCGTATTAGCATGGTCAGTTGACCACACTGATGTTAAATCAGCAATTAGCCTGACAAAAGACTGACAATCTGTATTGTCAAGGCAGTCCTTCTAATGGAGGAAAGTTGCTATTTTTTGTCAAAGTGGAATGGCATTTGTCAAGGAAAACCTGACATAAGACCCAAATACCCAAAAGGATTCTGCTACACTTTTGTTAGCTTCTTTTAAAGCCAGTAGAAATGTTTGCAAATCCACATAAGCCTTTAATTGATGTAAATAAAATATAGGTTAAAATCGAAATAAATGTGTAAGTTCCTAGAATAACTGCACACATTAATCCCTTCAGAGGAATTAACTTTGCATTTATAGAGCTAAATAAGAACTTGCCAGCTATTTCACACCCAGCTGATGCATATTCATTCCTGTGACCAAGGCAGCCCCCAGGTTTCAATAATAGTTATACCCTCTGGCACAGAGCAGCACTGGAATTGGAGTTGTGAAAAGGCGCTAAAAGCACCTATTTGCACATCTTAATATACCATACTCCCAAATTCTGGCCCATTCTGTAATGAAATGGGGTTAGCTTTAGTGTAAGAAAAGTTCTTATGTTTTTTAACTTCCAAAAGCAATATATTGAAAATGGCTGCAACTGAGAGGCTGATCTAGCAGTTTGTGAACTGTGCTATGTTTAAACTATCCACATTTGGAAGCCTTTTTATCGTGTTTGCATAGATATGATAGAATTTGCAAAATCCATTTGTATGGCATTTGTGGTCTTTACACTTTGTTTTGACTGACAGTTCAAAAAAAATACATCATTGTGGAACAAAAGAGAAGGAAAATCTTTTCAGGAAATTAATGAATAACATGACCTACTTTCTAAGTGTATAAAAATGGGGAGGTTAACATTTTCCCACCTTCCTGAGGTGTTCTCAGGCTTTATAAATCAAGAATGGGCTATGAAAATATCAAATATTATGTGCGATGCTGCAATCTAGATCTACCCTGTTAGTTACAAATATCTGCAGACTCTTATGCTTCTTTAACTGACAGTTTCTGAGATTTTTGTATCTGAAGCAAAATTTGTCCACATATGACTTCTACAAACCAGTGAGACCCTGCAGAAGTGAATGAACTATTCCTGAACAAATGCAAGGCTTTGTTACTTTAACAAATGGGGCTCCTGAAACTGACATATGTGAGGTAAAAACACAGTAAAGACAATACACTTCAGTTTTCCCAGAAAGTAAAATCACTAAGGCTGATCTATGAATAGGGCGAGAAAACAAATCTATATTAACAGAAAAGATAAGCTCTAAGCCTCTTATTTGAGAATATTTTACACTGGAGTGAAATACCATTGAAAGTACCTTCATTATAACCTTGAAGAGTCAATGTTTGTATTATTTAGAGATGTTGACTAACTGTTCAGCTATGTACATCCAGAGGCTAATGCCCAGAAATCATGGGTGCATACAAAATATCTATTTAAAAATCAAGTTCATTTGAGTTACAGAAAATCCAGAAACACCAACACAACTATTAGTTTTGAAAACAATCTTTTTAAATGGCTTGAGATCGACTTATCTGTAACAGGACACAACTTGAGGAAAAAAGACTTCGAGCTTATTTCTGTTCTTATGACTAAATTTTCTGAGGAAATATTGATATAGTTGTCTTAACATACCTGTCACATGTTCTTTTTTTACATGAAAGGGCTGACTTGGAAGCCCTGAAGAAAAAGAAAATTAATCTTGCCACTTTCCCAGTTCTTCAGTAGGATACCATTTACTTTGGAGTGCAAGAAAAAAGATCTTATTTAAGAACTGCTAATTATGACCTCTCGTTTGTCAAACCAGGTTACTTAGTGATTAATGCTGGGGTGAAAGATAAGCCAGAGAATGCTTTGCTGACTAGGAGTTCACACACAGAAATAGGGCTTCCGTCATACCAGCTGCTGACCAGTTACTGTTGTGGCAAATATGCACATTCTATCTAATTGTGTAAATATGCATATTCCTACTTTCTAAAAGGAAAAATACATAACTCAGGTAGAAACTCTTAAGTCATGCAACAGGAAAATTAGGCGTACACTTAAATCTCAGACTGAAATAGCTCACTGAGGATATTCGACTGCTCTGCAAAAAAGTCAGTTTATTCACTTGGCTTGTTATAGAAATAGACTGATAGAATCTGTGTAGTCAATAGTTTCCCTTCCAGGTAATTGATTACCTGCATCAAGTCTCCTCAATTCCTCACAGACTAAAGGCCTTGGAGAATCCATTTAACTGTTGTGCATATTTTAGTTTCCTAATCTATTGACCAGCATAGTAACATTAATTTGCCTCTGCAGTTTTCTGTCGACTTGATTCACACCTGCCTTGTAACCCCTGAAAAAAAGCCTTTTTAAAATGAAGATAAGACATCATCAATTTTCTAAAGAGCAGAGTTAAATTCTTCCAAGATTCACTTCTTTATTTTCTGTATCAGCACCCATTTAGAGAGCTATTTTTAACTCTTCCAGGATTGATCTATAGTAATCTCTTTAGTACACCTTAATTCAGAGAACTTTCAGACTGCGTCCAAAAAGCTAAATCAAAACCAAAGGCTTTCAGCCATGCCTCAGCATTCTAAAAGTACAAACAAAACCCAAATCTTACCTTTAGTCCTCAGCCCATTTAGGCTATTTTCCTTTCCCTCTCCTTTAAACCTTCTAGGCCTTGCAAAGTCAGCTAGGAATACTGCTAGAAGAAAAGAAAGGAGAAAAGCTTTGTTTCCTCCCTCTTGGCCCAAAGACTTATAATGAAATGATTTGAGTTGGAAGGGACCTTAAAGATCATCTAGTTTCAACTCCCCTGCCATGGGCAGAGACACCTTCTACTAGGGTTTGATAATTTTAAAATAATAAACAATAAAACTCACCAATTCTTGATGTCTCTTCTGCTGGTGGCTCTAATGCTTCTTTTACCTAATACTGTAGTGTTAATTAGCAGGCTTTGGTGTTATCAGTCTTTAGTGTGGCACCTCAAAGGGTGACTCTAATAGTTCCACTTTATAGCATCCTTTCAGCCACTGGGAGAGTAGCAACACAGGCGTTTTATGAAGAGTTATTATGCAATCTACAACGGATAACACCAGTAGAACAATTAGCTACATTCATCAAGGTCTCCTGAACAAGGAACAACATGTCAGACACATTTGTATCCAGTTCAAAAGAGAATATAAATCTCAATATGTAAGTTTAGAAGACTTACTAGACTTCCATGCCTTGACAAGTGTTTTATTTTCATTTCATTCTACACTGCAATGAGTTGCTGACATGCAGTTATTTCTTTCAGTTGTGGAATCAAGCCAGGTTTTTTGCAGTCGCGTGTCTCCTGGCCTAGTGATAGAAAAGAGGATTTGTATAACAGTGTTCTAGAAAGGAGTAAAAAATGCAGGTACCCTAAAGTGAAACAGTTGCATACAGGACCTGACAGAGATCAGTTAAGTCTATTATTCAATAATGTTGTGAGTCTCCAGATTTTCCTCCCATTCTGAAAAACATTAGAAGAGTTAGGAAGAGAAGATTAGTATCAGCATTTCCAAGCTACAGTTCATCCTGTAGGATTAAAAAAATTAACCATTTTTACATCATGCACAATTAAATGTAGATTAATATATTGGAATACACTTATTGCTAGAGGCAATTTTATTAAGGGCACCTGCATTTACTGGAGTGAGACACTGAGGTAAAGTATTATGCAATCTCTATTGAGGTCCTTGTTCATCAAAAATTTCCTGTAAGACTGAGGAAATCACTTTGAACAGGCATTGTTTCCAAGAGTGTTTATTCTATAAGGTAGCTGAGCAAGCTTGAAGTAGGATGCTCAGCTATTCTAGTGGGTTTAGTATGATTTGTACAAATAAATGTAAACATCTCAGAGCTCAACCTCAGCAGGGTTTTTTAGCAATGTTGAATATCCAAAGTTACCAATTCAAGTAGCAATTACTTGTCATAGACTTTCACAGGTCACTTACCAAAGCAGTGTCAGAAATGAGAAAATAGTTCAAAGATCACTGATCTCACTACAGTCTAGTAATATTTCATGAAACAGTAGACATTGTAAAGCTACAGAAGTAAATGAAGGACACAAATGTCTTCCTGATGAAAAGGGAGAAATAGGTGACAAGAAATATCAATCTGAAATAAAGAAAGCACCTCAGAGACATTAATGTGTGCCATTTACTTTAATTAGTGAGTGGCTATCTGCTGTTCTAACAAAAAAGATACTTCAACAAAATAGAATGAAACTGCATGACTCCCTTGGCAAATGCAGAGCAAAATAACTTTCTTATTAAAAGGATATAAAATTCAGCAGAAAAAAGACAAAGACAAAAAGGATAAGAAATGCACCCTCAACAAAATATTCAAGTAAACTACAAGATGAATACTGTACAAATGCAATAATTTGAGAATACCAACACTTTCTCCACATCATCATCGCAATCACAGATGGGAAATGCTTGCTAATGTTGCAGCAGATGACATACCTTTGTTTAAAATTTTTTAAATAGTTTTTAATATTTTAAACAGCAAACAACTCTATTAAAAGGAAAAGCATTTTGCTTGCTAAAATCTTCAGGTAATTGTACTGGACATTTAATTTAATTTTCTGAAAATTATTAATTTATCTTTATTCTCAGTATCTTTCCTTATGATTTTGTCATATGGGAAACATCATACTGCTGGGGCAAGTACTGCTCACCTATGTACTAAACAGCCCCAGTTCCAGTTCCAGACTAAACAGCTCTACCTATGTGCTAAACAGCTCACTGACTTCCTTTCAGTATGGAACTCTCCTGCCAGTGCAAGACACACAATTTTAAGACTTTGGTCTTGCTTTTTCCACCTATAGCACCACATCAGAAGTGCTTACGCACTTGCTTTTGAACTTCTCACTTACACATTCTGTTTTCAGTCTTTGCTTTTCTCAGTCTTAGAGTCAAGTAAGAAATCCAGTGCTTCAATTTACATTTCTCTAGGGAATGTTAACATCCTTTTACCTTTTTTTCTTGATTGGTTATTTTTTAAACCATAAACATGTACTACAATACAAATTACTCTCTCGTTACCCACAGTAAATTCTGTTTGTGCTTGAATAAAACAACAAAATCAGAATCATTATCTCCCTAGAGAGTGTAGTCCAAATGTTGAAATTTCAATGAGATACCTATAGTCATCTGTTTGATGTAAGCCCTTGAGCTTCATCCAGGAGTTCCAAAGGGGAGAGATGAGCAGAGAGGTTCACAGGAGCAGCCACTGGGGATACTCTTTACTGAGTTACATGATTTACTTATATACACATAGGTATCCCTGTCAGTAGGATCAGAGACCTCTGAGACAGCACTTGGGAAGAACCTGTCAGGAAAAACTGAAAAAACCCAAGCCAACCACACCCAAAAACCCCCCCAAAACCAAGGAAAAAGTTGACTCCAGACTGATTCATGCAATTTTCCAAATTTTAAGCAAGACTGAAACATGGAGTAAATCTAATGAAACTGAAAGCAAATAGGTACAATTGCATTCCTTCTTTTAGGATGAGGGAGAAGTTCCTGCCTCATCCTAAAGAGAAAATAAGAGAATGTAATAATGCCTTAGTGGCAAAAGCCCCTCAAAGTCTTATCACAGCAGGGATGGTGGTGGGGAATCAATTGTCTTAGTCTGACTTTAATTAATTGTGTAAGGAGCATATAATTTCACCCTCCTGCAGTACCAAATATATTAATTATGAGTACAAGAACACAAACAATAAAGTTAAAGCAAAATTAGAACTTAATTTCCTTTCATTCAAGTGCTAAATAGAGAAGGAAAAATAAGGCAGTAGCTCATAGCTTTCTAACAGGTGCCTGGTTAAAAAGAAACCATACAAAAATCCTGGCATAATTGGCAATTGGCTAAGCATACAGCACATTCGTTTTTCTAATTTAGATATTTTGTAGTTCCTTGGGTTGTTTTTGTTTTGTTTTGTTTTGTTTTGTTTTGTTTTGTTGTTGTTGTTTTGGTGGTTTTTGTTGTTTTTGGTTTTTGTTTTTGTTTTTGTTTTTGTTTTTGTTTTTGTTGTTGTTTTTTGGTGGTTGTGGTTTTTTGGGGGTTTTGTTTGTGTGTTTGTTTGTTTGTTTGGGATACACATTTCATTATCTCAAAAAAATCTCCCATTTCTTCCCTTGCAGAAAATGTCAGTCTTTCTTCAAGGCAACAAAGTAATGAAATGCAAAGCGCTGTATACGTACAGAGAAATTGGAGACAAGATATTACAGGATTAAAATACTTTACAAGTGTTTATCAATTTGCTACAGTGTAAAAGGAGAGAATAGACTTGGCTTGAATGAGTCTTCCAGAGAAAAGAATCTTGAAGCATCTTATTCTTACTGAATTTCTTATTATCAGATTGCTAGCAAAGATCAAATATAGGTACTTTATCCAGATAACTGGTATGACCAGTTATCTCAGTCTCTTGAATTAACTTCTGTCCAGATGCTATAGTATAGTTCCTTCTTCACCCACACATTGTCTATGTCCAACAAAATACTGTTTTCCTCTGCCTCTTCCCCTTTATTTATAAACAAGGATGCCTAACTTCTGGACAATGCAGAAAGTGTGGATTCTGTTGGAATGGATCACTGATTCTGCTATGCAGCTCTGTGAATAATTTCCTACAGATGGTATGTATATATAAATGCATTGCATTATTACTAACTAATAAATATCACCTGAAATATCACTCAGGAAGCAGAACACCTTTCTTGCACAAAGTCATTTGTCAGCCTGCACAATACTGTGACAAAGCTCTGGTCACCTAGGTAGCAACTCAAATCTCTGCAGTAACTGCAACAGAAATCAAACTTTCTCAAACCAGTTTACCCGTGGCAATGCTAACACCTGTAACATCATAGCTCCTCCTTCACTGTGCTCCAGAAGCAAAGAGACTGTCCTAATTTTCAGTGAAACAGATTTATGATAGGCAGCACCACACTTCGGTTCAGCAAAAAAAACAGAATACACAGACTTGCCAGTTTGTCCTAACTTGCTCCTTATTCTAGCAATAGTGCTGACAAATGTTGAAGAAACACTGACAAAAGTTAAATCAAAAGTTATATAAACACTCATCACAAGATTTTACTTCCTGAAAGTGACAACTATCTTTGGAACTTTCACTTTGCTATTATGAAAAGAAGAATACCTCTTTCCTCACAGTTATACTGGTGTACTTTTGACCTAGGGAAATTATACTGCCAAGAATTACAGAGGATGATGTGACGGCACTTTGCCTCTTTTGTATCTGGGGAGTGGAAAAGGGAAAGGAGGAAAGAGGAGAAGGTATGCACGAAAGCAAAAACGCAGATCTACCTAGGAAAGCACCTACAAATAGATTATTGCACAGGCAAGGCTTGCATTGATGTTGTCCAAAGATTTGATTCTGTTTGTTGGGTTGTGGTAAGGGAAGAGGTGAGTGTTATGCTTGGCTTTCCAGAACATTCACCACACAATAGCAGACACTCCTATCACCTAGCATGGGATATATTGAATCCAAATGACACAGCTGACAAAAAGAGTTATGTAGCTCCATGAGCTTGTGTACTTTATAGCTTGCATTAGCTCCTGGGAAGAGAAAAAGGGATCTCAATGGGCTGTAAATCTTCACTGAAGCTCCTCATGACATGGTCTCCTTGCGTTAGGGAAAGTGAAGGTGACATGTGGTACCTGCCTATCATGAGTATGGCCAGCATAAGATGTTTCTGATGCTCAGCTGTCTGACACCTCTCACAGCAAACAGCCAGAATCCAAGCATGGACTGAAGGGAATGAAATTGCCAATACATCTTTTTGGAGACAAGTTTCACTTCTCATTATCCACATAGCTGTAGGAAGTCTCCAGAGAAAGATTTAAAATTCTTTGCAGATTCAAATAAAAAAACAAAGGTTTTGTACTGAAAAAAAACATCAAAACATTACCTTATTGTCCTTTGCTTTGATAAAGCAATCTGTAAAAGTTGCTGACAAAGCCTTACAATATTTAATTTTATGTGCAGTTGCAGACCTAACAGCTGCTAAGTCACAGCCCTGCCTCCTAACAACTGCCTTGCTGTCAACGAGTGAGGTGTAACTTAGGGTTGTTTAGTCACAGTGGGGACATCAGGAAGGCATCCAGCTACCGGTATGGTAAGACTTGTGCCTATATTGGGCAAGTTAGCTGGAAGAAAAACACCACTGTTTTTTAGCTCACTGAGTCACAATTAATAGTCAGCATTTGGATGGTTTTGACATTTTCTTATTTCCTTTGGTATTCCTGCAGTCTGATGCCATCAATCCCAGCTCACTGAAAAACTTAGGCAAATTAAAAAACCAACAAGAATTAAGAACAAAAAGCACATTTCACCATTAGTAAGTTCTGACCGTTATCTGTGACAAGCCAGGGTCTCTGATGTCACAGAAGGTAATTTTGCCTCTGTATCCCCAGCTGACAGACCATCATAGCTCTATTTGTGGTCTCTGGTGTCCTGACTTACAGTTTGTTAGAATCACTCAGACCAAGTAACTGTAGTATTATTCAAACTCCTTTTCACAGCTACCAGGGTCAGCCTCTTCCTGCTGTCTTGTAGGTCTGAGGGGAATAAGACTTTTTCTTCCTTTCTAAAAGAAAGACCTCAACACATGTCTTTCTTCTTATTATGATGCATGCTTTTACTGGTAAGACTTAGAAAAACAGGAAATTAAGAGGACTAAAATTGCGTAGCCCTGTTCTGTCATGTGAGATGGGATTGATTTAAAACAATTGACCTCTTGCACATTCCTCTTACCAATTTTGTTATCTCCACTTTATGATGTCTGACGGCTGTGTTACTAATGGCATTAGCTCTGCTGCTGGAGCATGCTGCCATGCATGTCATAAACTTTCATACACGTGTGGCATTACAAGCATGACAATTTGACATCTGCTCAGTTTAAAGCATATTTACAAGAGATTACACAAACCAGGAGAGTTTATCCATCTTTCTTTCAGAAATTAGCTTTGGTAGGCAAAGCCAAGAATAAATGTATCCTATGAATAGGGAAAGACTGTCACTTGTTTCAGCAAGTCAACATAAGAGTTGTTTCCTGACAGCACTCTCTGCTTAATCTGTGTCTGTTTAAAGCTGCTGAAGAGAAACCAGCTGGCTAATATTTGTGTGCAGTGCAGAGTTCTCATCTAGAATATACAGTATCGAAGTAAGAGCAACTTCGTATTTCAGTGCTTTACATAAGGAAGTTTTGGCATGATAATGAGGCCAGGGTGAACAGTGCACTATATTCCTTTGCACTGTTCAAACTCATCAATTAATCTGTCCCCAAGAGACCATCACAAGCACTATATTGTTCTAACTCTCACCACACCTTGGAGTACTTAGTAATTTTCAGGAAAATCCTTACTATGGAATACACAGAGCTAAGTATGTTTTGTGCTTGATCTGAGATTTAAAATATGACAGAGCATATTGAAGGCATCCTTTCAACAGCCTCACCCAAGCTCTGCTTGGTACAGTTACTGCATGTACATTTTATGCACATATATAGTCATATAGTGGTGAATAATTCAAAGAGAAGGATACACTTAGTACAAGGAAGACATGATGTGCTCATTTGATCTGCTTTGGTAAAGTTATTTTCCATCATAAGATTGGCAGAAATGAGGTTCGCCTAAATATTTAATAGCATGCAGAGACATCAGCATGTATTTTCCTTTGAAAAATAATTATATCAGCTTTAAATGATGAAACTAAAGCCAAAGTTATTTAAATTAGGTTTAACATGGATATAGAATTTTTGAGAAAGTTAATGCCTTTTCAGCATCTTGCAAATACTATGCACTGTTTGCACTCTTAAGTACTAAAGCCCAGTTATATAACCCAGTCCATAAAAACATCATGAAGCTCTATTTCCCCAATGAACCTGTGTACAGCTTAGTTGAATTTAGAAGTCAGAGGATTTGCATAGACATGCACATATACACAGATACTATAACTAACTTTGCTGCAAATTCTCTATAATCACTTGGTTCTTTCTTCTTCTATCATGTCTTTCCCCTTCAGCAAAATAACAGCAAAATGGAATGCTATTTTATTGATAACTCCTATAACAGGTGGTGAAACAGCTGAGTCTCTAACCTGGAATTAAGATTCAGTGATTTTGATATCAATATTTGATACATTAATTGGTACCTATATTCAATAATTCGATTGGACTTTCAAGGACATCTAAAGACAGAGGGCTTGTAAGGTGTGGGCACATCTGTGAATTCTGTCTATTTGCATTTCCAATTGGCTAATGTGAGTCAGCTCTGGTCCAGAAGCCACGTACAGCCATATTACCAGAACATGGTGCCAGAATGTGCATTGCCTCTGCTGCATTCTAACAGAGTCCTTAAAGACTGAAAATAAGATATTTACTCAGACACTTTACTACATAAAACTCCTGCATGAGAGTTACCTTATACCTATTCACTTCGATGTTTGAGCAGAAGAAGATAATGGATGTGTATTTGTCAATGTAAACCTGCAAGGAATTTTATAGGACCAAATCAAAAGGATCATTATATTCCTTTAATAAGAACGCATAACACAGAAAATAGAGTTTTAGTGTTTGCTACTTCATTCATATATCTTTTGGGTCTGTGATAAGGATCCTTTCTGGGATACTATCCAGTTTTATTCTAGAAAATGGAAAAACCAGTCTCTACCAGAAATCAAAAGAATAATCTCCTCCCTGTGTCTATGTGTAACAAAATTTACAAGTGCTTTTGAGAGAAGTTATCATACAAGGCATTCTGCTTGATCAGATTTTCCACCATCACAGTAAATACCAGATCCATGTTGCACCTGGTACTTGACAGAGTTTGACAAGCAACCCTGACTCTTCACGCCATCCCAGGCATCTACAAGTCTTCCACTGTACCTTTTATGTGTTAACCTGTACCGCGTAAGCACAAACCCTTCCTGTCTTCCCAGCTGTTGCATACCCAGTAAAATTGTGTATCAGAACACATGAAATCTTGGAATACAATGCAGCTGAGTGAAACGGCTGCAGACTCACTGCAGCAGTCCAGTACACTCATGTACAGCCCTCTAGCACACTGGGGCTACCAACACTCCAGTACCCTTAGCCCAGGACACTCATGAACAGCACCCTTGAAAATTACCACGTGCTTGGAAGTAACCTAAAAATTAAACACAAAACAGGTTGTTAAAGGACATATTACTTTTCCTAAGCACACAAAGAAATTCTTCCCAAAATTACAGTATCTATTTTTATCTGATTTTAAAAGGCCACAGAGACAAAAACCTTAAAGTTTTTGACAACCAGATAATTTTTATGATTAGAAAGGTTACTTGATACACAGGCTTGATCTCTATCCTATGTCTCTATTACTGCTAGCAAAACCTTATCAAACCTCAATAGATAATTCTTCGTCTACTTTGATGTACAAATTGTTTGTACATAGCTTATTTTTTAACCAGTTCATTTGTTAGAGTGTCCTTTTATCTTTCTTTCTCAATCGCACGTGACCATTCCACATTTTCTATACAACACCAACAGAACAGGCCACAATTGGAAAGTATCTCTATTGATGTAACTGGCATGTGGTTCAGGTGCATGATCTTCCTCTGCAAATATAAAACAACTACACTTTTCTGTCACTATAATCCATTTTCCAGCTAAGAGTCCCAAAATGATTGTTCTTTACTGAAGAGCATGTGGGAAAGGTCATCAAGAAAATAAATTCTCTATGGGATGCTTCCATTTTGCCTCATAATTAAATTCATTGAACTCTGATACCTCATTGAAATTAATGTTCAAAACCAAAAAAATTTGACCTTTATGCTTGGCTTAAAAAAATAAAAAAATCAGCATCTTGCTTTGTTCTTCAAGAAATGCAGACGGCAGACTTTTGCAAATTGCCACTCGCTGTCAAACAACATTCTTGTGAGGCAGGAGCAAAACAGTACAGCTAGATATATGTACCTGAGCTGCAAATGGAGCTTGTGTATCCAGGCACAGTTTAGATAAAGAAAGCAGTCACAAAGTAGCAGAATGTCATATTAAACCTTGGAAATCATTACAGTTATCCCTTCCCTCCAGGAAAAAAAATAAAAAATATTGTTTCTGAAACATTAAAGTGCCAAGTTGGAGCACATTTGTTTCTAGGGGAGGAGCACTGTAAAACCTACATCAGCCAAAGAAGCTGAGGGAGCTGGCAGTGAACACGGCTGCCCAGAGCCAAGGTTCTGCCCTGCTCCCCTTGGCCCCTGCACTGCCCTGGGTCCTGTGCAGCCCCTGCGAGGCACCGACCCAGGGCTGGCCCCGCTCCCCACTGGGCCCTCACCCTCACCCGCTCTGGTGCCCGCTGGGAGCAGCACAGCCTGTGACCCCAGTGAGGTGGCAGTGCCCTGGGCACAGCTCTGGTGCGGCCACAGGGCTGGTGGTGACAGTGCCCAAGGTCCTGATGCCTTCCACTGTTGGTTCCTACCCCAGCCAATGCTCCTGTCCACCAGGTAGCCACACTCAACCAACCTCAGAACTATGGGCAAGTTCCTGTCATTAATTGGCAAACCAAAAATTATCCGTATTGTGTTGTACACTGATAAACACCTGGGTAAAAGTCCTTTCTTCAGGATATTTTTATTACAGTACCAAATATTTTCATTTCATTTCTCTCTCCAAGCATATATAATTCAGCCACTTCTGGTGGGAGAGGCTGGAAATCATCCAGCAAAGAGCAGGATGACTCCACGTGTAGTGAAAAACTAATTAGGTAAAAAGTAGTTGGAGAGGACCCCACTAGCTCTAGGCTAAAAAGAAAAGAAAAAGGATAAGAAAAGGTTTCAAAATACAGACCTTAATTTTCCTGTTATAATCTGCCTGAGATTATACTTTCTTTAGTCTTTCATCATCATTCTGGTGGGCTGAGAACCTTAAATCTCTTCTTATATCTACATTTAACATTATAGGTGAATATAATCAAGTGTATGAGCAAAAATATTGCTGAACAAAGTTAATTAACATCTCTTCTACCATTAAAACTCTGTGTGAATGAAAAATAAGGCAGAAAGTCACTTCTTATGACTTCTGTTGCCTGACTCTTCTAATGATCACATAGCACATCGTCAACTACTCTCTCAGTAAATCTGTGGGATAAAATATATCCATTATTTATGCCTCATAAAACTGCACAGAATTTATTTTGTAGAAATGTGGGGTAATTATGTTTGGTGATTCCTGGTTGTGAGGCCAGTCCTTTCACAATTTCATAATACATGCCCTGTGCAACAGTCTGCATCTCCACAGCACAACCTATGTTAGCAGCTGGAAAGCTAGTCAAAAATCTACACTTCCTTTACAGGTCATTAATGAGGCCTCTGTCCTGGCCTTGCATAATGCTGCTGGAAAAATAGGAATTTCAAGGGCCTCAAATTGTGCAGAGCCATTTGAAATATTCCAGTCAGGTGGAATAATAAATGTTGTGGGAGTGAAAGATGCTGCATCAGACCCTCACAACATGACAGGGTGGATTTTCATATTTCCTTTTTCATTTATGCAGGTGAAGCAAATGTTATCCTGTGGGAAATGTGTAGCTAAGTAAGGTACGTTCTGTAAAAATTTTAGAAGTACCAAATGGAGAAGAACCAGAAGGTACCAGCCACTCAACAGTATTACAGAATGAGGACATATCTTGTTCTAAATTGCCCCATCAACGTTTTTATTCCTAGGATTATTCAGGCAACTCCACAAGAAATTAAATGATGGAAGCTTTTTACTAATATGGCTAGTTTTGGCAGATAAACGGCTGCCACTTTAAATTTCAAGAAAAATTTGGTGGTTTTTTATTGTTTTAGCAGAATGTTAAGAATAAGGCAGCCAAGAAGGAAATAAGAATTTGATGCCCAATGAAAGAAAGAGCTGATGGAGAACACTGGGGATCAGAAAGCCATTCCATAATTGAGACTTCCATCCCTGTAAGTGAAAAACCAGGCATCAAACATAAATACATCAACCGAAAAACAGACATGGGGAGTGTTAGATTAATTTTTCTCCTAGGCTCCATCCCCACATTTGCACACCTGTGCAGAAGAGAGAAACTCTTGAGAGTATGGGGAAAAAAATAGAAGGGAGAAACAATTCATTTTTAAAGACCTATTTACCACTGGCAAGCAAAAAAGCAACAAGTACAGGTATCTTGGTCATGGAAGAACTCAGAGCTACAGTACATTTTTTTCTGGTGAGAGGTAACCAAGAAGGATAATTAAACCTCAGAGGCATTTTTTTGTCTTGTGCAATTTTTCTTTGAGTAGAAAACAAGCTTTGAAGCTGCCCCAAGACACTCTTAGGTTTGCTATAGCCACAAATGCAGACAATAAATGAAGACATTGCATTGATTTGCTCCTGTGTTTCATGAGAGGAGGCACCTTAATATTCACTAGGGACAAAGCATTGCCAAAAAAGAAAAGAAAAAGGAAAGAAAACCCTGCCAATTCTATACTTAATGGAGTAAGAAAGAATATTTTCAGGAAATGCAGAGATTTATTTTAAATCATCAGCCTGTCTTGTCTATGAACAAGTGTATTTGCATTAATAGCAGCTGCTTGCTGGCTTTTATGTGGGGAAAAAAACAGAAGAAAAGCATGCTATGTGGAAATTATTTTTAAATGCTGTTAATGCTTGCCTCTGAAATCAGCAGCAGTACAATGGAAATGTTTTCTTGTATAGTTAATTATTGTATACAGTTAATTTCTGAATATTTGGGGTGGTCATCACACCTCACAGTTTACAAGACCTTCCAAGAACCTATGGCAAAGTGACTTTCACATATTTAAATCTCACATTGTAAAGCCTTTCTTGTTACGCAGACATCCACAGAAATTAAACTCCAAATTATCCACTCCCCTTCCCAGCAAGAGAGGGACAAGGGCAGAGACTCTGGGTTGGGATAAGGATTCACTGAAAACAAACGTCAATGGAATAAGGAACACACAGTAACAGCAGCATTATTAAGAACAAAATAATTACAGAAAGAGAAGGTGCTTTGCCCACAAAAAGTTTTTCACCGCCTCAACTTAGTTCCGTGTGGTGACCAGGACAAAGACAGGATGGTGGCTGTTCCCATCACTAGTGTTTCCCATCCCCAAGACTGAGGCACCAGAAAACAATGATGGACAAACACCCAGAACGCGATTGTCTGTGTTGCACCACCTGCTTTTCCAGACAGCTGTGGCCGGCAGTGTTCAGCTTGACTCAGCTCCCCATGCCTCATCCCACCACTGCTTCATTTCCTGCACCTGCTCCTGGTCTGCCATTTCTCCATTCCCAGTCCTTTTTCTTAGAACACCTTCGGACATGAATCTTGTCCTTTTTCCTTTAACAGGTGTTCAAACATTTCTGAAAATGATAATAAATAGTATCAGTTTTGAAGTCAAGACAAATGGCAAATTTGAAAATGTCTCTGTCTTTACAACAATAAAAAGGATTTTATACAAAATATTTTTGATTTTCAAAGATGTCAAGCAAATCAAAACCTGTCTTCAGAAAGAGCCATATGGATTCAGAATTTCAGGAAAGCTGGAATAATAAGTTCTGAATTTTGAAGTATTTCATGGTTATCTTTAGGGGTTTAGTGTAATTATACACAACTAGAAGAGAATCTGTGGGACAGTATTCTACATTTGTGATTCTCTTGTAACCTTTAAGCTATCTTTTTTGCTTTTGTTATAGTCAAATGAATGCAGTAATTAATGTTACTCTTGGTTTTGGTGCATGTTTTGTTTATTAATTCTTAGTTAGTTAGTTAGTTAGTTAATTTTCTCCAGGAAGCAGTATACTAACTTTTGGAAGTACAGAGATAGCCTGGGGGTTCTTTCAGCTGTGCACAGCCCCAGCATCAAAAGGATATTATCATGGAATAAAGTTGCCAGGAGGCAAATACTATTTATGAATCCTCTGGTCCTATAGTGCTGTAATGATAAGAAATGTCACTGTGGCACATTGTGCTGAATAATAAACATTCCTTACCTACCCTCTTTAAAAGTGCAGGTAGCTGAGGCTGCTGGTTATCATTAGAAAGGGAAAAGATATTTTGGCTTTTCTTCTTCAAAATGCACTGAAAACTTTCCTGTTAATTATGTCTGTGGTGGAGCAAAGAGTAGGAAGTTCTGCAAATATCTACCGTAGGCACATAAAATATAGTTTAACAATTTTAATTAAATAAGTTCTAAATATAACTAACTTTCATTTCAGAGAATAATTAAAAATATAATTAGTTAACATTGCTATGTGACATCATTCACTAAATTGTTCTTGAAGAAATGCATGAGGATATTTGGTGTATTTACTGGGATCCTTCTGTGATGTTAATGATGAGCAATACAATGGTGTTCTATGTAAATAAATATACCCGCTGGAAAACTTTTGGACATTTTCAGGGTTGTATTGTATGTAAAAGATTACAAAAGCATAAGGTAAGGGAGTAAAAAAGTAATTGAGTTAACTTGATAAAACACTTGCTTCTTCTAATATGTCCTTTTTTTTCCCCAGTTTAACTTGTATTAGTTTGGGAAAACCCTTAGCTGAACTAACATGAAGTGCCTGTACAGAGAGCAAAACCAGCTGTGAATGACCCACTGATACTACAGTGGAGCATGGTTCTGACTGCATAACATGTGAAATTAGACAATAGTTAATAGCTGCTGCTGTCATCACACCAGTCACTGCATCACACATTCAAGCCTTGTGTCTGTAATACAACTCCTGTGCAATCATTTCGTGAGTCTTTTATGATTTTGCTAATTCTGTTTCTTTTCATTGGTCTGCATTGTGACTGCACCTCTTTCCCTTACCTGTGTTTCTGCACTGAGCTATCATCTGCCTAACTCCTCTGCTCTAGCAGTGCTTCTCTCCCTGCCCAGGAAACAGGTGGTGGATTTGAAGTGGGCAATGGGTTGTTGTAGGACCTCACATGGAGGATGGAGAAGAGACATTTCAAAGCTGCCTTACTATGGGGTTGGATGGAGCTCAATTATGCCAATTTAACATCTCCTAAATACAAACCCTGGCTTCAGTTATAGAATCACAGAATATTCTGAGTTAGAAGGGACCCACAAGTATTATTAATTCCAATTCTTAATTGAATGGCCCAGTTCAGAGATCAAACCTGTACCTGTGACATTATTAGCACCATGCTCTAACCCACTGAGCAAACCTCAGTTGCTGCCAGTATCCATCTTTTTCTATTGTTTTTTTTTTCTCAATTGCCTCTTTACATTTGTCCAAAGACAGCACCAGAGAGCAAGTATTCCTTATTAAATTTACTCATACGAATCCATTTTTCTGCAAGCATGATATGAAAGCTACAGAACATAGACAAAAATAATTCAATGGAGTGTATATATGTAAAATAAATATTTGTTCATTGGTCTATGCAATATGGTAGCTTAGTTTTCTCAGAGATTATACAAGCATTTGTAAAAGCAGTACCTCCACAGTCAATGCAATCTCCTGCTTCTATACATTGTTGTATGCACGACATGGAAATTAACATTTTTTCAATTTAATTACACAAATGTATGCAAAAGTAAGCTCAAGAGGAGAAAGCACATCAATATATGAATCCATCAGAAAATATGAATTAAATTTGTAAGAAATTTTTATGCATTATCACTGAGAAAATCATCATAACTCTGTGAGGGAGTGTACAGAAGACTATCCCAGTGGATGGATGGTTCATCATTTGAGTGCCTAGCATACGTGAAAAAACTTTGGAACTCTTTTAATTAGTCAGGGAAAATAATAAAACTAAGAAATAGAAGCAGAGAAAACCAAGAACTTTGCACAGACTAAAAATAACCAAGAAACTGGCATTCCTAATGAAAAACACAGTTATTGGAGTTATTCCATGGGAAAGAAAATTTAGGGTATTTGAATGGACATGAACAGGTGATCTCAAGAGATGCCTTTTAAACAAAACAATTCTATGATTCTGCGGCTTTGATCCTGCTCTGTGGACATGCATTTCGCTTGGCAGATTCAGTAGGACACACCAGTGTATCACGGAGAGTGAGTTATTTTACAATCATTTAGTCACAGGGAGAATTAAACACTGACATATATCTCTATCTAACTGCTCATGCATGAAAGAAGACTATAAATAGCCACCAAAGAATTAAAATGGGAACTTAGGTGAATCTTAAGCAATACTTAAATTTATTACAGAAATAAAAGTCACAGTAGCTCATTTTATTTTCCTTCATTTCTAGAGATAAATATATGCATGAAGCATAGGAAGTTGCTGATTTAGGTTTATTGCCCATCTTTGTAAGTACTCAAACTACATTTTGACACATATTTGAGATATCAAAGCACTGGGTGCACCAGCAGGGTCTAATCACCCTGACCAGCTTGTATGCACCTCCTTTTTTAGTCTTCTCATGCAACCTCTCCACTCTTCCATCACAGCCCTCGAGGTCTGCCCTGCTACAGTGCACCTTGTCCTAGGCTTCTGTGAAAACAGTTAAGCTGTGAGAAATAACTGAGAGATGCCCCACCCTGAGCCTCCATGTGTGCACCCTACGCTCTTTGGCTCCAGAGCCACTCCTGAGCTCATGCCCTGGCCCCTGGTCCTTGACTGAGCTGCACCATGGGTGTGCCTTGCCTGCCTTGTCCCTTGCCATTCCTGACCCTGCTTTCTTCACTTGACTCCCTGGCTTGACTCTGGAGCCCCATGGGATGGAGCCCTTGTCAGAGAGGTCCCTGTGCTGCTTTGCTGTCGGCTTACCTTCCATTGTGGGGCAGCCCCCTTGATGCTCACTTGGTAGTTTTGTAGTGAGAACAGAGAAGACAAAAGAAATCTAGGATCTAGACACCTGTGTATTAAAAAGGTGCATTTCCATAACAGTTAAAGTTCATGGCTCTTAATAATGTTGTCCAAAGTCAGGTGCTTCGATTCCAAATTTTTGGCCAACAATTTCTAAATAGGGAGATTTTTTTCCTCCATTCCTGTTCTATGCTGTGACCCCTATTCTTTCTAGCTAAACAGATGGTGGTTTTAGTTTTTGCAAGTTCTAGTTAGGGTCTAAAATAATTTATCATAGCACCGTCGGATTGTAGAATATTTGGAGTTGGAAGGTACCTTTAAAATTCCTCTGATCCACCCTCTCTGCAATGAACAGGGACATTTCCAATCAGATCAGGTTGCTCAGAGCCCTGTCCAACCTGACATTGAATGCTCCCAGAGATGGGACATCCACCACCTCTCTAAGCAACCTGTGTCAATGTTTCACCACTCTTGTTGTAAGAAACTTATATCTAAACTAAATCTTTTCTCTTTTAATTTAAAACCATTTCTCGTTGTCCTGTTGTAACAGGCACCGCTGAAAAGTTTTTCCCCATTTTTCTTATAAGGCCCCTTCAAGTACTGAATAACTGCAATGAAGTATCCCCTGAGCTTTCTCATCTGCAGGCTGAATAACCCCAACTCTCTCAGTCTATCTTTGTAAGAGAGGTGCTTCAACTTTCTGCCCATCTTCATGGGCATCTGCTGGACTGCTCCAGTAGGTCCTGGTTCTTCTTATATTGGGGATCCCAGAGCTGAATGCAGCACTCTAGATGGGGTCTCTCCAGATCAGAGTAGAGAGGCAGAATCACCTCCCTCAACCTGCACACCATGCTGCATTTGGCTGCATTTGATGCATTTGGCTTTCTGGCCTGCAAGTGCACATGGCCAAGTCGTGCCCAGTCTCTCAACCACCAACACCCCCAAGCCCTTCTTGGCCAGGCTGCTCTTGATCTGTTCATCCCCCAGCCTGTATTGATATGGGATGTTACCCTGACCCAGGTGCAGCACCTTGCACTTGGTCTTGTTAAACCTCACGAGACCCCCATGCTCCCGCTTCTTGATCTTGTTCAGGTTCCTCTGGATGGCATCCCGCGCCTCAAGTGTGTCAACAGCACCACTAAGCTTGACGTCATCTTCATGAAAAGTAAGTAACCATCTTCAATGTTCATAGAGTCAAAAAGAAATCATATAAGTGGAATGTATGTCATCATCACAGCCATTAAAGAACTATGTAGAAAGTTCATAGATTCATCTGCTTTTTCAAGAAACCTGAAACCTTCTAAATTTGAGTACTTCAATTACGTATTAATCTGAGAGGTTTTATTATTTCTGATGTATTTTAACTACAGAGTTGTGAAGTAATTAGGTTTTGTTGAACAGCAACATAAAAATTAAATGAATTTTTATTAAACTGTTACCTCTAGTGTTATCTACTGAAAGCTTGATGGGATCTCTTGGTGAATCTTCCTGCAGGCTTTTAATTGACAGTGAATCACAGTGCTGTTTCCTCAGTTAAAGGATGCCTGCGAACTTCCATTGCTTTGTAGCAGATATCATTGTGGTCATCATATTCCTATGAATAAACTCCCAGCTTTAGAAAATAGTAATGCTTTGTTGTATCATACCTTCCATGACACCACTCATAGTTTCTCTCTTACTATTCATTTTTCAAGGTTAATTATTCTAAGTGTTTTGGGGATTTTTACTGTAAAATAAGTCACAAACAGGATATAGGCATATTGTAGGGAGAATGAGGAACCAAGTTTAATGACCATCATCCCTATAGAATTTAATAGCATTAAAAACCACTCCCTCCACCTTTAGAGTGATATTATTTTTTTCTGACACGTCTTTAGGTAGAAAATTTAATTCACGAAACACATATATATATATTTCGGTATTTGGAAATATTCCTCAAGTATGAGCAACTTCCAATTTTATCTGCTGAGACACAAAAGAGAAGCTGTTTTTAAGAATGGTAAATAGTTTTTTCCTTTGAGATAGACTGTCTTCTGTGAAGAAAATATTCACATAATTTTTCTTTTGGTGTTTCTTCCTGCCATCTTGTCAGCAAGGCAAACTTTGCTTTCTCACAAGGAAATATACATGATATCAATCCACCACACAACCTGCAGTTCCTTACAGGTACATCCTGTCAATATCCTGTGTGCAGGTCTCTTGCCGTTCACGTTGTTTCCACAGCTGCTTATGTCTGCTGCCTTTGCAGGCTTTGGTGTGTTCTCTATCTTTATTCACATTGATTCTTCTTACATTGCAAATGACCACAAGAGCTGGGTGAAATGCAGAGCATTTGGTGCCCATTTTGGTTCAAACCAGCATACGAAAGAAAAGTTTTCCTGGAACGTCTTGCCTACTTATCATTACAATGCAGACAAGTACTACAGCCTCCTGGCACCCCTAGGCCAAAGCAACTGAATTCATATGCAACTCATATAAAAAGTTACACACTTGCTAAAGAGTAAAGTATATTTTGTGGGTTTATTTACCCACAATTAAGATAGCAAATGCAAATGCACAGACTTTTGTGATACTAGAAAAAGAAAACTTAAGAAAATGCTCTATGAAATGACCTGTTCTGTTCTGGCAGAGTTTTATCAGATTGGTTCCATAGCCAAAGTGCATCCTTATATGCATATGCACAGTGTCTTTTTCTATAGTCATTTCCTGGGAAAGATCCAGATTTTTCCTCTGAATCTCTCTTGGAGCAAAGGTAGAAGGCATTTGGCCTTGATATCCCTTCTTTGTGGTGCACAATACACCATGTAGATAAAGAAATACCATTTGAGTAATAAAAATAAAATAGATTAGCGACAAGAGATATAGAACTACTAGAAAAGTTGATTGAAATTTTCCAGTTGTACCACTAACTAGATAGCAAGGTCTCTCAAACCTGGTAAATGTTGGAATGTTTATTGGTGGGCAAAGGGTTACTATACGACTATTCATTAAATTGTAATGTTTTCAGATTTAATAACTCCTCTTAACCTGTTGTCCTCTCCCCTCTGCTGTCTGTAAAGGTCCTGTTACTATGCTGTTCTGAACAGGTGAGTCTGTACATATTAGCATATGAAAGCACACTCTGATTGATACTACCTGTTGCATGGGAATGAAGTTGCTTGATTAAGCAAATTTATGGATTTGGCCAAATTTCACTGCTTTGCTGCATATACCTGACACAGAGGTGGTCACCCTCATCCTCCCCTTCCTGCCCATGTTTCAATGCCAGATGGATGGAAATGACATAGAAAAAGATGTGCTAATCCCTCACGTGAAAGCAAAGAGATTCCAGGGGACAACGGAAAAATGAAACATGTACCTACAAGGATTCACTCTGCCCCTTGCTCCTCACAACAGTGCTAGAAGTGATTTAATGAGATTTAGTTTTTATAATAAGAAACCTTGTCATGCAGTAAATCATCATCAGTTGTGCTCACTAGAATATACAGATATTTCCATACTCTTGATACAATCTGTATGACCTCTGAATCCTCTGTTCTTTTGATCTGAACCTTTCTGATGCATATTAAGCAAACATTATGCTTAACATAATTAGGAGCAGGGTTTTCATTTGTTTCTCTTCTGAGAGGATCAAAATCCTGAAAATTGTCTGTATGGAGGAAATCAAATCTCCCTGCTTTCAGACTAAATCTGAACCTGATGTCACACTCAAATATTCATGCATGTAATTTAATGGGCTCACTCATGATGTACAAGCATTTCTCTCAGCTCTAAGATATTGGATACAACATCTTAAATAGAATTAGAATTATCATAGATATAGTTTTAGAAATAAAGAAATGGATACAGAGGTGTGATCATCTAACCAGGTAATAAAAGTAGAATTCAGATTTCCTGAGCAGAAGTAGTTGAATGGTTGTCTGCCCTGAAAGAATAGTCGATTTTCTAGGACAAAAAAAGCTGTCTTTGTTTTGAAAAAAAAAAAGAAAAAATGGAAGAATTTCTAAATATGAAAAAATAAAATTCAAAACAAAATTATAGAAATGTTGCCCTTTGCTAAAACAAAGGAATGTAGCAATCCAAAGCCTAAGGCCTTCAATCTCAACTAAAACTCCTAGTGCTTCTAATTTCCAACCTACTCCCCATATCTAATGGAAGGTAAAAGGAACAAAAGCCCTGCAACCAGTCTCAAGATGGCAGATGAATTACAAATGAGCTACAGTAGTTGAAAACCTTGAGGTCCCAGATCCAGAGTGCAACACGTCCTAGCTGCCCATCCCAAGATACAGCTCAGATCACAAAGGCAGAAGACCTGGAAAAACTACATAACCTGCAAAGCCTCACCTCAGGCAGATCTCTGACCACTTGTAGGTGCTTTGTCAAGGACTCTGGACCCCTAGTCCATACTTAGAGTTTTGCAGATGGGCATGTGAGCCACCTACCACAGAATCCCAGCTGTAGCAGGATCCAGACACTCATGTAAATATGCAGGAACCAAGCAGTGCTTTGTCAACTGTCTTTTCTAATTTTTACAGAAAAAAATTCTAATAAAATATATTTGGTCATAAAGGAACTAGCTATATCTACACTTGATTCCTAGATCTTTAGGTACTGGATCACCATTTACATGGTTCTGAATGTGAAGACTAATAGTGTTTGGTAGTTTTTGAATATAGACTTCATTGAGGAGGGTCTAAATTTAGTAACTTGTACTCCATTTAAACTGCCTTGGTGGCAAAATTTTCACTACATATGAAAAAGTCTCTCTGTCTCTCCCCTCACCTACTCCATTGCTTTCTTTCATGCAACACTACTTTGGGATCATACTAAGTATGACATAAAAACAGTTGGGGATAGAGAACAACATTGGCAGGGCCTTGTCCATCTTACAGGGTTGTACAAGGAGTATCCGATTTTACTGAAGGAGAACTGTATAATAAAGACAAATGGATCTACAAGACACAAGATACCTCCAGAAGCAGAAACTTTCTTTGTGAAGGCTACTTTAAAAAGAGTATCAATATCCCATTAAAATGGTGAGTCATGTTCAGAAATCATGTGATAAGCTTGAAAGTTAGAACTGAAACTTATTTTGATGCCTTGTCTCTTAATTTCAAATGTTTAAAAGTCAACTATGACATGCCATCCACCTGTGCCTCTCAAACTAATCTTAAAAATCAAGGGAATGAGTAAGCTCTTTTTTGGTTTAGCAAATAAGTTTTCTTTTTAAGTGGTTAAATACTCATACATTCATCTGACTGGACTTTTCAGAGCCAAAACATTAATATCATAATAAACAACAAAGATCATAAAAAATGGCAAGAGTTGAGAGTACAAAAATTATTTTGACTCAGAAATCTCGGTTCTAAATTCTATGGGAAGATTATGGAATAGAGAGAGACATTCTTGATTTTAATCAATTTTTTCTTTTTCCAACTGATAGAAGTCATCTGAAAAAAGCATTTTGTCACTGGTAGTTTTTCAGAGGAGAAATATAACAATTCATACTCACTTTTCTTTCATAGTACATAGGAATGGTGCCCAAAGTTGATATGCAATAAATGACAAATTTTTAAAAAAATTTCTCTTAATCTACATCCTTTTCAATATTAACAGTAATCTTCTTTTTTGTTGCTTTGTTTGTTTGTGGGAGTTTTTCTTTGGGTTTGTTTGTTTGTTTGTTTGTTTAGCCAACCAGAAGGCTTTCTATTTTTATTGCATATATCCAGCTTCAAGTCCATTCTCCACTTGGCCTACAGAGGCCTTAGGTAAAAATCTTTGTGCTAACTGTAAGGAAATAGGAGCTTTGGCCTCCAGCTGTATATGCCAATATTCTAGCTAGTAGATAACATAAATATCTACCTATTTTTGACAATATGAAACTGAATCTTTGGGTCTGAACAGATATGTTAGCAAAATCCTGCTTTTTGCAAACATTCTCAAAAGCTTTCTTTTCAGTTCTGCTATGGAACAAAGGAAATAAAATTGAAGACATTGTCATGAAATGAAATTGTCAGCTTTGGTTAGCAGATGTGTGTTTCATCTCCTCGTGCCCATCATTAGTGGCTCTTTGTAGGAGTAGAAAATGAGCCTCTATTCACATGACACTTTGGAAAGTGTGTAAATGTTATCTTTTATGGGAATAAGAAGAGTTTCTGAGTCCAGTTTAAAATGAACACACTATTGTTATGAAAAAAGACTTCAGTAGTGGGGACATAATGACTATAAGCCTGGAGCAAAGTTATCGTTATGAAAAAAAGCACCCACTTTTCCCAATAATTCTCTTTCATTAAGGCAATCTTTGACTGCTTTACCTTTGTGAATCTACCTAGGTTTCCCACTTCCACAAATCTTGTCCCCCAAGACAGCTCGGTAATGAGAGTGAAGTGTTTTTATTATTGCTTTTGTTAATCATGCTTCCTGCATCCTGCAAAGTGCTTCTTATTCTAAACTATGCCAGAATTATTGAGGAATTAATCAATACTTGTTACCAGTCATGATCACAGCTGTTAATCACAGCTGTAATTACCAATTGATTAATTAGTGCAGCACTGTTCAAAAGTCAGGAGTCATTAAATTTCCAGTACACGCAACTTTAAATTCAGCCCAGTATCCACAAAGCTCTACAATTACATTTCAACCCACCATAATTTATTAAAAAAATACTTTTTATTAATAACTTTTAATTATTATAGTATTTTCCAGTAACCCAAACTGAATTCTTAGTCTATATATAGTTTCTCATTGCATACCTACTCTAAATATAATAATTCAATGAAAACCAACATGCACATGTTTAGGGACTTTGCTTTGAATTACCCTTTCATTGTGACAAATGCCTTAGCTAAAGAACAACATTTGGGTGTATTCCAGAGGCTAACACACTGAAATTATTTACTTTCTTCTGCTAGTGAATGCAATTTATATTAGCAAAACAACATTTCATTGTATTAACTTAGGTACTGGCTGATTTTTACTGGACATTGTATATTGTCTAACTCCTAATTCATTGACCCTTTTTCTCCATAATTCCAAGCAGAAGAATCTGAATCCATTGCTTGAAGTTTTAACAGAGTAAAGGGAGGTAAGTTTCCTGTTACAAGATAAAAATATTTCCTTATGCTTTCTTGATACTTAGAAAATTTATAATATTTTCTGGTAAAATCACCAGTCTGACTTTGCTCTCAATACTCCATTAATATAACTTTGATTAAAATTCAAAGGTCAGTCCTTGATTTAAAACACACAGTTCTTGATTTGAAAGAGTACAAACCCCAGGCAGCTGTAAGAATATTAAATATCATCTACTTCACTTATAACTTGAGTTTGTATTTGGATTTTGGAATACAATTTTGTTTGGCAGCATATGCTCACTCCACTGTTCTTCTGCCTATGACATCTATCTATTCCTCAGTCAGTTTTTCCTTCTCCTAGTTCCTCTTCCTGTCCTCCTCTCTCCTTTATAATCAGCAGCTTCTTTCTGTCACCAGATGCAATTAGTGATCTCTTACCTGATTATCATATTCTGGTAAGGTTTAGACATGAGAAACTGGTATAACACTGGTCATAATCATCTTTTTCTGAAAGAATGTAGCATTTGAATGTACCACCACCTGTTGCACATGTCATATTTTATTATTCTCAAGCAAAGCACAAGGATTTTTCCTATCAGCTCCTATGACTTTTCAATGACAGACAAGAGTATTGGGGAAAATTAGTTCCCAATAAATTAGTGTCACCAATCCTGCCCAGTGATCAATTGAAAATAATACTGTGGACATAGACGTGTCTGCCTGCCTTAATCACCCTAAGAAATCAAAAAGGGTTCATCTAATAAGTAAATACAAAATGTTTCCATGGAATATATTGCTGTAATAAATTTAAAAATACTTTAAATGGAGCCAGAAAAAAATATTATTTAACTTTTATTTCATATGCTGTGTATTTCCAATATGTTTACTACTATTTCATCATCTAATGAACACCAATATGAAATAAATTTGCTTTAGAATATTAGTAATACTTACGTATTTTAGCTAGAGAACAACACATATATTTTAACCTGATTTAAAGATATTTAAGTGTAGCTAAACTTTATCTTTCTATATGCATCTGCTCCTATAAAAATATATCTACTGACTGACGCACTGTACCACTGGGCCAGAGGCAGTGATTTTTTTTGTTCCAGATGTAGTTACATTAACACACAGCATGGTTTTCTCTTACCTCGCAACTAGATAAAGTATAGTAGCAAAAATAGAAAGTACTGAAAACATAATGGCTGGATCCAGTGGATTTCTTGATAGTGTTACACATTATATCCATATTAAAAGCAAATAGCTTTAGCAAGGATAATGGTGTCTCACAAAGAATATCCAAGGAATTAGAGGCTATTACCCAGTGGCTGAACAGCTCTGTAATATCTCTGCAGGTTCTGAAGCTGGGCTATGTCTGCTCTTCTCACTGGATCTCTATTGCTGCTAGTGATGTCCGTCCTAAGTGCTGTCATTACAGCTTGCAGCTTGCTAAGGCTTGCAAATTCAATGCTCCTGGGAGCAGAATAATAAAGGTTATGCATTGTTAAATGTGTCGCTGATTCAACTCCCATTTCACTCAGCACAATTTTATAGTGGATGCCCATTCAGCCTCACAGGGACAAATAAAACAGGGTGTTTTCAAGCAATATCCATCTAAAGGATGAGGTGTCATGGTCTCTTGGCAAGTGACTACTTGGATGACAGAGCAGTTTGATTTGCAACAGCTATAAAACAGCTCTTTCTGACCCTAGAGCGTAGCAGAGTTAATTATGGTAGTAAGGTGTTTGAAGTAACTAATTTATATTGTGATGCTTTAGTTGGCACAAGAAAGAAGAGATTTGTCAAAATAGACTAAGACAGCTCCCCCAAACCTTACTTTGTTTTGTAACTCAACAGTAAAAATCTTGCTTTGTTATGACAGAGACAGAATATAATCAAAGGAAGGTGCGTCTTCCTTGTCCTTAAGGCCCTATTTTCAGTTCCAAAGAGTGTTAGCTGACAGACCAAACATGTTGTGCAGAGTCTTTCAGAAAAAGAAAAATGTTGAGGTTTTTCTTGTTTTCACAAGAGCTACAAGTTACAGAATGACAGCCTTTTGGCTAGGCTAGAGAAAACTTTCAAGGCTAACTGTGTAACAAATGAAGCACCCAGTCTTTTACCTGCTGCTTACTTCATCCCTTGCCATCAGACTGTAGAGGTACTAGTCACAGTAAGATAGCTTTTGCCATGATTCTCTGTCTGGTAACCCTCTTAAATAGTTAAATAGGAAGAAAATGTCATTCACGAGAATGCACAATTCATATGTCTGTGCTTTAAAATGGATCATTAGAGAAAATTGAATCTTGAAGGTCAGAGAAGAACTACAAATATTGGGTTCTAGCAAAATTTTCAGCGACCCACTTTCTCCAGCCCTGTTTCCACTTCACAGTTCCCATAGGAGCTGTTACCCAAAAGCAAGCTGAGCTGTATTAAGACATCATCAGGCTGAATTTATGTGGTGTTTATTAGTACTTTGTCTGTAAGTATCCACTCTGCATCTTCAGCTAAACTCCTTCAAATTTGGATGGATCATTGTCTATTGTCTGTGTCTTCATTTGGTACCCATCTGACAGAAGAGCAAAGAAAAAGAGTATTCAGAACAGTGAATTAAACATTTGTTTCTATCAGGTCACACCTATAAGACTAAATAACTGAAAATGGGAAGTGGGAAACAAATTCTCTTCTTTCCTCTGTATGCCAACTCTCCCTCTTCCCTCTCTTCTGTGCCACAAGTCTAGAGGCACTGCTCTCCTGGCCCTCACCTACTCCTCACAGTACCATGTTGTGCATGACCTTGGCTCTAAGAAGAGTGATGATTTCTGCACATACATTATCAAGAGGTCTCAAGGCACCCTGCAATTTTTACCAGTGAATAAAGCATCATAAAATTCAGTTTATGAACTGAGTTCCCCTGTTGGTCTTGTTTGATGTCTGCCTAGTGGAGTAAGTTATGGGGGAGAAAAACAACCTTTCTTATTTTCCTGTTTAATAGCTTTTTTTTCCCCCCCAGAACAGTGGAATATCAATAAAAAGTAAAGTTATTTTATCACTGTTATTTACCAGAGCATGACACTTTATGCTTTGCTAATCTGTAAGACTCAGTTTTGACACAGCTCATCAGCTCTTTTTCTATAAACAAGATGTAAAATCTCGCATATTTCACCAAAGAGAATAAAGGATCCACATGCCAAATTCTTAACCCCAGTTAGTGGAAAAAAAAATGTCATAATTAATAGACAAAAATTAGGGCACAGACTTTGCCTCCATTTGAGAACACACAGTCTAAGCAATGTATGTACAGATTTAACATAACTCTGATCATCTTCCTTTCACATTGATTCCAAATGATTAATTTGGTCTGTGAAAATAAGGCAAGAGGTCACCCCTCTGGCAGCTAAGCTGTCAAAGCCACTAACTACTCTGATAAATTTGGGCTCTGATGACTTTCTGAGGCTGTCTTCAGCCCATCAGATATTCTTATGCATATTTAAAATTTTAATTTAACTTCTCATATACTTTATTTTTGTCTTGTCTGTTCCTACAAACAGGAGGATGTAAACAGGGTGAAAAAGGAGTATTTTAGAATGAAAATCTCATAAGTTTATATCAGAGCATGTTTGTCATGCCATGCTTTTAAATCAGAGAGGTTGAGGAGGATTTGCATGCAAGAATGTGCAATTTAAGAACACGTGGTTTGATTGCCTATCCTGGTTTTGGTTGGGAGAGAGCAAATTATCTTTTTATTACCTGGTACAGTGGTGTGTTTTGGATTTAGTATGACAATAATATTGACAGCTCATTAGGGTTTTGGTTGTAAGTAGTGCTTATTCTAACTCAAGAATTTTCCATTTCTCAGGCTCTGGCAAGAAGCAGGTGCACAAGAACCCGGGAGGGAGCATAGCAAGGACAGCTGGCTTGAACTGGCCAAAGGGATTTTCCATACCATAGGACACCATGTCCAGTATGTAAACTGGGGGAGTTGTCTGGAAGGTGCTCAGGAACTCTCAGCAGGTGATGAGCAACTACATTGTGCACCACTTGTTTCCCTCAGGTTTTATTCCTGTCTTTCTCTAATTTCTGCTAAAATTATTACTGTTATTGTAAATGTAATATTTTATTTTGTTTCAATTATTAAACTATTCTTATCTCAATGCACAAGACTTCCATTCCTCCAATTCTTCTCCCTGTCAGGGGAGAGTGGGGAGCAAGTGCCTGTGTTGCACTTAATTGCTGGCTGAGACAATGACACCGTCCTAAGGTGAGAAGAGCAATATTTATTAAGTCTGTTGCAGTTTCACAGATATACTGAAGTAAAAGACATATAGTGGTTAGATTTGGAGTAAATGATGGAACACATCATTAATATAATTTTGCTCTGACAAATGTTGCAATATCTGTACTGTCAGAGTTCTGACATCTGTAAGGATGTTCTTGGTATTCACACTATTGTGATTTATCTCATAGGAATAAAAATTGTACTGCTAGATGCTTGGAAAATTATTTCCAGTAAACCAGTGATCTTTAGAAGAAGAATAATCAGACATATGCAATCAGTGTATTGTAAGCATAACTTAGAGACTGACTAAAGAAATAAACAAAATCACTCCCATAAAACCTTCACAAGGATTAAATCACAACCAAGTAAGTAAACCAGGTCATTGTTATGGAATTTTTTTCCTTTAGTAGGGTTTCTAAGACACTCTAAGGCATGAAAGGGCTCAGTAGATGTTCTTTTTCTCAATGTGATGGTAAAAACTCTTTCCAAGCTACAGGCATGGAAAGGTGCGCATTATTGTGTGTCTTGGTACGCTATCATACCATCCTCCAGACTGATCCCCCATAATGTGAATCTATTCAACTGCTTTCTGACAGAAGACACTTGAGCAGAGAGGACAAATAATCTATATGGGTTTTAACTTACAGAAGGCAAAAAGCCATTATGGCTGAATGACTATAATTGTTTTGCCAAACTACTCCAAAACTGTATAATTTGTGTGTACAAAACACATTTTTTTTATTTCCTGTGAGGAGCTAAAGTTGGAATTATTTGTACAAGGTGTGCTTGCTTCTCAGCAGCTTCTGCTCTCTTCACTGTGTGCATGCTGTCATGTCAAAGCATGGCCAGTTAATATTGTCTCTGTGGGACAGAGAGTGGTCTTTTCCAACTTAATGAAATGGAGTCTTTTCTGTAAAGAATTGTCAAGTAATCCCTCCTAAGAGAGACCCATCTGGCACCCAAAGGCTTGTAGTAAGTATCAAAGCAGGCTGTTGCAAATTTCTAAGGAATATGATATTATTAAATGAGACTGAAGAAGCCAACGACCTATGTGCTTCTATGCATGACATGGCTGTCAAGACTTTTCTTAGAAATGTTCTTACATATTCTGTGAAACTCCCTGTGGAAGAACTGAGCACTATGTCTGCCACAGAGACTCTACTTGTGGAAAAAAGGAGGCAACATAGAAGTTGGGAAGCAGGTTTATGCCTAAAAAAAATTTAATTTAAAGTCCAAAACTACCAGTTTCTGAAATAGATGCAATCAAAATTTATTATAATGAAGTAAAGTCTGAACTCTATCAAACACTAGCGAAGTCCTATGGGGAATCAATACTTCCCAGTGAAAACAAATTATTGCCAATATATCACTGTAGCAGTGCAGAAAATGGGTTAGTGGCCCAATATTTAATACCCACTAGCTGAGACAAGATTTTCCCATGTCTTTGTGCAGCTGTACCAACAAGAGGAATATGATTTCATTGTACACATTTATGAAGTTTTGGTCCAGGTAGCAACTTCCATTTCCTGTTGTCATGGTTGTGTCTTCTCTAAGTGCTGGCCACTCGAAATGGGGAGGCCTGAATAGGTGAATATGTTTTACCTGACAAAATAAATTGGAGTAAGGCAAGGAATGAGAGTCTGTCATCCTTCACTCTCTTTCTGAAGTACAACTGACTTGCAGACAGTATAGGGACTAAGGGAACTGCAACCTCCCTCACCTATATTTTCCAAGATAATCTTGTGTTGAAAAGTAATTTGTGACCTTTGTGTTTCATAGTCTCTCTTGTGACAGGTCCATGAAATTTCCTGGGTAATGCTGAGCAGTGCTGTCTCTACAGGTCAGTACTGCACAGCTCTTAGAACAGCCTATGCCATCCAGTTCAGCTGCATTTTGCAGTTCTTTGGCTGCTCCAGGGAAATGACTTAGGCTGACAGTCTACTAATGTTCCATTGAAGAAGGACACTTGGAAGAGAGGAACGACTTGATTTCAGTCATGGAACTTGAAAAGGTCCCTTTATCATGCAAAAGGAAAATAAAGATTGTAACAGAATTTATTGGGAAAAAAAAGTATAGACAGTATATTACAAGATTTTATCAGGATATGGTCATTAGAAAAGTATGAAAAGACATTTTTAACCTCCAAAATTGAAGTATATGCAGGTGGCAAGCCATAGCTGAAATATCTTGCAGAGCCTGTCCTCAGGAAATAAGGGTTAGCTGTAGAGGCATGGTAGCTCATGAACTTCCACTCTTATCTGATATCTGCTGGTTCAGTCTTTCAGAAGCAGAAGCGATGAATATGGTGTGACTGAATTGTCATCTGCTTATGATGCAGCATGTGACATATTGCTTCATCAGAGACTGATGAGATACCTTCTTTCTCTGCATGCTTCCTAGCAAGTGCTGTAACGTGATCCCCTAGAAAAGCCCATCAAACTTGCACACATTTATATGAACACATTTTCTGAAGCTTCACTGTTAAGTGCTGCCCAAGTCACCTTCTGACAAATGGCCATTCTGTACAAAGAAAGCAGCAATCTCTGATAATAAGAGGCAAACTATTAATGCTTCTTTTGTTATTCACTGTCACATCATTGATCACAATGAAAATTCCTTAGACATCACTCACATTCAGTAATTAATATTTACACCTATGGGAGAAAGCGTGGTGACATTTAGTATATGTGTATTTTTTAAGTGCCCCCTTCCCCCCCGAAAATGCATCTCAGACATGGTCTGCCTAGTTAAGGAAAGAGGAAGAGATGATAGTACAGAAAATCCTAGGGCAAGTGCTAATCCAATATTCAAAAGTAACCTCTTATTCTTGCTTGTCCGTCATAAAAAACCTCAAGTCAAACCGTTCAACATGCAGAGCTGCTGCAAGTTTTTCTCTAGTAATATCACCCCCATATCTCAGTTTGCTCTCCTGTAGAATAGATAAAATAAGTTGCCAGGTGTACTGCAGTCAGTGGGATGGGTGAGCTCTCTATCTGAATGATAGTGGGTTTCTTGTCCCATCACACTCTTGCATCCTCTTTGAAAGAAATGACAAGCCCTTAAGACTAAACAAGTCACCTAGGGCATATTCTACATCTTTACATAATCCCTTTTATCTAAATGCAGATATACTTAGCAGTTAGGTGCTCTGCTGCTTAAGGAAGATGAAAGTACATGGCTCTTTTTATATACAGGGCTCCCTGCAATTCCACATTAGTCAATGGAAAGGATATAACTGAATGATAAAGCAGCAGCAGTCACTGCTCGAATTATTTATAAGTCATTCATTCATCTTTATGTATAGGGCTGTCAGAGTTTTTCTACTCACATAGAAGGAAGGAAAAACCAAGAGTTGGTGCTTGCTCTTCCAAAGAACTGTGCAAACATTAACTAAAACCAGGTTGAAAATAATGATAGAAGGAAAAGACCACACGAAAATTAAGTTTTAACGCAGCTTAAATATAGCATGTTAGAAAGAAAGCATAAGAAGATTAGAAAGAAATTTGTACCAAGACCTTCAATATATTATCATTTACTCTCCTACAAAGTGAGGGTAAATGTGTATGAGAAATATGCTTTTGATCTGATGGCATTATGCTCACCCTTTCCATTGGTGTAAAGTAGCAAAGGATTAGACAATATTGAGACCAGGTTATTAAAGACAACATTCTGAGAGATATAGTGAGTAGAAACACCATTTTTAAGAGAGATAAAATTGAGCTGGATATCCTTTTAGTGCCTAACATCCAGGAAACAGGATGAATCCATAACAGGAAATGTATTTTGTAACTTGTTTCTCCGTTGTTTTCAAACTCAAGCTGTAGCAGAAGAGCTTGTAAGCAACCTTCTTTTTTATTATAAAAAGTCCAAGATTCATGAAATAACCATTGACAGTTAAGCAACACAACTGAAGTCTCCCTCTTCAAAGGTAGGTCAGAGAAGCAGAGAAATATGCAGGTTGCCACAGTTGACAGAGAGCCCTCTGTCATGTTTCTCTTTTTTTTGTCTACTTTTTTT
Organism: Picathartes gymnocephalus; assembly: GCA_013390045.1. NCBI lineage: Eukaryota > Metazoa > Chordata > Aves > Passeriformes > Picathartidae > Picathartes > Picathartes gymnocephalus. The sequence continues at coordinate 89,608 of WEKY01046544.1, forward strand.
TGGTGAAAGCACTTCCATTACCACCTTGGTCCTGATAGAATTATTGTCGTAATTCGATGTGTTCAAATTTTCTATGTTTTTTTTCCTTTGGACAAAATACAAGGTGGAACTAACCTCCGAAGCATCTGGAGCATCATCTCATCAATAAAACTATTTTGATAACACACCATAACTAATCTCCAGATTCTTGAATTTTGAAAATCTGATTCTAGATTTAAGTCCAGCTGGCTGCTTGGGCCATCATTTGTTAAAAAAAATATATCTGGAGACAGAACCTTGGCTGTCTGGATGACTTCCTCTGTTGTGTGCTTAACAGTACTGTGAAAAATTTGCAGCTTTGCACAACTTCTCAGTACCGAATAGACTCCCAAGGTACCCCAGTGAAGCTGTTGAGTTTGTTAATATTGCATCATTGACAAAGACAGATAAACCTCTTTCATTCTTTTATATTTTTGGCAACTAATTTAGAACACCATCTTCCAGCTCCATGAATCATGCCTTCCAATATATTTCAAATATACATCCGCCTGTCTGGAAGAGGAGAGGGAATCTCTGGCAACAGGATGAGCAGCTCGATGAAGCAGGCTTTAAACTGAAGGACTCAGGGTAGGGGGTCCAAAGAGACAATGTTCATGGCATCACATCCAACTGGGGAATAAGCCAGGCCAACCAGAACAGTGACAAACATTCCTTAGCTGCCTTCCAAGACAAGGTCCCGAAAGCAAACCACCTCGAGGCTGTATATGGCTGTGGTGGAGGTTCTTGCATTATTTCTGGGAAATCTGCACACTTGATTAGCTCTCTGAAATGCCTCTACACTAACAGACACAGCATGGGGAATAAACAGGAATAATGAGAGGTCTGTGTGAGGTCGCAGGGGCACAATCTCATTGCAGTTGCAGAGACATGGTGGGATAGCTCACATAACTGGAATGCTGTCACGGATGGTTTTATACTTTTTAGAAAAGATAGACCAGAAATGTGAGAGAGCAACTGGGATGTACTGAGGTCTGTCTAGGGCTGGGTGAAGAACAAGAAAAGAGCTGATGGGTAAGAATTCAGGGGCAAGCAATGTGTACGAGACTGCTGTGGGTGTTTGCTACAAGCCACCCCATCAGGAAGAGGAATTCAGATTTCTACAGTCAGTTGGAAGGAGCCTCTCTCACAGGCCCTGGTGTCCGTGGGGAGCTTTAGCTGCCCTGTTTTCTGCTGGAAAGACAGCCGGGCACACACTGCCCAGAAGGTTACTGCAGAGCATGGATGATAAATGACTTGGATGCAGGACTTGAAGGTACACTAAGTAAATGTGCCAACAAAAATAAATTGGGATGAGATGTTGACTCCCTCGAAGGCAGAGAGACCTTGACAAATTAGAGAGCTGTGCAACCAAGAACCATGTAAAGTTTAACAAGGGCAAGTTCCAAATTCTGCATCTGGGACAGGACAACCCTGGATGTACAGACAGACTGGGGAACGAGAGGCTGGAGAGTAGCCCTGTAGAAACAGGACCTGGGGGTCCTGGTCAGTGGCAAATTAAGCATAAGTCAGCAGTGCCCTGGCATCCAGGAGAGCCAAGCATGTCCTGGGGTGCACCAGGCACAGCATCACCAGCCGGGCAAGGGACAGAATTGTCCCGCTCTGCTCTGCACTGGGGAGGCCTCACCTTGAGTCCTGTGTTTTTGGGCAGTTTTGGGCACCACAATATAAAAGGGACATAAAGCCATTACAGAGTGTCCAAAGGAGGGCAATGAAGATGGTGAGGGACCCTGAGGGGAAGCCATACAAGGAGCAGCTGAGGTCACTTGGCCTGTTCAGCCTGGAGAAGGAGACTGAGGGGAGACCTCATCACAGTCTACAGTTTCTTCACTGAGGGGAAGCAGATGGACAGGCACTGATCTCTTCTCTCTGGTGGCCAGTGACAGGGCCTGAGGGAATGGCATGAGGCTGTGTCAGGGGAGGGTTAGGTTGTATATTAGAAAAAGGTCTTTCACCCAGAGGGTGTTTGGGCACTGGAGCAGGCTCCTCAGGGACGGGGTCACAGCACCAAGCCTGACAGAGTTCAAGAAGTGTTTGCACAGTGCTCCCAGGCACACGGTGTTACTCTTGGGGTCATCCTTAGACAGGGTCAGGTATTGGACTTCAATGATTCCTGGTGGGTCCCATCCAGCTCAGGATGTTATATGATTCTATGATTCTGTGGTAAGTATTTTTTTTAAAGATTTCAAATCATTTTATTTCTGAAAGTCAGATAAAATAATGCCACAAAACTGAGAGGCTAGAACTGCTATTTTCAGACATTTGGCTACAGGTGCATGTTCTCTGTTCAAAAGAAAACCATCACTGTTTAATGCAACTGTTTAAATAACCTGTCCCAAATAGAGCAAAAGAGTCGGCAAACTTAGAGTTGCACAAGGCTCAGTGAGGCAAACGTCTGGAGCACATCTTTTATTTAACAAGGAAAGGTAGAACCATTCTACCATGTTCTGACTGTTCAGATATGTGCTACAAGTGTTACAAGGCCCATTGCAAATTACTATTTCCACATTCATATCATCTTCTATTATCTCTGCTCAGTCATTGTGAGGCAGCCTAATCTATTCCTCACCATACAGACAATTTTTTTGTAACCACTAAATAGGATTTTCCATTTGGATTCTGATACCCAGCAACGGGCTCATTTGTTTAAAGACGGTTTCTACATACCCTACTAAAAATGTCATTTTGCAACCAGGGAGCTTAAATGCTTTCCCAACCTGTAAGTTTAACCCATTGGTTGTGTGTGTATGGGCTTATGTATACATATAATTGTTATTTAAATAAATGGCATAAATGACAATTACAAAGTATTGCAGAGACTGCATGATGAGTTGTCATAATAATGATTTTAAGATTCTTTTTGCTGCTGAATTACTAGCAAAAATACATTTATGAGCCCTTAGTTGGAACGCACTTACACAGCTGCTTAACATCAAGTATGTATTCAGTGGGAATGATTAGAACTAATCTTGTTTTATATTGGCATTAGATAGTGGTGAGTTAGTAATGGCTGCCATGTTTTCCCCTCCTATGAGGCCATAAGGATAATGTGAGAACACCTGGAAAATTGTCTGTAAAAAAAAGAAAATGTCCAGCTATCACTTGTAGTAATGAGGTAAATGAATAAAGGGACTGTCTTATTTCTTATTACCATACTTATGCACTGGGGCTTTTTAAGAACTTGTACTTGCAGGTGTTATTTATTTTGTCTTATGCATCATCTCTCATTGACATCTGACTTTGCACCTCATTTTCAAACATGTCTGCAGTGTGTTTGGATGTTCCTAAATCAACATGCAGTACCTTGCATGGTTAACATAGAAACAAGCTTATAAGGATATCATATATAATGATGACTTGCTCAGAGCAGATCAGATATTTATTATAAATATAAGAAATGGCCCATTTTCAATAATAATGATTTCATAGAAAATGTAGACCTCTGCAAGATAATAACATTGACTGCAAAATTTGGAAACTGATCAATTCTTGATCAGGAAAAGCAAACTATAATATTTGTTTTGGGGATGGTCTACCTTTAGACTGTTTATTGATCTAAGTAGTCACAGTGCCCCTGGGAAATCTCACTATTTCTGACCCCATTTCCATACCTCCCTGAAGAAGGACTTCCATTTAGACTAACATGGTAACTCATCTTAATGTAATGGGAAAAGGGATATATTAATATTATCAATTCAAAATATAAACTTAATTCTATGTTTCACAAGAAATTCTAGTATTTCAGCTTGATTTTTGATGAAAACAAACCTGAAAATCAAAATTTCCCATGGGAGAGAGAGAGAGATAATTTTAAATTTTGTTTCTGAGCTGACTTAAACATGAAGGGAACACTTGGAAATGTGATTTATCATTGAGTTCTGTGCTGGCTGCAAAATGAGCACCTTCTCTTACTCTACAACGCATAGGTTATATAAGTTATATGATGTTACAGGAGGTCAACTAGGTCTACTTACCTGGCCCTCCTCCTGCTCTCGAATGCCATTTTTCTTGAGATGGCTTTCTGGAAAAGATTTTAGGCTAGATAAATTATTCTGATGGTGACAGGCTGCTCCTGGCTGCCTTTTTAATCATTCTGAGCTGCATTGCTCATGTGCTACATACTTTCAAGTGCTCTGATAAGTCTCTGGGAAAAAATGGTGGTGAAGAACAGGCCGGTTATCACTGTCAGAACCATGAATCCTTCTGCCTGACTTTCAAATTGCCTGTGGGCCAGAGAATAGCTGGAAGTGCAAACCATCCCTGTTGGAGGAAGACACCAGTTATGCTTTTTCCTAGGACAGTTATATGGCTATTTGTGTTCCAGCATTTAAGTGTAAGAGGTTCTTCAGCCTAACCTGAAAGAAGGTTGTAACAAAGTGAGGATTGGTCCATTCTCCCAGGTAACCAGTGACAGGAAATGGCCTCAAGTTGTGACAGGGATGTTTAAATTAGACATTAGGAAAAAAATTTTTGAAAGGGAAGTTAGGCATTGGAATAGGCTGCCCAGGGCAGTGGTTGAGTCACCATCTCTGGAGGTGAAAACCACGTAGATGTGGCACCTAGGGACATAGTTTAGTGGAGGACTCGATTTACTTCAAAAAATTTATTGTGCATATTTCATGATGAGACTTTTGCAGCTAAAACAAATAGTAGAACATTGGAATGTTAAGGCTTCATCAATGGAACTATACAATATTTTTCAGCAAATAAGTCAATTTCCATCTAACCGAAGCCTAAATGAAAGCTATTTATGAGTTTCCAATTCTGCCTTGTACGAGGAACTAGAAGTACAATTAATTGCATTACAAAGAAAGTGTTGGTAGAATGCATGTGTCTTGCATATGTCACCTTGCCATCAGATATATCCCTAAATCCAGGAGTACAAAACTTTTCAAGCAAGAAGTCAGCCAATGTGGAAAAGTGACATCTGATTCTAGATGAGTCTGGGGCTGGGGACATGGCAATACCAACACTTCTCTCACATTACAGCAGTGGTTTTCCTGGCAAAAATCCTAAAACCAGGAAGTGAGATACACCTTTTCACTTTTCTTTGCATGATGTCTTCCTCAGATGTTATTAAAAGTATGGTAAGTTCACCACGAGAATCTAAATCATTAATTCCAAGCTATTATTTGGTCTTCCCAGGGGGATCATACATCAGAAAGGACTGTTTAGTTTGAAAGATAGATTTTTAATAACTGGTATATGCCTTCAATCATATTGTCCATAAAAGATTTTATACTAATAATTGAGCAAACAGAAACCCCTTCTTGCTTTTTAAATTAAAATTTCTTTGAAGACTTTAGGAGTAGATCACCTGCCCAAGGGTTCATAGCCTGATTTTGATTTCTTTTTGATGAGTAGAGAGTGAAAGAACTGACATACTCTCCCTCTGAGCAAATGTTCTTGTGTAGGAAAGATGATTTGCAAAAACCAATGATCCACCTAAAACTCCTCCAGTCTGAAATTACTTTTAAGATATTTATCATCAAAGGAAGCACAGAATGCCTTGGTTTAAACGATATTTCAATCTTCCATTAGTTTTCCAGCTTTACATGATATTGTGTTAATAATAACTCCCACATATTAAAATACTCCCTGTAAAAGGACGTTGTTTCTGATATTTTATGCCTTGTTTGTAAAGTCAAACACAAAAGAGAAGTAGAACTGATAGAATAATGACAACACTCAAAAGGACACCTACAGGACATCAGAGGTACCAGTTCTCAGAGATGAAGGGAACAAATACATGTCACTGCACAGGTCAGATTGAGCTGTCTCAGGCACGGTCTGCTGTGCTTTCTGAGGCCTGAGCACACAATCCAGAGGCACACTGGCCTTGGCCTTTATTAACCAATGACAGGAATCACAGTCTGCTAAAACATGGCATAGTATTATATATAAAAATTTGCAAGTTACTGTTTTGAAAACAGGGAAAGGGAAGCCTGATGGGAGATAGATGAAACTGTTGTATTGGTTATGTGAAGGGAAAGAGAAGACCTACCTTCCTTTTTCACAGAATTGTATTCCTCTGGGAAAGATGGAATTATTTTTGAAAACCCCAGGTGTTGATAGCCTCTTTTTGGAGGGCTGGGGTGAAAAGCTCATTGGAACATATGTTCTTGTGAGCATTGGGCAGGGACAGAGCTAATTTGTTTTTTTCAGAGCAGTGCGAAGTCACACTGTGTTAATGCAGCATTGTGACAGGCATCTCATTTTTATATGGCATGTATTATAATGTGAATCACAGTACTTGTATTGGATTCCTCAAAGTAGAACATGAGAGTTTCAGGCACTGATTCATGCTCTTACCTGAAAGCATTATAATGACAATTTCATGTCAGCTTTAGTCCCAAGAGGGCTGGAGGTTCAGCAAAAGCATGGAACACCCAGTCAAAAGGCTGTAGAAAGAAATAGCAAGGAAATAACAAACAGTTGGTAAAAGGCAAGCAGCATTTCTGCCTTTAAAAGGGCTTAAAAAATAGAGTAAAGGACTTTCGTGCTTCTCAAAATACCTCTTTCATTCGAATGACAAAAATCCAAGCAGTCAAAGGAAAAGTTAGCAGTGTAAAAATCATTCCATGACACCTTTAAAAAATAAAACTGTTGCATTTCCTTTGGCAAATGCTATGTTCAGAAATAGTTTGAAACAGCTGGAACAAGTGGAAGTGAATAATTTTGCCTGGGCCATAATAAATGTTTGTTGCATGCATACATAAAGGAAAGATTAGTTGCAAGTTTTTTAATGTAGCAGAATAATTTATCTACCTCTTAGACTCATGACTATTTGAATTGAACATTTGTGACTGAAGAAGCAGTCTGTAATCTCCATCTCCTGTTATTTCTTTCAGTAACTGTCAAGTTTTGATGCTTACTTCCACAAGGAAGTAAATCTGTTAAGAATTTTATTCTTATATGAAAAATAGATACAGGTAATGAGCAAAAGACATGAAGCAGAATTTGGATTTTATCCTGAGATAGAACTGTGAGACAAGATCTACAAATGTGAATTGCTCTTGTATCTGAAGTGCCATTGGGTTTCTCTTACATGGTATGAATACTTTAAGCTCCTTACCTGTTACCATAACAAAATTGAAAGGAAGAGAGACAGAAAGCGAGAAAAAGAGGAAACACAGGCAGGAAGGCACCCAACCCCATATATACTAATGGCAATGGAAAGTGATCCAACATTTGGGGTGCTTACTTGAATGAAATATGAGTGCTCTGAATTAAATAGATCATTAAATTCCTTGACAAATTGAGAGTTGTAGTCTTTGGCACAATGATTTATAATATATTCAGGCTAAAAAAAATGAACTATATCATATGTACCATGCAACCTATGAAGTTATATGTACAGCTGAATAAACATTGCGTAGATGGGGGTTTTTCTCTTAATACAGAAAAATAGCTGGTAGAGCTAGAGCAACCTGATTCTGAGTTAGAAGTTAATTTTGAGGGTGAGGTGCTAGGCTTGTATTTTCTTAAATGAAAATGAAAAGAGGTGAACTACAGAGGTAGATAAACAAATGGCATTTTAGAGTCATTTTTTCCTAGAACAGCTATTTAGAAAATGTAAAAGGAAATAAGACTAGTCTGATATTTTCTGTTATCACTGAACTTATGAGGATGAAATTATTCCTTTAGCTGAAAATAAGATCCTTCAGCATTTTAACTTCATCCTCTTACATTTAATCTGCATTTTTCAAAGTTTTAACATGGAGGTAATTGCCAGTCACTACTGAGTAAAAAAACATACAGAAAGAAAAAACTTTCGGCCCTTTTTGGCAGGAAAGTAACAGGATTGGGACAGGACAATTTAACAACTATTTTTTAGGCTTAGAAGTTAACACCCTGCTGAGGCACTTATATTTCTCTGGGCACAGAAAGACATTGTTGCAGCAGGTTATCACTGGCTTATAAAACAAAGTTTTTTTTTGCAGTCTGCAGTCTTGAGGTTACATTGTTGGTAATCAAACCGAAAGGAACTCTGAATGCTCGATTCCGCACTGCAAGACAGCCTCCAAAACCAACCAGTTCCCCAGGCTGCCTTTCACCAGCCTGTTTTGATGAACACAGACAGGTTAAAATAAAAACAAACATGGAAAAAAAGGAAGGTGCTTTGATTTTTCACAGACTGTAAGGCAGTAGAGAAATCAAAGTGTACTCAACACAAATGTTTACCGCAGCTGAGATTTGGCTAGAAATTGACAACTTTAGGAGAGGTGACAGTACTGGTATGACAATAGTATGATTTTCCAGATCATATGATTTAGGTCACAAATTAATACATTATTATTGAAACATCTTCACAATAAGCACATTGCCTATAAAATCTGAACTGCATGCCATAGAAGCCTTCAGCAAAACTTTTGAAAGTGCTGCAAACTTCTGCACAGCAGAATTGTCCAGACCTTCAGTTATTCATAGCATCAGGTTAATTAATAATGGTTTGAGCAGGACAAATCTATGTCATACAGGAACAGGGCTGCTGAAATCTTTGACTGCAGAAGATGCCATATTTCTCCTATTTCAAGGGATAATTTTCTTACCACATTCTACAGAAGGCAAAGTCATGCACTGTTGTGCTTGAAAAGCTATGAATGTGGTTCTTCCAGAGTGTAATTAGAAAGTGCTAATACCAATGAGAAAATTCTCAGATGTTCAGAAGGCCATTTTTACTTTATATTTTTATACATATACACAATGTATAAATTTATATATCATAAGAAAGGATTCAAAGAAATAAATTAGTTTCTCTTTATTTTTCTTTTTTTGACTTACTCATTTTGAAGTTATGCAAAAATATAGCCAGAATCAAGAAGGTGAAAATAATCTCTTTTTCTATACAGGAAAACAGTGATTTGGGGTTCTAAATGTACAATTGAAAGTGCAGACATCTACTTTCTTGATTTTCATTATGATTTCGTTTCGTTAATGGATATTTTGATAAAAGACTGAGCAATGAGTTAAATGGAAGATTTATTCTATCTCCAAACAAAATCTTCAGGTGAGTTACACCCAGATTTGTTAATTTCAAATTGACTTTTAGAAATCACTATTTGCAAGTATTTTTCACCATCTTCTTCCTACCCAATTTGGATACATTTGGATCACACTTGAAATGTCAAACTACAAAGATTACAATTTTAATATTTGCACTCATTACTGAAGTTTTTAGGGAAATGCTAAACATATGAGCTAAAATTTGGTATGGAAGAGTTAAATGCACTTCACCGCAGAAACCCTGATTAAATCCTAAACGTGACACTAACCCAAGGCTGTTTGAATGGGCTGACAGTACTTATCCATGTCACGCTGCTTTCAGCAGTAGAACAGATTCTTCTAGGGATGGATTAGAAGTGGAAAGAGACCAACCCGTCCTAAGCAGACCCCTTCTGTTCTAGAGTGTATTCAGCCATTAAAAGACTGTCAGTCCTCCCTGTCCTCTCTATCAGGCTTCCTTCCCCACGTTTTTGGAACAGCATCTTTATGTTTATGGATTTTTAAGAACCCAATAACCCAAGGAAGCACAGTAACTTCCTCTTAGTGGGAAGGGAACTTCAGCACACAGACCCTCTATGAGAGATCACTGTCAGCCTCTTTTAAAATGTCTCTTTCAAAGCAAAATCTTCTAAACAATTCATATTAGTAGGTGATACCAATGATGAAGTGATGCAGAAAAATTGTCAGAGAAAATACAGTATTTTTTGTTTAATGGTAATCGAATATCATTAAGTGATTAGTACAGCAGATTCATACTGGACGTGATTAAATTTGGATAGCATAAATGAGTCTTACTTTACTTGTACTGACAGCAGTTAGATTTTGCTGTTAAAGACTACTTGTTTTCTCTCAATTTGAAATAAAACTTTTAGAAAGCTCCAAACAGTGAGGCTATTTATTGGAAACTAGCAGCTTGTTCTCAAGAGAGCTGGTCAGTCTTCCTCTATTTGTACATTCCATTTCCATCTATGCTGGCACATTTTAACACTACAGACAGAAAAAAAGTCAGCATTTTGTTTTAAAGCAGAGCTACAAGAGGAAATCACTGCCCATTATTTTACCTATAATATTTCTAGGTGATTTTTTTTCTTTTTTTTTTTAATGAGAGAAAATAAACAAAAGATATTGCCACATATTTCAAACTGGAAGCTTTAGAAAGCATCATTATCTTTTTTTTTTCTCTCCAGTAACAGGAGCAGAACAGCCCACAGGTGCTGTGTAGGGTATTTTGTAGCCTCATTTATTTAGAAATTAATCTCACCTGGCAAAGTAAAAACTATTTGCTATTCCCAGCAGTGATGACCTAAAAAGTCAGCATTAAACAGTATTTGTTAGACATTTTATAATGTAATCACGCCTCTTTATTGATGCTTGCTGCTGAGAAGGGCATAAAGGTTCTCCCAGAGAAGGTAGTGGAAACTCAGTTTCAGCAAATCACTTAAGCAGGTGCTTATTTAAATATGTGTTTCAATTTAAGCAGGTGCTTATATTCCATCAAAGTAAACTAGTCTCAAAAATGTACTTCAGTGCTCTGATAAAGCTGGTCTAGCACCTCGATTAAAGCCTAAATTTGCAAACACTTATATTTCTGGCTTTTCTCTAAAGCTCTTTGAGAATTTCAGAGCCCCAGCTTAGGCGTTATGCATCTGCAATGAACAAGAACATTTCCTTCCTCCATATGAAATCTCACTGACTGATGAAGACAATATAGTTTAACATTAAAAAAATAAATCAGAAGTAATGCTTTATCTCTTCTGTGTTAAAAAATGCTAGGTAAAAATGAGCTTTCATTCCTCTAGTGAGGTGAATAACCACGCTTGTGAGGAAGATCAGTTTTCTAGAAATGCAGCGTTCTTACCACTGAGCCACAGTTGAGCCTGAAAACTGATTCCTCACTTCTTGGGATCTGCAAAGGCCCCTCAACCTTTTCATAAGAGCCTGTGTGTCAGTCACATATGCTGCCTAGATGTCACTCTCAGTGGCCACATTTGCCCTGATAAAATAGCCCATTTCTTCAGTCATTTCAATCTAGAAAAATAGCTTGTTTATATAGCTTCTTAACCTCTGTGCTGGCTCAGAGTTGCCATATTTCATAACAGGAAGAAGGTCTATTTAATAAATTCCTGTTTCTAAATGTGTCAGATAAACTGATGGGAGTTATCTCTGTGTGGTGATGGTAGAATTAATACTGCTAAAAACATATAACAAATACATATACTGAGCCACACCTCTGCTACAAGGAGTTTTGTATATTTACATGTGAGTAACTGGGTAAAGGAAAATTATATTTATGAAATACGTGAAGAGAGGGAGGAAGGAAATGTCATTACAAAGTACAATTCTTTGAATATTTTTGTGTCAATGAAGCAGTGTTTGAGGGTTTGGAGATATGGTTTGCACACTTGTTTTTATTCCTGATGTCTAAATGATTTTTGCCTTTTGAGTAGTTTAACTTTCAAAAATCAATGTGTGCTTCTGAATAACGTCTTCAGGGTCATCAGACATGGAGATGTTAAAAAAGCAATACTCTTTCTGTCTCAGACCTCCTTCATCGAGGATTTGCATATACCCAGAAAGATCAAATTTCTAATTTGTAGAGTATTTGGGGATTTTTGGAGATGAAAGGCGCCATTCAAATGTTAGCTATTACCATTGCAGGACGCAATCTTTACTATCACAGTAGGGGTAAGTGCTATAATTAGTGCCAGATAGTGTTGCTACTGTTTTTCATTTATATTACTGACAGTTCTGAAATTATCTTGTGGGGAAAAGCAGAAAATATTTGAGGACCTATTCCTGACTCTGATCCCTAATTAATTGAATGTATTATCCCTTAGAGACATATACTCTTTTACCTGAAATATTACAGTAGTTAATGTTAGCATGAATGACAGTATATTGCTCTTAATGTGCCATGGGACCCTGAATATGATACCGTACAATTTTAAATTTTTACTTTCCTTAGAACTTCCAGGTTCAAGCTGCTACTCATCCACAACTCTGTTTCTGATCTGCTGAGCCAGGTGTGTTAATGCAGCAGTCATTATTACTGCAATATCAATGAGAGGCTTAAAAATATTTAATGTCATTTTGCAAACTCAGTTTTCTTTTTCATCTCCTTTTTTTTCCAAATAGAGGTGTATATGGCTTTTTTACTTGTATATTAAACTTGGCATTACTGTGTTTATTTACCTGCACTCTGCAATATGCAATTTATTTTAATACCTGAAATGCTCACCATTCTGAAGGAAAATTTCTCCTCTTCACTAAAGCACTGGAAAACCTCACTATGACATAGACAACCAGGAACAAAACTGCAGCTTAAGATTTTGTCGTGTTTGTAGAGAATATTCAGCACGTTCAGCAAATATACTATTTACTGTGAAAAACAGTAATAGGCTCTTACAGTCAATTATTTTTGATAACTTGTAAGAATAAAATCCAGAGAACACCTTCCCATCTCTTGGGCCTAACAGCAATTAAACAATTTTGGCAGCAGCCCAGCACCAGGTACTTATGGTCTCTAAGAAACATCTGTTTTTCATGGAAATCATGGAATGCCCTGAGTTAGGAGGGACCCTAAAGATCATTTAGTTCAAAACTCTCTGCCATGGACACAGATACCTTTCTGTAGACCAGATGGGCTCAGAGCCCCATCCAGCCTGGCCTTGAACACTTCCATAATGATATTTCTTAGCAACATGTGAATAAATATTAGGCATAGTATGCAGTGTTCTGTAATGACAGCACAGATCCAAGCCAAAGGAATATCTCAGGTGAATTTTTCCTATAAAATACGTGACTATTTCCTATTGAACTTCTGAAATATTATTTAAACTGCTTTGATACTTGTCATACAGTGTTTTAAGATACAACTTATTTCAATTTGATGAAAACTGAAAATAAAAATATGTGTATGGCTTGTTTCAGTGAAGTTTGAAATATCCATACTTTATCATTAATATGTTTAACATACCAGATATGAGTAGGAACATGCTATTGATGGATATAAATATTGATAATATTTATAGAAGTTGGGGAAGTTCTGTATGTCCATCTTAATCCACTGAGCTATCTTTACAACTTAAAGGACTGTTGCTTTCCCACCATTATTTGTCACATTTAGCTTTCACTATGCCAGGTGATATAACTGCCCTATTTTCTCATGAGAGGTATTGTCCCATGCAGAGAAACTTTTTTGTCAAGGCCTTAGACCATATATCCAAACAGAACACACAAGCTAGCCATCACTTCCAAAACTTCAGTGACTGACACAGAGACTGGCCATTTCTCATTTAAAAGTACTAATGGAAATTTACTAATTTACTTTTTTCTGACATAGATAAGACAATCCTGGCTCTGTGAAATTTTTACATGTTTGTTTTTGCACTTCTGAAGATTCCCTAGAACAATTTGCTTAACTTTTAACTTTGTATTCAGGCTATGACTTATTAAGCAAGTATCATATCCATTTTTCCAAATCATTTACTCCACCATGAGTCTGATGGTGTGCACATGGTGAAGTAGGAATCTTATGGCACCACAGACTTGTAGATAAAATGTTCCTGCAATGCTATAGGATACATATGTACATGCAGTCCAAAATATATCCATATTGCATTGTAAAATAATATTCAACACGCTCTTCTATCACAGTCAGGTGTTTAAGGTTCATGATTCTCAGGCTTTTCTCTCCAACTGAAGACATATTTTTGGGTGTTTTTCATATGTATGCTATATTTATCTCAGGAATTGTTAAACTTCAGTTCATTATGCAGTGAAGATAGCAAAATTGTAGCACGGACTGATTCTAAATTAAATTTTCATTCCTATTTCTAGGCTTTTCAGGTGTCTTAATATACTTTGAGAGGGCTTGCACTTCACAAAGTCATCAGTA
>WEKY01046545.1:0-103548 GCA_013390045.1 Picathartes gymnocephalus
TGGGACTGGAGGAGAGTGGGGAGCCCCTCACCTGGGAATGCTGCAGCCCCACTCTCAGGACAGCTCCAAAACCCACAAGGGCTTTTCCCTCCCTTCTTGGGCATCTCTCCCACAAGGAATAGATAAGGAGATTAATTAACAGACGTTCACAGGAAATAAATTTGAAACATATTTCATTATTGACAGAAGAGGAAACTCTGTCCTCAAGCTGGGTTCCAGACCTTATCTCTTGCAGCACACACTGTACAGTGTGCATCTTCCAATGGGTCTCGCAGGGAAGTTGCATCTCCCATAAGTGCAGTATCCCCCTCTTTGCCTGCATCCAGCTGCATTTCAGGTTTCCACGGGGAAAGAAACATACAGAACAATTAAAGTAATTATCTGTGAGAACATTGTGTGGTTGCAAAAGGCAGATGCTGTTTGTGCGTTTCTGGCCAGTGGATGGGTTCAGCTCCAACCTCCCCACAGCAAAGATCACCCACAGGGCAAAAGAACATCCAGAGACCCACAAAGAGGAACAGCTGGGGGCAGGGTGGAAGCCTGAAACCAAACCCCTTCCTGACTCACAGAACAAGCCAGGATTCTACTTCCATGGCTCTTTCCACCCCAAGGCTGTGTCCTGTAGAACTATCACTGGAGAAACAACCTTTCCCCTCAATCCCCCCTTACCTTTGCATCACTCCCACTCATGTGGGCACAAAACCCCAGTAATGGAGGGTCACACCTCTCCCCATCTCCCCACTTCCCCTCTCACCTGCAGCACCCTGGACCAGCAGGAGGATCAGGGGCAAGAGCAGGAACAGGATCTTCATGGCTGCTGCCTCTCCTGGGTCTTCTCAGGGCTGCAGAGGGGACACCAAGGCAATGGGGACATGCAAGACCTGAGCTGGGGCAGGAGCCTGGGCTCTGTGGTTCACCAAACTGCTGAGGGGCTGCTTCCAGCCACAGCAGATGATGTTTCCTCTACCTTTGCTCTTAAAAAGAATTCTGTGGTTTGTGGCACCCTGCCAACCTCAGGAGCATTTCATGATATTTCAGTCTCTGCGAAATCCATTTCCTCATCTGATCCTTTTCCAGGACACCCCACAATCACCTACCTGATGAAGGTCTTGGTGTTCAGACAGCAACAAACCCAACAGGAATCAGTTGTCTCCAATGGCCCTTGGGTCCAAGAAGCACTTTTTTTGGCCAAAACACTCTGATTTTATACCATTGCAAGCCATGGGGATATGCACTGTTTTTTGCTGACACATCTCCCCCTGGCCAATAAGAAAGCCACCCATCCATGTGAGGATTCTGGGGCTTCCCCTTATCCCTCTCTGATGCAATGGCAGAGGCTGAGGTGCCTCCTGGGGCTGTTGCAATGCTCACCGTTGTCCCCATGCAACACCTCTTGTGACACCCATGGCACAGAGGCACCCGGGCTGTGGTGGCCTGGCATGAACTGCCTGGGATGGACAAAACAGGCTGGTGGCTGCAGGCAAAAGTAGGAAACAGTCCCAACCAGCTCTCCTGTGAGGGAGGTAAAGCCCTGGCACAGGTTGTCCTGAGGTTGCTGCCTCATCCCTGGAAGTGTCCAAGACCAGGCTGGATGGAGCTTGGAGCAACCTGGGATAGTGAAAATGTCCCTGATCATGGTGGGGCTTGGAACTGAATGATCTTTAAGGTCCCTTCTTCCCCAAACCATTCCAGGATTCTTTAATAAAATATCTGTCTCTTCCTGTCCTGTCAGTTTGCTCAGGGAACTGGTTCTGTGTGATGCACAGAAACATTAAAAAAATTTTGGTTTCCTTCTCTTTTAACATGATAAGAACAGCTTCATCCTTGCCAAGGTGACTTGCATTCCACCTGCCAGGAGGTGATAACCTTAAGGATGCTTTTCTGATTCCTACTCAGATAAACAAGCAGTGCACAGAGGAAAAGCCATCAGGTGGGACCACACCTCACCTCATTCTGTCTGAATCCACTGCTTCTGAAACTGCCCTACTTGGTACAAAATCCACAGGTGTGGTTCAACAGCAGCAAAACTCTGTAAAAATATGCAATCTATGAGAGGTTAGTGAAGGAAGGTGAATAGGGCCTTATCAGGCCTTAGAGGTGTGGACTTGATCAGGGGAGGTTTTGGATTTATAGATATTCTATGGTGTTTCAGAAAGATAAAGATCAAGGTGGCTTATGGAGGAAAGACCATGAGATAGACAGAAGCAGTGTATCCATGGCTGCTTTCTGGGCACGCCCTACATCCATCTCATTGCCTGTATTCCTAGTAAACTCTATTTCTAACCCTTTTTTGTACAAACAGTCTGCCTGTGGTGTGTCTTCAGGGTGCTGGTCCATTGCTCAGAGAGACCAAAGCTCTTGGAGCTGGATCCTGGAGAGAAGAATGGGGCCTGAGGTTGGATGCATCAGGGACACAGGGTCTGGTGTCATCTCCCAGAGAGAGGCATGGAATCCTGGAATGGTTTGGCTTGGAAGGAACCTTAAAGCTCATCTCCTTCCGACCCCCTGCCATGGGCAGGGACACTTTCCACTATCCTAGGATGCTCCAAGCCCCATCCATCCTGGCCTTGATGCACGATGGGGACATCCCTTGAGTGTCAATTCATAGAAATAGGATTGGGTGTCAATTGATGAGTCTTTGTGTGTATAAAGCCCTTGGAATATCCTCTCTCCTGGAAGTTTGGAACCATTCTCAGGACAAACCCAGGACCAGCACAGCCGGGTGTGGAAAGGACTTCTAGTCCCCAGTGCAGGGAGGCCATGGCTGGGGCTAGCCCTGCCCAGGGGAGCTGTTTTGACCTGGGGAGTGTGTGCTCAACTCTATCAGAGCTGCAGCTTGGCCTTGCTGATCCAGACCCAGACTTGGACCCACAGCTGGCACCCTGATCTGGCCTTCCATGTACCCACAGCAATGCCCAATACCCCAGGAGAGGCTGCTCCCACCCCTGGCTGCCCTGCTCCATGGAGTGGGGCAGTGGGTGTCCTGTGCCCCAGCATCCCCATGGTCACTACCCCATGGTCACTGTCCCATGGCTGTGCAGGGGCACCCCTGAGCTGAGCATCCTGGATCTGCCACCCAGATCATCCACAATCACCCACCTGGGCTCCTCCCTCAGCCCCCCACCCCAACGCCAGGTCTTGAACCTTCCCAGCACTGGCCCCCAACTCACTGCCAAGCTCCTGAGAAGCCCCATGGCACAGCCATCAGTCCCTATTCCCTCTGGAGCAGAATGACTTTTCCCACCCCCCAGATACCCTTGGACCCCACAACGCCCCCCTAGTGCCCCTCACCCAGGCCCCACAGCTGGGGATGGACCCAAGGACACCACGGCAGTGTGTGTTCCATGGAACAGCCCCACGAGGCCTCCTGACCCAGCCTGGAGCTAGAGGACAACCAGCAGGTCCCCACTGAAGTTAGGGTGGTCATAGCAACCCCTCCACCCCTGTGCCAGAGGTGCTGGGGTCCCCTTGCTGAGCCAACAGGCTGGCGTTGGGCTCCCTGTGAGTGTCACATGTGTCCCCCCTCCCGCCAGGGGTGCAGGTGCTGGTGTGGCTGAGGCCAGCTTGCAGAGGGGGTGGGTGGTGGGACAGTGTTTGTGTGTCCGTGTCTGTCAGGAATTCACCCCGTCCTCTCTGCCCTTCCCTACACGCAGACGAAAGCGATGCACAGCCAGGACACACTTTTTGGCAGTGGGAATGATCACCACCTTGTATTGGGGACACTGGAACAAGGGATTCCCGGGGCATCAAGGTCTGGCTGTCCAGGGTTGCTGCTGCCCCTGGCAGTTCTTCGTGCCTCCAGGCAGCATCGTCCCGATCACGCAGCGAGGGCACGGGCTGGCGTTCTGCTCGGGGATCCAGGAGCCCATCAGGGATACCATCGCCTGTGGGAGGAAAGGTCTGGCAGTGCCTGGCCCAGCCAGCGCAGCTGTGAGGGCTCAGGGATGTCCCTGTGCCCTTGGGCTCCCCAACAGCCTCACCCCGAAGCCCAGCAGGCAGCAACCCGAGCCCTCCGGGCAGCCCTGGACTCACATCCGACAGCAGAATTCCTGCTCGGAG
Source organism: Picathartes gymnocephalus (assembly GCA_013390045.1). Taxonomy (NCBI): domain Eukaryota; kingdom Metazoa; phylum Chordata; class Aves; order Passeriformes; family Picathartidae; genus Picathartes; species Picathartes gymnocephalus. Next base: position 4,060 of record WEKY01046545.1, read on the forward strand.
CAGAGGCCGACGCGGCCGATCCCCGGCGGGCAGGAGCCCTGGGAGCAGAATCCCCCGCGGCGCTCGCACTCCTGGGCTGATGCTCGGGCCGGGGACAGCCCTGCAGGGCACAGAGAGAGGACACTTTCAGCCGAGATGCTGAGCACAGCCCCTGGTCCCTGCGTGGCCACCGTTAGCCCTGCCCTGCCTGCCTCCTGCCACAGCTGCTGAGCGGGTGCCCGCAGCAGAAATCCAGGTGATTTTATGGCACCTGGATGGGAGACACCCGTTACACCCCTGAGCAGGCTCTGGGAGAGATCTCCATCGTGCCTGCTGCCTCCCTCCTGGAACAAGGGAGAACTCCAAGGGTGGAAGCAGGATTTCCCTTCCTCGCTGCTCCTCCTCCTCTCTAGCAGGGCTGCTGTGCCCAGTGCTGCTGTCTCAGAAATGCAAAGGTCAGGAGGCATGGAGAGGGGACAAATCCCAGTTTGGGAAGGATGAGAGCTTTATTACAATGCCCCAGCTCTGGTCCTACCTGCAGAACCTGCAGCTGGAGTATTTCCTTAAAGGAAAGACCAGAGGGACCCCGGCGGGGGATGGCACAGCCACCAGGACTCACACGTGACTCATCAGCTCAGGTGACAAATCCTCGCTACAAAACACTGACAATGGACAAACTCTCCACGTTTCTTACCTGTCACCCCCTGGAGCATCAGGAGGAGCAGAGCGCAGAGGACAGGCAGGATCCGCATGCCTGGGAGTCGCCAGCAGGGTCGCAGCTCTGGGGGGAAGAGAAAGGAGGCAGAGGTGAATGGGATGGTCCCTTCCTGCAGGTCGTGTAGCACCTGCACGGGGACAGAACTGAGCAGAGAGGATGTGACCAGTCACCGCTGGGAGGATGCACTCGGCAGCCCAGGGTCGGAGCTTCCTGGCACCAGCAGCAGAAGTTTGGTCTCTCCACGTGGCACAATGTCCCTTGGGATGGCCGAGTCCTCAAAACGTCCAGCCCCAAAGGCCCTTTTTCTGTTTCTTCCCCCGACAACGAAAAACAAGCAGAGCTTTCCTCATCTGACACCTGAGAAGGATTCCCAGGCCTCCAGCCCAGGGTCTTGTGTCACCCTGCCTTGCGTAAGGGCCGCCCGGCGCTGTGGTTTGCTGGACACCTCTGGGGACACACACACAGCATCCCTGTTCGTTAGGCCTTGGCAAACAATCAGCTTGCACCACACAAAGGAGCTCTGTCCTCCTCCCCCCACGGGAAGCACGCTCTCTATGCTTCGCTTGAAAATAGCTGGGAAGACGCCACTTGGGATGACAGCCCCGTCCAACCGGCAATCCCGGCAAGGACAGGCTTTAATTGTGGCTTTGTTTGGTGGAGTTTGCTGTGTGTGTAACCCTTTGCTGTTTGATGGAGCATCTTCATAAACGTTTCCAGCCTTGCTGCGGGTTCATCAAGCGTCACGGGTACGTGGGTGTGGATGGGTGTTAAAAGCACACTCGTTTTGTGTATTCACTGAGCGGTCACATGAATTGTGGAATCACACAATGATTTGGTTTGGAAGGGACCAGGAGGTTTCACCTTCCTGTGGTGTGCAGGGACACCTTCCACCATCCCAGGTGGCTCCAAGCCCTGTCCAACCTGGCCTTGGACACTTCCAGGGATCCAGGGGCAGCCACAGCTTCTCTGGGCAACCTGTGCCAGGGCCTCTCCACACTCACAGGGAAGAATTTGTTCCTAATCTCTAATCTAAAACTCCCCTTTTAGTTTAAAACCATTCCCCTTGTGCTATCACTATGGAAGAAGTCAATCTCCTATCATCGACTCTGTGATGGATTTCAGTCCCCACTGAGCAGCTGTGAGTGAGCAAAAATACCATGACATGAGAGACTGGGACAGTGATGGTGGCACTGCTGTGCCTCCAGTGAGGTGCTGGGAGCACCTGTCCCCTCAAGTGAAGCTCCCTGTTCAAAGAGGGCTGCTGGGGCACTGGGATGAACAGATCTTCTGTTCTTCATCCTTTTCCTTTTTTTTTTTCCCATGAAACAATGTCCTCTCCCAGACCTGCACAGAGAGAGAAGGGCTGTGATGAAAGACTGACAGCAATACCATTGCCAGCAGTTGGATACTTGTGGGTCCCTTCCAACTCAGGATATTCTGGATTCTATGATTAACTGGGATGTAGCAGAATCCTAGAATTACAAACTGTGATTTTGCATGACAGGCATTCCACCAGAGGCTTGATATGTGTCTAAATGAGCTTTAGCTGCTGCACACTCTTGCACCTGGTCGTGGCATGGACAGTTCCACACCACCAGCTCTGGTATTATCTGTCTGGCATTATCTATTCCATCCTCAGCAGCATCTCTACCTCCTGGGAAGAGATGTCCAATAAATTTGGAACAGGTTGTCGAGAGAAACTGTGTCTGCTTCATCCCTGGAAGTGTTCAAGGTCAGGTTGGACCTGGCCTAGTGGAAGGTGTCTGTCCCCATGACAGGGCAGGTGGATCTAGATGATTTTAAGGTCCCTTCCAACCCAAACCGTTTGATGATTCTCTGATTCTATGAACTTGAACATGTAGAGTGCTGGGGAGATGGAATTGGGATAAGAAGCAGGGAGGAGATGCACAACATGGATCCTAGGGAGTTTCAGCCTCTTTCACTCTGAACTGGTTCTTGAAGCCATTCCCCAGCCATAAAGGCAAGGTCAGATATTTATGGTGGTGATGAGACTGGATTCCGAATGATGCTGGCTACAGACAGATGAATGAAAAATTACAAAGGCTGAACCCTCTCTGCAAAGTCCTCAGTCCTTGAGCAAGAATCTTGGGCCATTCCAGTTTGTGAAACACTCACCTACCGTGGATTGTGCAAAAACCTCTCAAGACATCAACTGTAAATTGCTGGTCTGCCTCTGCTTGGCAACTTCCTCAGGTTTTCATCCAGGGAGATCCCTGGGAGGAGGCCGTTGGCCCAGCTTCCTGCCCTGCACAAGGCTGTGGTTTCAATGGTGGCAGAGTCATTTGCAGAAACATCTGCTTTGAACAGGCCCAGAGAGTGAGGGAGCTGGGCCTGTTCAGTCTGGAGAAGAGAAGACTGAGAGGGGATCTCAAAAATCCATATAAATATCTCCAGAGGATGGTAACAGCCTCTGTTCCGTGGTGCCCAGGGGCAGGACAAGGGGCAGTGGCCATAAACTGAAACACAAGAAGTTCCACCTCAATTTGAGGAAGAATTTCTTTATGTTGAGAATGTCAGAGCACTGGAACAGCTGCTCAGGGAGGTCATGGAGTTTCCTCTTTGGAAACATTCCAAACACACCTGGATGCATTCCTGTGTCACCTCCTCCAGGTGATCCTGCCTTGTCGGGGGGGTTGGAGTAGATGTTCTCCAGAGGTTCCTTCCAACCCTAAAAATTCTGTGATTCTGTAGTTCTGTGAAGGGTGGGCAAATGCTTTGCAACAAATGGGCAGCTCAGGGCTTGGAGTCAGAGTCAGTCCTTTGTACTTGGGTCAGTTGCTTCCCTGAAAATGTCAGCCATTACTCCTCCCTTCCTCCCATAAAATCCCAGAACGGTTTGGGTTGCAAGGGACCTTAAAAATCGTCTCATTCCAAACCCCTGCCATGGGCAGGGACACCTTCCACCATCCCAGGTTGCTCCAAGCTCATCCAACCTGGCCTTGGACATTTCCAGGGATCCAGAGACAGCCACAGCTTCTCTGGGCACCAAGGGGTCCCTGTCAGCACAAGGATGCTCCTGACCGTGCAGGAGCAGCTGCAGACACAGGAGCTCTCTGAGCCACCTGCACCTTCTGGGTTTTCTCTTGTGGACCAGGGCAGGACAGGTTGAATCTCTTAGAAGAGAAGTGACCAGAGGCACAATGGGGTTGGCCTCTCACACGTTTCTATAATTGTCTCAAGCAGTGTCACAGGTGTAACCCTGATCTCCTGATTTGCTACTGCAGATGATACAGATTTTGCAGATTCACTCCAAATTTATATCAGACAGAAGAACCAAGGGTAAAATCAGACTACAATTTACCAATTTGTCCTAGTCAGTGTGTCTTTAATTCCTATAATAAAAGAAGATGCTGTTTTGAGGTCTGAAAGCTCTGAACCAGGAGATGGGAAGCCAATGTTTTCAGAGCAGAGCTGCTGTGAAGCATCACAGTGGAGAAGACTTTTGTGCTCCCTATGGGAATGGTGACTGATCCCAGTCTTACTCATGACAGAGAATTCCCTAGCAGGCATGTGTGGAGAACTTGCCAGCACTCACTCAATCAGCAGCCCAGGAGGGGAAAATATTTTGGTGAACTACAAATTCCTGGCAGGTTTAGATTGATTTCAGAATTCTTGTTTAAAATTCTTAATGGAAATAAGATTTGGGAAATGAATGGGAGATGAATTACTGTTGGAAATGAATGACAACACCACACGGGGCAGCCATGAAACCTCCCCAGATCTTGCTTTTATTGAAAGGACAATGACAAATCCTTGGTGGCTGGTACAACAGTTCCTTGAATCCAACGATGCCAAAAGCAGTCATTCCTGGAGATTCTCCACAATTAGCCACACTACAACCTACACAAAGGAAAGGGTATTTCAGGGTCTCCAGAGTTATGATTATGAGAAAAATCCTGCTAGTTGGGGTTCAAATGATAATTTGGGAAGTCGTCTTTGCCCCAGATAAATGCTAAACTTACCACCTACAGCAATTATACCCAGGACGACACGACCCCAGGTAATCGTTGCCACGAGGGCATTTCCCCCTGTGGCAGAAAGTCCCACGATATCCACACTCCATGTAAGGTCTCCTGGGTCTTACCAAGCTTCTACCTAAAAAAGAACAAATAAACCACCAAAGAAACAAAGACAGGAGACATTTTATTTCTGGCAGGGATTTGCATTTTGCCTAATCCCTGTGAGCTGACAAAGTCGTGACAGTTCAACCCTCAGAGGAGGAGGTCTGTGGGCAGAACAACCAAGCAAATGCTCTAATTCCTTCTTCTAAGCCCAGGACTCCCTTATTTGAAACTCAGATTTCAAGGATGGACATGAGAGAACTGATGGAAAACAGTAAGTGGGCACTTAGCAGCTCTTAAAACCTTGTAGGTCATAATTCAGGAGAGATCCACCAGTTCATCTGGGAGGGTCCCACATGTGTAAAAAAGAGGGGAAGAAACTTTTGATATGAACAGACAGTGATAGGACTGAGGGGAATGGTTTTAAACTATAAGAGGAGAGATTTAGATTAGGTTTTAGGAAGAAATCCTTCCCTGGGAGGGTGGTGGGGCCCTGGTACAGGGTGCCCAGAGAAGCTGTGGCTGCCCCTGGATCCCTGGAAGTGTCCAAGACCAGGTTGGACGGGGCTTGGAGCAATCTGGGATAGTGGAAGGTGTCCCTGCCCATGGAAGAGGATGAAACGAGATGATCTTTAAGGCCCCTTCCAATCCAAACCATTCCACAATTCCATGGTTCTATAGATTTGGCTGTTTCCTTCCCTATACATTCCACACGTGTCTCAAGCAGGTCCTGGTGTCCAGCAGTCCACAGGGATGGCTCCCAGACATGGATAAATTCCTCAATCCACGCAGAACAACATGCCACCAAGCCCAGCATACCAGGTACTGCCCTCTAGGTCTGGGTCTGAACAGCCTGGAATTGCTCTTCCCTGCATATCTACACTGAATTCCCTGCTCAAACAGGATACCCACATTCACACTGCCTTTTGGGAATGGCCACCAGCCTGTGCTATTCCCAGAACAGGTTTTATCCATGAAGGTGCTGATTGTCAGGGATCAAAACAACCCCAGGGAGCAAATTAGCAATTAGGCAGGAGGTTGCCTGGCCCTGTTTGGTTGATTAATAAAGATGTAGCCTGGCAGCTGAAGCGTTCTGGATGCACCTGACTGAGGGCACGTGAGCCAATTAATTCCAGTTTTCAGATCATCCATGGAACAACGCTAAGTCCAGCCTATTCAGAGAGAGGGGAGCTTGTTCCAGCAAACAGAGAATGGATATTACATATGTACAGTGCATCCAGCACATCCCTGGTGTGCTGGACTCCCAGCATGTGTGTGAAGTGATACATGCACACCCAAAAAACCCCAGGAAGAAATAAAAAGAGTGCTTTAAAGAGTGAATAAAACACTCCTGGTCTCAAACTACCTGTCTGTCAGGCACTGCAGAGGTGACTGTGAGCAGTCTGAGATCTCAGAAACACTTTTTCTCAGATACAGATAAATTTCTGGCTTTAATTTACCCAGAAGGTCCTACTGAAACCAGGCCAAACATCCACTGTGTGTTAAATAAAATATAAAACAAACCAAAGGAACTCTGCCTAGCATCCTGCCTCTGAGAACTGGCACAAGCAGAGGCCTAGGTAAGAATAAGACCAGACAACCACATAGAATCATAGAATCACTGACTCATTTAGGTTGGAAAAGACCTTTAAGATCATCAAGTCCACTTGTGAATCCAACCCTGCCAAGCCCACCACTAACCCATGTTCCCAAGTGCCATATCTACACATATTTTAAGTCCCTCCAGGGATATATACGACACTTTTCCCACATTTCTGGTCTTCTGCAGTCCATCACAGTCTTTTCCCATCCTTAATTCCCCACAGGACACTTTCCACCCCGTTCCCACAGAGATCAAAACTCCACCAGCCCTTGTTTGTGCACAGAGCACCCTGCCAATGTAGCTGTGCCATTTTCAGGGTGATATTAAAATGCAATCCCTTTTTCTGGACAATAGAACTGGTTTGGGTTTCCAGACTCCTTTGCACCCCCCAACAGGCACAGGCTACACCAGCACTTATGGCTGAACAGGTTTGCCCACCAAGGAGATGCTGGCAGTAGCATTTAAACCTTAACTCATGATTTCGTGCCTCTCCACCCCATGTCCCAGCTCCTAAAGCAAAGGATATTTGAAGAACATGGAACCAGATTCCTTTTTCTTTTTTTCTGTGTGGTTTAAGAATATTTGATCATTATTTGATTTGTTTGCTGGGTGACTCAGAGGCACAGTGATTTAAGTACAAGCCTGCCGTGTTTAACGGGGCAAATGCTGGTGCTGAATAGTAGATTTGGGGTTGCCCCTCATGCTTTCAAAGTGATGCTTGGAGTATTTGCCTGCTAATTTCATGTATCATCTGTAATCTGCCAACGAGTTTTGATGATTTGTGTGAGGATTCTTTGCAGGAGGCAGCTTGGCCACATCCCAAATGGGACAGGAGACCTTTGCAAGACACCAACATCTCTTTAGTCCCTCACCTTCATTTACACCTTACCTGCAGCTCCCTGGAATGCCACCAAGAGGAGAGCAAGGAGAAAAGGAAGGATTTTCATGGCAGAGGGTGGGCTGGGAACTTGGGTCACTGCAGGGAAAGGAGACCAGGACATTGGTTAGAGGCTTGTCCCCCCACAGTCCCAGAAGTGACACAGAAAAATGTTCTTCAAGACCTGGAACTTACCTAAAAGAGGTTATTACACATTTTTGTCATGATCATATCTATTGTCCTAAGATTTTCCTGGAGCACATATAGGATCATGGCATAGGAAAAAAACTTCCATGCAAAAAATTTCGTTTTAAAACCCCATTTTAATTAATGCATCCAGTAACCAGCAATTTATCCTGAATTTCTTGATATGTTGCAATGCATTGCAATGAATTTGATCTGCCTTATGGAAGTTAAAGCTGTTAATTCAGAAAGGAAAATAAGACAGGTTTTGCTAGATTTACACAAAACAATCCCATGGGTTTTCTCAAGTTTTTCTAATAAAAAAGAGCAGAAAAAGTTCCATCACAATTAAATCACAATTCAGCTTCTCCTTATTCTTGCTCAGAGGCTGTTGCTTTTTCTTCACCTCAAGAACTACACAATTTCCAGGATAAATGTTTTGAGTATTTGCGTTTCCTGCAGCCCACAAAAACTTTTCTCCCATATCAACATTTGACACCTCTAGAACTGGTCATGACAGACTGGAGTCACTGCAGTTAAGGCTCTAAAACAAAATGCAGACAAAACATGAAAGATATGAGGACTCAAGCCCGTTTAAGAAGGACAAAACCTTTCAAGAGAGGCTGAATAATGAGAATATTTTGGTTGTTACCAGGTGGGAGGAGGCTCTAGGCTGGAACAGTCCCAGGATCAGTGTCAGCCACCCAGATGAAGGAGCAGAGTGTGGCTTTGTGCTGTTTCTGAAGGGTGGTGAGGGAGGTTTGACCTCCACAGCCTTGTGGTGGCCAATGAGGCTTTGGGGAGCTCTGGGGACACCCACTGAACCCTCTTTGCTGTCATCCTGCTAAGAGGAACCAAGGTCCGGCTTTCAAACCATTGCAGCATCACCTCAGGAAATGTGTTGAGATGTGGAAAACCACCTTGGGCCACCTCCCTTTGAGCAACCCTTTGGCCACAGCAGCTGGCTCCAGGTTTCTGTTTCCATCTATTTTCAGAGGTTTTATATTTCCTTACAAACATGAACAATATCTCATCATAGACGTAAAATAATCATCATCTGGAATTATGTTAAACCCCACCAAATGGGAAGTTAGTTCTTCTCTGGAAATTCAGGAAGAGGGTTAATGACCTGTCATTAATTCTACATCATTTCTGCTGTTGGAAGGGAAAATGTGAACAACTAAGAACATGGAAAAGATCTGCACTAGGGAATAGTAGGGAAAAAAATTGAGAGAGGAAAACAAATCTAACAGTTATGGGGGGGAAAGGAAAAAAGTGGCTTGGTTTTTTAAAAATTTTTGCACCAAACATTTTCATTACAAGGTTACCTGCATGGCATGTAAGATATTTTATACCTTGCCTATTTATGGAAATTATTACAGCCCATGCTCAGCAATTTTAGTTTTATTATAATCTTTACTCTCTTGCCATGGACAGAAGAGTTCTCTGAGCACAGCAGCCCTGAACATCCTCCTTTACTCACCAAGGATTCCTCCAATGGCTCCCTGCTTTTTACGCATTTACAGACATTTCTATAAATTCAGGTGCCTGTTTCAAAGGGAACTTCACTTCCCTTTTGTCCCTCTTTCCCACTTGAACCCGGCCGGCCCCGTTCCATGGGAGTTGCCGTTCTTCTCTGGCAGCTGCTGGAGCACGGCTGAGCTCATCCCTGCGAGAGCCGCCCTGGGTTCGCCTTTCATGCCCTGCAGGGATTTTTTCTTAGATCTCTTTGTTTTCTTTCCCAATCAAAGCAACTATTTCACTGAGGTTTCCAGCCCAGCCTTTTCGGCAGCTTTCAGGCTGCCCGCAGGCTTCTTGTTTCTCTGGGCTGCTCCTTTGGGTTCTTTTCTTTTAAATTTTTTGCGTTTTTTTGAGATTAAATATTCTCACGTTGAACGTACTTGGTTCCACAATGTGGTTACACATAATTGTGCTGTGGTCACTTTTACAGAGCAGCTCCCACAAACAGCTTTGGAATTGGCTCATTTGCACCTAATCCAGAAAGGCAAATCTTGTGGGTGCCAGGACCAGCTGTTCTAAGAACCAACAACTTATAGCACGAAAAATGTACATTTTAGAGCAAGAAAAATATAATCTCTGCATCTCCTGGCATCATCCACAATCACCTGTCAGAACTGCTCTGCTGCATCACCTCAGGCAAAGGAAGGACCTGCAGAAGATGTGCCCTGGTCCTCAGGTCCATCAGGGCAGGGCTCTTGCTGAAACCCTTCCCTGAGGTGTTGTGAGGTGTTTGCAGACAGATGTGCAGCCAAACATCTGGGCTGAAAAGTGGCTCAGCACGTGAGGGACAGCTGGGTCTGTGTGGTCACCTGTGGGCAGCTCACCTGGAGCACCAAGTCCAGATCTGGGGCTCCCCAACAAAAGAAAGACTTGAAGCTGCTGGAGCAAATCCAGAGGAGGCCGCGGAGATGCTCCAAGGGCTGGGGCCATGGCCAGGGACAGCTTCCACCAGATCAGATTCCTCAAAGCCCTGTCCAGCCTGGCCTTGGACACATCCAGGGTTCCAGGGGCAGCCACAGTTTCTCTGGGCACCCTGTGCCAGGGCCGCCCCACCCTCACAGGGAAGAATTCCTTCCCAATATCCCATCCATCCCTGCCCTCTGGCAGTGAGAAGCCATTCCCTGTGTCCTGTCCCTCCATCCCTTGTCCCAAGTCCCTCTCCAGCTCTCCTGGAGCCCCTTTAGGCACTGGAAGAGGCTCTGAGGTCTCCCTGGAGCCCTCTCTTCTCCAGGATGTAGCTTTGTTGGAGACATGAGGAGTTTTTTAGCAAAAGAGGCTCCTGGGTGCTGAAATCCAGCAGAGAAAAGTGCAGCCAAACCGGTGGCTGGGAGGCAGCCAGAGCAACTGGGAGCTGGCAGAGAAAATGGGGAGGGTGGCTCGCTCTGGCAATATCTTCTGGAAAGCCTTCTGGCTTTCTCGTTCTCTGCCTGGCACAATTCCGGGGTGATGATGGCACAGGATTTATTCCTGGCTTGGAACACAGGAGGAGAAACTGAGGAAAGACAGCTGAGACACCTCAGGGTGGGAATGATGATGATGGCGAGCAGGGGGGATGAGATGATGAGGTTCACATGTCTTCTGTGGGTAACAAGAGGGGTGACATTGTGCCTGCAGGGACCCTGGCAGCTTCCTCATTGCTGAATTTGCAAAAATGGTTCTTCCACATCCCTCTCTCAGCTCTGGAAGAGGCTTTGGTGCCCGTTAGAGGCTGAGTTGTGCTTTGTATGCTAAAAATTGGGTTTTCTAGGAATGGGCCACGTGGTATTTGCTGCTGTGGAGGACAGAGAGAGCCAAGGCTGAACTTCACTTGGCTCCAGAGCCCTAATTACAACTATGATTTTATTAAAATGCTTCCCTGGAGCTGGGCCCAGCAGCTCAACATCATTAATTAATGAAGCACGAATGTAGGCATGGCAATGGGACAGGAGGAAAAGGGGGGTGTCCTTTACACCCAAAGGGCCCCCAAACTCAACCAGATGGAGTTGAGGCTGTAAAGATGCCAAGTTCCTGGTAAAAAGCAGTGCTGGAGACGCACAGAGAGCCTGGGGATACTCCCACGAGTAGGGACAACCAGGCAAGGACATTACTGAGAAGTTTGGTGGCTCCTGTTACACAGCAGAGCCTGAGTTTTATTGCCAGTTGTAAAAAAACCTCAGTAAAATTAAAAAAAAAAAACAACCAAAAATAAATACATGAAAGCCCCAAAACACAGGTGTATCCAGCAGCCCAGCTGATGCACAAAGTTTTGGGATCTTCCTGCAGCATTTTGCAAAAAACACCAAACCCAGAGGTGATATTTTGGCTAAATTAAACCCCCCTTTGTGGCTTTTCCTGTAGCGACCTGCTGGGGACTTACTTTCTAAAAAGCATCAGGGATGGAGGCTGCAGGGCTGGAAACTGGGATAAAAAGCAAATGCACACAAGAGGGCCCCTGCAACCTCCGACGCTTGGGATCGCATTTCACAACGGCTTCATCTCCGTGGCAGGGCGGGAGAACGGCGGGATTCACTTCTGGCTCTGTGCACAGCGTGTCCCAGCTGCCACCTGGCGCTCACCCCCGCGGCACGGGGACATCGCGGCACCGCGGGGGACATCGCGCTGGGCGTGTCCCGGCCCACAATAACTCGGGGAACAACGGGATGGGCTTGAGTCGGTTCTGAAGAACCCGGGGGACATCAGGACGGGCTTGTGCCACTGCACCAGAACCCGGGGGACATAGGGGTGGGCTTGTGCCGGTGCACAACAATTTGGGGGATACCGGGATGGGCTTGTGGCAGGGCACAGTAGCTCCAGGGGTCTCGGGCTGGTGAAGACCCCGTCGGTCTCTGTGTCCCCAAGCATCCGGGGGTGACGCAAGCACGGTGATGTCACACTGCCCGGGGAAGGGACACTGGGGGAGGTGCCCGGTGGGGCCGGGGAGGGGCGGGCGGAGCGGGACCGGTGCTGGCGGCTCCTTCTTCCTCCTCCTCCTCCTTCTCCTCCCCTTCCTCCCTCCTCCTCCTCCTCCTCCCTGTCCAGTTCCCAGGATGCGCGGGGCCGTCCCCAGGCTCAGCCTGGCGCTGCTGGTGGCGGAGAGCGGCGCCCGTGAGTGAGCGCGCAGGATGCGCGGGGGCGTGGGGGGCTGCGCTCCGGCGGACGGGGGGTCGGGAAGGCGGATGGGATGCTGGCAGTGACCCCTCTGCGGCCATCCCGGGGGTCCCGGATCACCTCCATGTACAGGGGAGGGGGATGTGGGGGGTCATCCCTGCGCCCCGCGCTTGGGGGGATGCGCGGTGCTGCTCCCGGCATCCCCGCGGGTCCAGCCGTCCTCTTGGATTTTTTTTCATATTTGAAAAATGGTATTTTTTCCCCCATTTATTTACTTATTTGTTTATTTTAAAGCCCGAGGTTTTTATCAGAGCCCCCCTGGGGGCCAGGCCCCTCGGTGGCGGTGGCTGTGCCACAGCTGACAAAGCCACCGGGAGCTGGCAGCTGGAGATAAGCCCAGGACAAGAGCTGCGAACCCCCTGGGCGGGCTGGGAGATGGAGTTCTGGCGGGAATGGCCTTAGACTGACAGAGAGCAGGTTTACATTGTATACTGGGAAGGAATTCTTCCCTGTGAGGGTGAGGAGGCCCTGGCCCAGGGGGCCCAGAGGAGCTGTGGCTGCCCCTGGATCCCTGGATGTGTCCAAGGCCAGGCCGGACAGGGCTTGGAGCAGCCTGGGATAGTGGGAGGTGTTCCTGCTCGTGGCAGGGGGTGGAATGAGATGATCTTTAAGGTCCCTTCCGACCCAAACCATTTTAGGATTCTCTGGTTATGAATGGCACCGCTCAGGTGCTGGGGGGGTGTGGCTGTGTCATCCCTCAGCGCCGCCTCTCTGCCCTTCTCCAGGGCTCTGTGCCATCATCCACTACCTTGTCCGTGGGCAGCTGGGCTGGTTCGGGCTGACCATCGCCTGCCTGGTGCCCGGCTACGCCGCCCAGCTCCTCAGCATCCTCTGGTTCCGGGCAGACGGACACGCTCCCGGCTGCTGGCTCCTGGCGCTCCACCTCCTGCAGCTGGGCCTCTGGAAGCGGTGAGAGACGCTCCCCGCGATCCAGCCAGCCCCGGGTGCAGCCCCCACCTTCCCCAAACCAGGGTGGGCATCCCGTCACGGTGACGCTTGCAGGTACTGCGATGTTCTGCGGGCGGCGGCAGAGACGGGCGGCGGTGCCGGGGAGGTGCTGGCTCAGCTCGGGGATGTTTGTGTCCTGCGGCTCCTGGAGGCCCTGCTGCAGACCCTGCCCTACCTCCTGCTCCAGGCCTACATCGTGGTGGCCGTGGACCCAGCAGGCTTCATCCCTGGTGAGTTGCCAGGAGGATGGTTCGGGATGTGTTTGGGTGAGGGATGTGTGTGTCCTCTGGATGGAGGAATGTGCTGCAAAGGGACTGGGAAGCCTCGATGTGAAGCAGCAGGGACGAGTGTGGCTGAAAGATCTGCTGTGGCTGAATGCAGAGGTGGCTGCTTTGCCCCAAAGGTGAACTCTCAGGTGTGCAAAGAGGGATGTTGGGCTGTGGAGTCACGACAAGCGCAAGGTCACGCTCGTTCATTGTCCATCTCTGGTCCGATGGCAGTGACAGGGATGGAGCTGCCCTGGGGCTGCAGAGCTCTGTCCATGGAGAGAGCACTCAGAGGGAAATGATGAGCACACAGAGACCAGAGTTAGCAGGATTTAGTTGAAATATTTCAGTTTCATTCCTAGTAACATTCAAGTCAGGTTGGACAGGGCTCTGAGCAACCTGGTCTGGTAGAAAGTGTCCCTGCTCATTGCAGGGGGTTGGACTGGATGGCCTTTAAGGTCACCTCTGTGATTCCTTGATTCCGTGATTCACTTGGTGGGATCGAGGGGTATCTGGTTTGTATGGGGGTGCCGTGCTACCAACACCTCCTTACACAGAGAACTGGCCCTGCTGTGCCTCTGGGCCTCCATCAGAGCCCTGACTGCCCCTGTCCCCATACAGGTGTCAGTGCAGGGCTGTCCCTGCTGTCCCTGGCCTGGGCTTTGGTCTCCTACAGCCACTTCACCTTCCTGCTGAAGCCCGGACACCTGAGCCCGCCGGCCGCCGTCGTCCTGTGCCTGCTGCTCTGGAGGACAGGGATGCTGGGGACACGGGTCCTGGCCCTGGTGCTCTTTGCCAGGCTCTATTCCTTCTGGGTTTTCGCTGTGGCAGGTAAGACCTGAGATCCTGTTCCCCACATCCCACCCCAGTGTCTGCCCTGTGATGCTCCTGGTGCTGGGGCTGTTTGCAGCCTCGCCCAGGAATGGCTTTGCAAATTCAGTTCCTTCTCCCTGCAGGGGTGCACTGGCTGCTCATGTCCTTCTGGCTGGTGGCCCAGCAGACAGATATTGTGGCCCAGCCGTGCCACTGGAGGCTCTTCAACTGCCTGCTGGGAGCTGTGTACATCTTCTGCTACATCAATGTCCGGCCCGGCCCCTCCAAGACCAGGGTGGCCGTATTTTATGCAGTGAGTACCTGGAATGGTTTGTATTCCACATGGATGCAGCTGCTGGGGACAAGCAACAGCTTCAGACTCTCCATTTTCATCTATCAGATCACCACTTGCTAAAAATCCAGTGTTTTACTGCATCCTGACAAAGCCATGTGGTCACCAAGGTGGATGTGCCTTCTGCACTGGCTTTGATTCCTTAGAGGCAGCCATACAATGTCAGCGGTAAAAAATAGGTGAAGACCTTGCAGAAAGTTTAGTTCGACAACTTCTGTGTTTAAAGTGATAAATTAGGTGCAAATAGAACAGGAGAAGTGTCCAAGGCCAGGTTGGACAGGGCTTGGAGCAACCTGGGGTAGTGGAAGACATCCCTGCCCATGGCAGGGCGTGCTGTGAGATGATCTTTAAGGTCCCTTGCAAGCCAAACCATTCTGGGATTCGAAGAATCTATGAAAATCTAGAAACTGCGTGTTTTCTGTTATCAGGGGCACATCTAAAGCCATCAGAAGGAAATAAGTGATGACTCTCTTCCCTCTGCCCTGCAGATAATGCTGATGGAGAACACGCTCTTGCTGCTGTTGGGCACCCGGTTCCTGCAGGCAGAGCTGAGGAACAGCCTGACTGTGACTGGGGCTGTCATGTCAGGGTCTGTAATAGGTAAGAACATTGATTTTAGAGCCTGGATTGCACATTTTGAGAGTAGTTTCAGGAAATGAGCATGCAGACCCTTGTCCCA
This sequence comes from Picathartes gymnocephalus, assembly GCA_013390045.1. Taxonomy (NCBI): domain Eukaryota; kingdom Metazoa; phylum Chordata; class Aves; order Passeriformes; family Picathartidae; genus Picathartes; species Picathartes gymnocephalus. Next base: position 19,228 of record WEKY01046545.1, read on the forward strand.
AGTCCCTCTCCAGCTCTCCTGAAGCCCCTTTAGGCCCTGCAAGGGGCTCTGAGGTCTCCCTGGATCCTTCTCTTCTCCAGGTGAACACCCCCAGCTCTCCCAGCCTGGCTCCACAGCAGAGGGGCTCCAGCCCTTGGAGCATCTTTGTGCCAAGCAGGGTCATATTTTGCCAGTGGGATGGGGGCAGAGGGAAGCTGTGTGGGCTTTGTGCAACTCCCCAAACCCTCACCATGTTAAAGAAATGGGATGGAAAACGAGCAACTCCTGTGCTCTTGAATGAATTTAGGACATAAGTAGGATGCTCTCTTAAAAAACCTGCTAATGTGTCATTTAAAGGCCAGAGGATGGGGATGCTGTGACATGGAAGGTTTCCTGCATCACACATCTCCCTGCTGGGCAACTGCCAGTCTGCAAATTAATCCAGATTAAATTCGGGCCTGATTGTGCACTTTCTTTCCGAAAAGCTGCTCCAGTGGCACTCTTGCATCCGTGTAAATGCTTGAAATATGTGTGCTGCTCATGCTCCTGATGCTCAGCAGTATCTTTGCAAAGATCTTGTTGATCTGGAGGTGCAGCAAGGTTTGGCCTCTTCACATTTGACTAAAATGCTGCTGTGACTCCTCATTGACTCTTTTCCGCTCCTTTCCAGGTGCCACAGCTCTGGTGGTTTACTACAGCCTGCTCCATCCCAAGTCCACAGAGATCTGGCAGGGATTCCTGGAGACAACCTGCAGTGCTGCAGCAGCTGGGGGTGAGCAGGTGTCTGGAGAGAGCTCCCAGGCTGGGCAGAGTTCAGGGACTTTGGGCGATGAAGAGTCCTTGGCAGGGGAAGGGACCAAGACAGAGCCCAAAAATGAGACCAGCTCATCGCTCCTGCAGTCCAAAAGGTGTTTGGAGGACAGCTGGACAGACCATCACCACTGGCTGCTGGTGAAGCTGGCCTTGAAGACAGGAGATCTGTCCGTGATCAACGCAGCTTTCGGAGATGGCGGCGTGGGAGAGGCTTTTCCTGGAGGGTGGATGATGGGGAAACCCCCTGGTGTTGAGCCTGGGGCAAACTTTTCCCTCCCCATGAGGGACATCGAACCCTCTGGACTGGCAGTGGGGAATGGAGGAGGCATCAAAGGCAGCGCTGGCGCCGTGGGAATGGCACAGGAGGATGGAGCAGGGCAGGAGCCTGATTTTCCCCCATCCACCTCCCATCCCAGTGGCTTCTCCCCAGATTCAACCGAGAGCTCCTCCGTGTATTTCAGTGCAAGTGCAGGAGGCATCACCTCGCCTGGGACAGGGATGGCCACAGCCACGAGCATGGCCCTGGCACAAAGGGACAGCGAAGCCCAGCCTCCCCCAGGCTGCCTGGGAGAAGGAGGAGGAGGAAGAGGAGGGGATTTATCCCTTGGGATGGCCAGCATCAGCCCAATCCTGGGTGCTTGTGCCCACAAGTGTCTGCAGAGAAGCTCTTCCCTTGGCAACACAGGCAGCTGTGGGGTGGCAGGTCCCCCCAAAGAGGGCTCAGAGCCCACAGGGACAGAGGGTGCCCTCGTGGGGTGCCATCACCTTTGGGACACCCACCCTTGTGGCCCGCAGGGGACTGGGGTGAGGAGCGAGCTGAGGTCACCGTGCTTCACCTCCACCCCCAAGGCCGGCTCTAAATGTCCCCAGCGAGCACTGGGGGAGCTGGGAGAGGGGACAGAGCTGTCAGGGTTACCAGGGTGACCCTGTAAATGACTGCACTGTCACCTTGGGTCAGCCTTGGGGTGACTGTCTCATCAACAGGGTGTGGCAGGAGGTGGTGGGATGAAGACTGTCCCCATGGTGCCCCTGCCATGGGGCAGATGTGCTCTTCCAACACTGGGACATCACCTTCCCTCCCAGTACATCTTCTCCTTGCAGTTTTGAAGAACTTCAAAAGCCTTAAAAAACCCTACAAGTCCAGGGCAGGTTATTTATTGAGCTTATTTATGTCACAGTCCTGCCAGGCAGCGGGAACCTTCTGCCTTTGGTGTGTTTGTGACAATGACTTGAAGTGTGTCCTTTAACCAGTGCCTGCACAGGCTGCTGGCCTGTCCCAGTGTGGAGATCTGGTTGCTGTCTGCAGGGACTGCAGTGCTGGCCAAAGCAGTTTCCTCAGGACAATTAAGTGCCTAAACCAGGAAAATTATGAGTTTTACTCTCAGATGTCCTTCCTTGTGGACAGAGTAAGGCCTCAAGTAAGGCTCAGCATTGCTTGGTTTGTTTTTCCCCACCAGGGTTATTGTGAGACCATTAACAACTCCATTTTTGGGGGTCACATAGGATTGCAGATCCTCTTCATGCTGCAGACCAGAACCTCAGGAGCTGGAATTACAGCCAAAAGCCATGTCCTGCTGCTTGCCCACTGTCCTACTTCCTCAAGTGGCCTTTTCTCTCCAGCCTCCTCCTTCTCCCCTTCCAGCTGCAGATCACAGGATCCCAAAATTATTTGGGTTGGAAGGGACCTTAAAGCTCATCCAGTTCCAACCCCTGCCACATGCAGGGATACCTTCCACTTGCCAGGTTATGATCCACATCTGCCTGGATGCTCCCTCCTAAACTTAGGCTCAAGACAAATCTCAAACCAGTTCTACTGCCACCATAAAATCCCCAAGGCAGGCAGGGTTGCTTTGTGTCAGGAACTAAAACCATCCATACCATGGTCTCAGAAATAGCCACTGCTTCCCACCAGGCTGGCTGGGCATGGATTTGTGCCCAGGGCACAGGTTGGTGCCCAGGACATGGCTTGACATGTTAATTGAGGTGTGATCAGCTGAATTCCACCACCAAGCTCATGAGTGCCAGCTGAAGCACATCTGGCTGTGCTCTCCAGCTGTTGTCCTGCTGTGGGCAGGACTCTGGTGCTGCCACAGGGCAGGAAAGGCAGCAGGAAGGGCACAGGCATGTGATGAATTATTAAAAAAAGCTTCCATGATGCATTCAGTGCTCAGGGCTGACCCAGCCAGATGTTTCCTCAGGGAACTGAAAACTCACTTGGTGCCGGGTGTGGAGTGAAGCCACATTCCAAGGGGATTAAGGCTCCCTGTCTCCATCTGGACTCCAGCCCCCCGTGCTGTGGCTGTGCTCTGCAGGCAGGAGCAGTCCCTGTGGCTTTTCCAGAGCCCTGCTCACTGTGGGGATAACACAAGGCAGCGGCGCTGCTGGGCTGTTACAGGAATTTTTATCTAGCTTGGTTTTCTACTTTTGATAAAGTATAATTGTGCTTCACAAACCTGAAACCGGCCTTTGCTGTGTCTGTGTCTCATGTTGGGAGTGAAAATAAGTGTGGAGGGGTTTCTCTTCCCACTCTTGGCTCTTGCAGCCCCCAGGATGAGTTGTCTGTCAGGATTTCCAGTGGGAGTGTGAAGAAGGGACCTGGGCAACAGCATCTGAGGGAATGGCATGAAAATGTGTCAGAGAAGGTTAAGGTTGGGGGCTAGAAAAAGATTCAGCCAGTCAGAAAAGAAACACAATTTTGAGAAAGTAAAGAATACTTTTGTGCACACGAGTCAGGAGTAAACGAGGGCTTTGATTTCTCGGAGCACATCCACAAGGCAGAGGTGCACTGTGAGCTGACACCTCTGACCTCAGAGGGGGTGGTTGTGGAAATCCTGGATAGATCAAGGAGTGGCAGAAGAGAGGGGAGGAATCTGGGGACAGAGGGCACACAAGGACTGGGGTAGGGATGAGGGTGTTTGTGTGAGGGCTGTGTTCCCACAGCTTTGCTGCCTGATGATGGGAGTTGGTCACTGGTGAGCCATGCTCCCCTTCACCTTCTCCTTGGCAACAATGTGAAATCAGGTGCGATAGTATGGATTGTCTGTCCTTAAAGGTTTCCAGCCTCTGTGAGAGCCCTGTTGCACTCAGGGTCCAAGTCCTGCATGCTGGTACAGTCCCAGCACTGAGCCACAGGCCTCCACCTGTAGAAATAACCTGTATTTAATCAGAGAGTCACAGAATGGGTTGGGTTGGAAGGGACCTTAAAGCTCATCTTGTTCCAACCCCCTGCCATGGGCAGGGACACCTTCCACTATCCCGGTTACTCCTAGCCCTGGCCAACCTGGCCTTGGACACTTCCAGGGATCCAGGGGCAGCCACAGCTTCTCTGGGCAACCTGTGCCAGGGCCTCCCCACCCTCACAGGGAAGAATTTCTTCCCAATATCCCATCTAAACCTACTCTTTAATGAATTCTAAAGTCCTGTTTGAAGTAGGAGGACTCCAGCAGCAAATCACAGCTCCAGACACTCCTCCCCACCCTTCCCATCTTTTAGGGGGCAGAACAGAAGATGCCCCAATAACCTGGTGCACCTCCAGATTTTTCCCAATGCTGACAGACTGGGGAAATCATGCTGGGGAGGAGTTTCTCCCCAAAACACCTTGTTCCTTTGCCACCAGAGGGAGATCCTGCTCAAGGTCCAGACTCTGCATGCACCTCCAGTGCTGTGGAAATATTAAGGTTGGAAAAGTTCTGAGCTCACCGAGTCCAGCCTGTCCCCAGCACTGCCAAGGCCACCACTAACCCATGTCCCCATGAGCCACATCCACACGACATAAATCCCTGCAGGGATGGTGACTGGAGAGGAGAAGGATGTGCAGGACTGAAGCTGCTGTGGCATTGCACTGGGAGCCAGTGGGAATGAAATGGGGAGCTCTGGAATACTGGAGGTGGAGAGCACAGTGAATGTCTGGAGGAATGAGACCATGGCTGTGGGCATCTCCTTTTACTTCCCAGGCATCACTGGGCCATGGGGAATGTTACAAAATCACTGTCATGGTCATGCCCTCTTCAGGAGAAGAGTAAATACCCCATGGTGCCTTCAGGTTCAAAGGTGTGTGTGAGGGGAGATGCCCCAGATCACACTGGATGCAGGATGGGACCCTGGGGGTTTGGTAGAACCAGCTCCAGCTGTCACCACCCTGGGGCTGAGTCCTGATTTTGGCACTGTGTCCCAGGAGCTGTGCCCTGCTGGGTGACCTGGTCACTCCCTACTCTGGTCTGTCCTCAGATCAACCCATGGGGTGCAGAAATCCCACAAATCCCAGGTCACTGCTTTGTGTGGAGCAATGTGGAGGCCTGGGCCAGTCCAACCCAGGATGAGAAACTGCAGCTGGCAGAGGGGCAATGGACAAGCTCCTCCAGGGCACTGCTGGTGTATTTTCCAAGTGCCCCAAATGCTTGAGGAGACCCGTACAGACCCTCTGCTCCTGCCATAGCTTCTCCCCTGAAGCTGATTTTGGATAAAGAATGTTATTCTGAGCTATACTGGGATCTGCCCACCTTTTGGGGATGCTCATCACCAACGTTTGGGCTTCAGCCACCCACAGAAGGGCTGGAGTGGGGGGACATCTCCATTCCACTGCACTTGGACAGATTGTCCAGTGCTTTTGCCTGCTCATTTGCCTCCTGTGAACCTTTTCTTTTCTATTTTGTTTCTTAAGGAAGCCCTCTCCATCACTTTAAAGAGGTGGAGGGTCATGCCCCAGCCCAGTGCCACAGGTGAGAGGAGCTCTCAAGGGCAACACGGGAGCAGGAACTGAGCATGAATTTTGACAATGCAGGGAGTGACCCAAGGGCTCCCCAGAAGAACTGGCTGTGCCACTCTCTGGTGATCTGGAAAAAGGAGCAAACAGGCAGGAACAGAGGCTACGTCCCTAAGAAATTAAACAATACCAGGTGAGTGCCTGGGCTTGGGAACGTGGCTGTCCTGACTGCTGGCCCTGCCCCCTTGGCTTGTTATTTTTAATGGGTCACTCTCATCCCTCTTTCAAGGTGAAATAACATAAAGCAGGATGGGGTTGTACCAACAGGGCCTGAGGGTGCAGCAGCAGCCCTGTCCCAGCAGCCTGATTTCTGAGCACTGTCCATGGGTGCCAGGTTTTGGGCTGGGTGAAAAACATTCCCTCCAGCTCCAAGACGATGTAACACCCACCCCCCTAAAAAACAAAACAAAACAAAACAAAACAACCCAAAAACCAACCAACTAAACAAAAAAACTAGCCCAAGAAAGATTTCCCCAGAAAAAATATCTTTTCACTTCCAACAACATTGAAACACAATACTTGGACATTAAAGAAAATAGAATTATTTGCCCTGGGGCTGTTGTTATTTGTTTGTTTTTTCCAAGCTGAAACTTTGGAATTTTTCCCCCCTTTAATTAAATTTGGTTTGCTGCAAATCCCTTTCTGGTGCCTTCAGTGTTCCTGTAAAAGGCAGGGCCCAGGCTGCAGCTCTGTGCCCATGGCTCCAAGGCTAAACAATACCACGGAGGGGGGGAGCAGAGGGTAAGCCCAGCTAATCAGGACTTGCCTAATAGGACCGAGTGCTTAATGAGGACCCAGGGACTGTGCTTCCCAGGCTGGATTTGGCTGGAGGAAAATGCTTTGTGCTCTCAACACCAGGTTTGAGACGGCTCAGTTCTCTCAAATGTGCTGGAGCAGTGTTTCTCCCTCCTGTGAATCCATCCTCACTGGACACAAGATGGATCTGTGAGGGATCTGTGGGGATCCAGGGATGCTGGCAGAGCTGAACAAGACCCTGGAAGCAAAAGGATCCAGTGCCTGTTTTGCTTGAAGGGAGATCTTTCAAATCAAAAAACTGTTTATACCTTGATTTTCCTAAGCAAAGCCACCAAAGGGCCCTGACCGCTCCCCTCATGTCCTTGGAGCTCCCTGAGGAGCTTTGGGGGGATTTTAGGGATTGACTTCAATAAATAACAGCAAATGTTCCACTGCTTTGCTCTGGAGACCTGTTTGGATTGTCTCTGTCCCCAGACCAAGCTGGGGTGTGGGTTTGGGAAGGGGGTGGGATAGGGAAGGCACCTCATGCCTCAGGTTAATGAGGGAGATTTGGGGTTCAGCACCGGGACTTTGGGATGCAGAGCAAGGTGTCAGGGTGTGCACAGGGGGTGGGTGCTGGAACACAGGTGGGCGCTGGGTGCATGGAGAGGTAGGTGCAGATGTGGGTGGGAGCCCAGATGTGCATGGCAGGTGGGTGCAGAGGTGGGAGGTTGTCTGCACACAAACAGCCGATGGGTGCAGATGCAGGTGGGCGTCCCCACATGCACAGTAGGGGGGTTCAAGCGTGGGTGGGGGTCCAGATGTGCACAGTACCGGGGTACAGATGTGAGGTGGGTGCCTCCACCTGCTGTGGAGTGCCAGGGTGTGCGTGGGGCAAGTGGGGACCGGGACTGGGTTCTCTGTCTTGTTCGGTGCTGGGTCCAGGGCTGTGCTGAGCTGGGGCAGGGGCTGATCCAGGTCTGGGGCTGGGGCTTGGTCCAGGGCAGGGTCCGTACCCGGTGCCAGGTCCCAGCTCTCAGTCTGGGTCTGCATCTGAGTTTTCCGTCCCATGCTGGGTCCAGGTCCCAGTTCTTGGACCGGTGCTGGGGCTGTACCGGTGCTGGGTCCGTGTCCAGAGTGGGGTGAGATCCGGTGCCAGTACTGGGGCTGGGTCCAGGTTCGTGTCCGTGCCCAGGTCCGGCTCCGTCTCCGGGGCGGGGTCGAGTGCTGGGTCCCGGTTTGGGTGCGGGTCCGGCTCCGTAGCCGGGTCCCGGTGCGGACGGTGCCGGTGCGGGTCAGGGCGATGCCGGGTCCGGTGCGGGTCCCAGTCCCACTGCGGGGCGGTGCCGGTCCCGGTGTGGGTCGGGGGAGGAGTCGGTGCCGGGTTCGGTCCCGGTGCGGGTAAGGGCGGCGTTGGCGCCGGGTCCGGTGCCGGTCCAAGTCGGGGCGGTACCGGTGCCGGTCCCGGTGCGGGTCGGGGCGGTGCCGGTGCCAGTCCCCGTGCGAGTCGATTCTGGGGCCGGTGCCAGTCCCAGTCCCAGTCCCAGTCCCAGTCGCCGTCCGGGTGCGGGTCGGGGCGGGGTCGGTGCCGGGGCCGAGCGGAGCCGGGCGGGCGCGGGGAGGNGCTCGGCCCCGGCCATGGCCTTCCGCCGGCGGGCCAAGAGCCACCCGCTCTTCAGCCAGGAGTTCCTCATCCACAACCACGCCGACATCGGCTTCTGCCTGGTGCTCAGCGTCCTCATCGCCCTCATGTTCGAGGTGAGCCCCCCCCGCCATCGCCCCCCGCCGGGACCGGCTGTCCGTGTGTCCCCACCCCGTGGACGAGGTGACCCCCTTCGCTCTGCATGGGGTGTCCCCTCTGGGGCTGTCTCAGCTCGGGGGGTCCGCACCCGGGCCAGGTGCCCCCATCCCGCACAGGGAGGGGGCTGTGGGGTGCGGGACCCCGCGGTCTGGGGGTCACAGTGCCGCCCCATTCATTCCCCATCTCTCACCCACCACCGGAGAAGTTCCCCACATTCCCGGAGGACCCAGCCTGGTGTTGGCTTTAGGGGTGGCACATCCTTCTCCCCCCTCTCCAGCTCTGCCGGGGGTCCCTGGCTGGGGAAGGGGTTGCACAGGGGGTGTCAGACCCCCTGCCCCAAACCCACCGCAGCTGTCGGGGTGTCCCAAGCACTGAGGGGCACATCAGCCCCTCAGAAGCCAAGCCTTGTCTGATATTCCCAGCTCTTGGAAATGGGAAAAAAATTTTTTTGCCTTTTTTTCCGCCTTTTTTTCTTTAACAAGAGCCCTTTTCCAGGTGTTTTCTCGGCAGCCCGCTGACCCCGCGCCGTGGGACGAGCACCGGGGGCTCCTGGGCCTGGGGCAGACGCCCCCGGCCTTTCCCCATCGCGGCCACCCGGCAGTGCTGCGGGCCATGGGAACGCATCCCTGCTCCTCTCGGGATACCTTCACCCTGCCGGGGTGGCCGCAGAGCCCCGCAAGGCCGCTGTCCCAGCACGGCCGTGCCGGGAGCGCCGCTCTCTGCCGCTGCTCCGGTTCCTTCCCTCTCCGCCTGCGTCCCCCTTTCCGTGTTGCTTCGCTTGGCTCCGGGCATCCCACGCCGAGGCACCGCGCCGTGGTCAGCGGCACCGCCGGCCGGGACCCCCCCGCCTCCCCCGCTGGACCCTCCCCTTCGGCAGTGCCACGTTTCAAAGCAAATCCGGATGGGAAAGGGGTGGCCGGGGGGCCTGGCGAGGGAGGAAAGGCTCCTTCTGTAGCAAATCGTAGGAGGAGGAAATCCATTTCCTTAATTCCTCCCCGCTGGAACCCCCTGCTTTTCTATCCCACTCCTTTTTTACTGCGAACTCATTGAATGAACAGTGTCTTCCAGCACTCGAACCCCTTTCAATGTCCTTGTGCATGTATATATATTTGTTTAAGGGTTTCAAAACCGACCCAGGAGGGCCAACTGTATTCTAAAGCCACATGCAAATGCTGCAAAGTTGGGCTGCAAGTTTCGTACGTGTACTTTAAAAAGAAAATGCCACTGAGGTCGCGTCTCTCACTCTCGGGGTTTTTCCCTGCAGATGGTTTTGTTGCATGTTGGGAGCCCTGTCCTGGAGAGGTGGTGCCTGGGCTTGCTGCTGTGGTGCTTTTGGTTGATATGATGCTGTGAGGGCAGTTTTGAAATGTGATGAAGCCCCTCATGGAGGTGGCAGCAGGGAGGGGTTTGTGGTGTTTCTGGGGTTTTTTAAAATGTCTTTTAATTAAATCTCCCTCAGATGCTGAAGGCAGCAGTTTGCTGCTCATGCCAGGGTGGCTTCCAGTGCTCCCTGTGCCCAGCAACATCATCCCTGCCTTCCCCTTGGCATCGGGTTTGGGACAGCTCTTGGTCCTTGTGGGTATTTTAGCTTATGTTTGTTTTATTATTACATTTATTCTGCCTTCTCTTCCCCTGGACGAGAAATCAGCCTCTGCTCTTGCCCAGCCCTCCAACCCATCCGTGCCCATTTGTGCCACCTCTGTGCTGAGTTTTGGTGGCAGCTCTGATCCTTTGCTATGGTGAGGAGGACCTGTCACTGTCCCTTCTCCTCTCATCCCTGCTTCCCACCCTGCAGCCGGGCTTCCACCTCCCCAATGCCAGTGGCCACAGCCAAGCTCAGGCTCAGCGGAAAAGGCCGAATCCTGCTCACAATAGGCCGTTTCCTGCAGGGAAGGTTTTTTTGGGAAGAGACAAATAAGATTTTTAACCTTTTCCCAGGCATCCCCCAGGAGCTGAGTGCTTCCTTGCTCCAGCACCCTGCTTGGGGTGATGCTGGGCGGCTGCCATGGGTCTCCTGCTCCCCAGGCACAGCGCAAGCTACACCTTGAGTATCTTTTTGGGTGCACAACCTTTGCCCATCCACATGGATTCACCAAGATGGTGGTTCCTCTGTGACAGGGAGCAGGTACTGGTCATGATGGGATTTGGTGGCATGAGGCTGCTCCTTGGTGTTACAGGTGTGTTGGATTTGATTATTCCAGTGTTGTGTGTGTTTTTGAGGATCACAGCGTTGCTCAGGGAGGGAAGCCCCAGGCTTGGAGGGTTTCCCCAAAAAAGAGCTGTCCTGAGCTAGGCACTACAAAGTGTATTTTCTTCCCAGCCAGCCCTAAGCCTTCAGGGTGTGAAAACACACCTGGTGTCCATCTGCCTGGTACCAGAGAGGGATTTTGCCACGTGTGCATGGCTGCTGGGGCCCAGAAAGTAAAACCTCCCCTTTTTTTTGGTGAAAGACTATTTTGAGTGACTCTGTATAGAAATGTGAAACAGGTGCTTCCCATCCTCATGCAGAAATTACTTTGCATATCTTTTTCCACCCTGCTTTGCAGAAAAATGAAGCCAAGACCAGGCTGGGTTTAACCTGTGTCCCACCAGGGGTGGCTCCTGTGAGCGGTGTCGGGTTGAGTTTGGGGGAAGCTTTGCTGATTTTGGACAAGTTTCTATATTAGACAGGGGCTACTGTTGTATAATCTCTAAGGTGGGAAAACTGAGGCTTAGTCTTATGCCTGGGGTGATGAAATAAAGTTATAAACCATTGTTTTAGAAGTGGTTCCATGCCCTTGCTGGGTTTCCCCCCGTGTGGAGATCGTGAGTCACGGGCTCCCAAACTCTGGGTTGTGACACTGTCAGAAGAAGGCGGCTGACGAATGAGCTGCTATTTCCAGGCTTCCTGCTAAATATACTTTCCCCTTCCCGGTCCCCTCCGTACTACTCTAAAAATTAAGGCTTTCCCATTGTTAATGAGGGAAAACAAAATGTGTTCCTGCCTCCCCTGGTCTTTGTCAGATGTGGGAACCAAGGCACGCGGGTGGTGTAAGCGTTGAATAGCTGGGGAAGAGTGGAAGAAATAGGAGAAAAAAAGCAGTATTTAGGTTTACTTTTAAAAAGGGAATAAACAGGAGGGAGAGTGAGGTAGTGGAAATCGTGTGGTGCTGGGGGATGAGTTTGTCTGTGAGGGCAGAGGGGCTGCACCGCCCTTGGGAAGGGCTTTTTGTCAAAGCCAGATGTTTACTTTGAAAGGCTTTGGTCCAAAGTTTGGGCTTTAGTTTACATATAGGGCCTGTGTCAATCCATACGGTGGATCAGCAAGTTTATCTTTCAATAAACTCTGGCTAGCGGGAGAAACAGAAACCCAAAGTTGTGAGAAAAGCCTTTGGACAGCATTTCGTCTGTAATTAGTTTGTTTTTCAAGCCCTGGAAATATTTTCCCGGCTCCAACTGGAGAAACTCCCCCAAGCCTCCCCCGCCAGAGGTTTGGAGCTGCTTCCTTCCTCCAGAGTGGCTTTAACTCAAGCAGGGCTGTGGGGACGGTGGTGTGCCTGGGGTCTCCTGGCCAGGCTGAAGGTAAATCCCACTGGGATGAGGCTTTTCAGAAGGGAACCATGTTTCATAGAATCCTGGAAGGGTTCGGGTTGGAAGGAGCCTTAAATGCATCTCATTCCAACCCTCTGCCATGGGCAGGGACACCTTCCAGTAGACCAGATTGCTCAGAGCCCTGTCCAGCCTGGCCTTGGATGCTTCCAGGGATCCAGGGGCAGCCACAACCAATCTGGGCAAGCTGTTCCCAGAGTTCATAGAGTGTCCTGGTGAAGGATGCTCAGAAATTTTTCCCCATTCCTGAAAATAGTAATGTTTGAGAGTTGCAGTGGGTACATTTTGGGAGAGGTGCTAAATTGCCTGGATGTGTGTGCTTAGACACCTTTTTAAAAGCCACTTGCATGTCTGCGCAAGTAGAGTTGGGATTTTGATGTGCAGCATTTCATGGCAGGTTAAAAACAGCATCTTCTAAATTTCTGGATGGGGCTCAGAGCACTCTGGTCTATGTCCTTTCCCATGGCAGAGGGTTGGAACATGATCTTTAAGGTCCCTTCCAACCCAAACCATTCTGGGATTCTAAAAACAGGTTGGAGGGGAGCTTTGCTGCTCCATATTAGGCAGCAATCTCCAGGCTAGGGGGGTGTGGATTTTTCCAATCACCACATTATCAGAGAGTAAATGCCTGGTGGTAGATAGTAAATGTGTGGTAATGCTGGGATTGCTTGGCTTTATCTATTGCTCTGCCAGCCAGGGCTGCAAGGTGGATATGCTGATTTGATTTCTGGCTATGAGAAACAGCCTCATCCCTGTCCTGGCTGATCCAGGCATCTCTGGTCTTGGTGGACAAGTTGAGTTTTGCCTCTTCACAATCCATCTGCACTCTAGTCCTTGAGTCAGTGGCTTTAACTACCAGAAAGCCACTCACTGCTGAGGATGTGGTTCCTTTTTCATCTGTAGAGAACTCCCAGAACAACTGCTTCCCAAATTTACCTGGTTCAGGCACACAGAATCATAAAATCAACAATGTAGGGAAAGTCCTCTAAGGTCATCGAGTCCAACCATCCCCCAGCGCTGCCAAGGCCATCACTAACCCCAAGTGCCACATCCCTCATGTAAGGCAGGATGAGGAGCATCTGCCTCTGCATGGAGGTGCCCTTAATGCAGGTCAGGGAGTGAATGAGAAATAAATATACAGCCTTTGCTACATGCTCCCTGCTCTGTTTGTGTCCCATGGAGACAAATCCCTCTCCTACCCTCTAAAAAGTTGTGCCAGGAGAGGATTAGGCTGGATATGAGGGAAAATTTATTTGCTGAAAAGGCAGTCAGGGGTTGGAACAGGCTGGAAATCATGGAGTCACCATCCCTGGAAGTGTTCAAAGAGTTTGTAGGTAGGGCACTTGTGGACATGGTTTTGTGGTGGGGGAACAGTTGGATTCCATGATCTTAGAGGGCATTTCCAACCTAAATTATTCTATGATTCCATGAATTCTGCCCCTGCCAGTAGCAATTAAGTGGCAGCTCTGGCTCTTCTTGCTGCCCTGCAGGGCAGAAGTGTGCCCAGCACTTCCTTTCCCATACCAGCATCTTGTTTCAGAGCAAAGAGTCAGTGAGCCTTGTGCCTCTGAATAATCCTCACATTGCTCTTCCCACTCCAAACTTCTGCTTTCCCTGGCTGCCTGTGAAATGCTTAAGGCAGGCCCTAAAGAGTTTTGCCATCCCTGGTGCTCATCCCTATTTCCTGAGCCAAGGAAACCTGATTTTTGCCTTGCAGATGCCTGCATCCAGGAGGTTACATTTATCTTGGGCTAAAATATTGGTTAAAATATTTCACTGAGACTTTAGGAAACAACCTGCTACCCTTCTGTACAGAAAGGTGGACTGGCGCTGAGGTGGTTCCAAAGCTGCTGGTGGTTCTCCAGCCCACAGAAAGCAAAGGCACGTGTGGAGATGGGACAAAGCATTGCTTGATGCTGGAGTGGATGAAGGAACCTGCCTACCAGGCCCTCTGGAAAAGAAGATGAGGAGAAACCTTGGAAACTGTGCTGGGGCTGAGCTCTGTGCAGGCATTGCTTCCCACCCTGGAGATACTTCAGGGTCATTTTCTTGGACCCACAACTCTGGCTTGTGTCCTCTCCAGCAGGTTAGGAGGCCTCACCTGGAGCTGATGTCTTGTTCCCAGCTGTTTACAGCAATGGATGTCAGCTTGGTACTTGGGGCGCTGTAAATCCATCCGTGCCTGCTGCCGTTGGCACGTCCATGACACGGCTGCCCATCCCTGCAGCATCTCAGCCACCACGGGCTCCATGCCTTTGTTTCATGCCCTGTGCCAGCCTGTGGCAAGGTTTGGATGTAAACTCCAGGTCCTGGATGTGCTGTACAGCTCTGGGATGAAGCAACTTGGCTTTCCCAGCAAGGTCTGTAGGAGCCAGAAGTGTCTCCCTCAGCCAGCTCAAGGCCACGCGATGCACTTTTTCCATTCCCACCCCAAGCTCTGCCCATGGTCTCCATCTCCTGCTCTACTCCTCCACAAACAGAGCACAGCATGTGGGATTTCCCTTCTTTTTAAGTGGAAAAAACAATAAAATCCCCAAACGTCACGAAAACACCCCATGGAGTTTGCTGTCCCTGAGCCGGGGCTGCCTGCGCCGGTTGCTCAACGCTGGTAGTGGCAGGATGGGAACGCTTGGCAAAGTCCCCCTGTCTCCCCCACAAGCTGTGGAGCAATTTCCAGCTGGGATTTTAAAAGCCTGCAGCTCTGAAGCAGTGGCAGCCATGTCTGTGTGAAATGCAGCTCGTCTCCACCGGTGTTTGGCGGGCACAGGATTTTTTGGGCATGGTTATGTTTGAGGGTGGGTGCTTATGAAGCGTTGGAGGGTTGGCTGGGAGCCACTGGAAAGGGAAAATCTGGTCACCTGCTGCCAGTGTGGGGTTGGATGGGATGAAGCCATGTTTGGTGTTGGATTTCTGTGCACTGGATTTTGCTTTGGCCCCAGCTTGAGGTTGCTTTGGTCTCGGAGGTGCAGTTTTGGGGTGTCCTGTGGCGTGGATGCTCTGCCCCATTCTCCACAAAAAGCCTCCTGCTTTGCTGCAAGGAAAGATCATTCCCTTGAATTCAAAGCACCTTAGTTACTGGCCAGCTCTCTGGTGATCAATGACAGGACCAGGGGGAACGGCTGGAGCTGTGTCAGGGAAGGTTTAGGTTGAGTATCAGGGAAGGGTTCTTTCCCCAGAGGGTGGTTGGGCACTGAGCAGGCTCCCCAGGGAATGGTCCCAGCCCCAAGCCTGACAGAGTTCAAGAAGGGTTCTGACAATGCTGTCTCAGGCACAGGATGGGATTCTTGGGGCGTCCTGTGCAGGGCCAGGAGTGGGATTTCAGTGATCCTTTTGGGTCCTGTCCAACTCATAATATTCCATCATTTGATTCTATGATTCAATAAATGAAGAGTGAGCAGCACAGCCCTGGGTTTTGGGTGTCCTGATGTCTCATCCCAGGCTTTTTTTTTTTCCCTTTTTGGAAATGCATCTGGGACCTTGTGGGTGACCAGTGCGAGGTTCAGTGTTTCTGCAAGTGAAGCTGGTGTCAGCACATCTCCATGGATGATTTGCCTTTCCCATGGTGGTAGGAAAAAAATGGGTCCAGAGGAATGGATTTAACAACTGATTTGCTTTTTCCTCCTTCTGTGTGTCTTTGACAGGTCACAGCCAAGACTGCCTTCCTGTTCATCTTACCTCAGTATAATGTTAGTGTGCCTACAGCAGGTGAGAGAGGCCTCTGCTCCACACATCCAAGGGGAGGTTGGGTCTGGTCTGCCCCAAAGCCTCACTTCCAGCTGGCCTGGGCTCACCCTCTACTGATCAACTGCCCAGGCCCTTGTCTGGTACTAAAGGAGATGTCAAAAGTAAGATATTTTGGGCAGAAGCAAAGTTTGAGTGGCTCAGAGCACTCTGATCATGTCTGCCAGCCCTCATGCTGCCAGCATTGGTAAGAAATGCTTTCCAGGGAGTTTGGGGGCTTCCTCTCTCTTTCTGCCATGTCCAGGCCACTCTGTGCTCCCTGCAGGGTGAGGATGCTGCTCCAAGCCTGCTCAGGCAGGATCCAACTGTGTGATTGCCTGCCTGGAGCAGCTTCCTGACCCCATGAGGAGCAGGAGGGATTTACCTCTTTGCTAAGCAGCATGGGCTGTGTATGTCATCCGTGTCCTGCTAATTTTTGGGGATAGCACCTGGAGAGGAGGGTGTGGAGATGCACGTGGTGCACAGCATCCCTGCTCCAGGCAGGTTCTGATTCACAGGGAGAACTTCCAGGAGGCTCTGAGCTCGGAACCAGACGGACCAGAGGAGGTGTCCCAGCTCCCAGGCAGGAGGCTCAGCCCCTGTTCCTGTTTTGGCTGCTGGTTGCTGCCTTCCTGGCTCAGAGCCCCTCTGGGTCTGGCAGGGATCTGGGCACTGGCGTGGAGACAGCAGGAGGTGGTTTGGGTAAAGCTCTGGGCTCGGCATGAGCCAAATGCCCGGGGCACAGAGCCTGGCCTGGTGGCAGAAAACTGCAGTTAATTGGGAGTGTTTGAGTAATCATCCAAAGAAAGAGCAGGGTGTTGGGATTAGTGGAGCTACAATGAGGCAGACATGCGGAAGATAAAAGCTCTGCCCTTGAAAACTTTGGTTATGGCTGAAGGAATCATCCAGCTTCCAGATTAAGTTGTGGTCCCTGCTCCCCTGTGGCACAGTCCAGACAACTTCTGCTGCTGGTTTTTAGAGGTTTTATTCTTTCCTGATACCGGAAGTCCTGAGGGGCACAGAAACACCTCCCCAGGACTAGGTATTGGGGTATCAGTAAAGGGCATGAGCTAGTGGGGAGAGAGATCCTGGTGCAGCAGCTTGTTGGAAAGAATCTGAATTTTTCCAAGGCTGTTTCACATCCCTCACAGCTCCTGCTAGAGCTTCTGAGATACCCTGGAAAGAGGAGGCAGAGCACATGTGCATGGTATTATTTTCTTTGGCCTTGCAGTTCTTCTTTTACCTTGCTCTGGGACGCAGGCACCATTTTTACCTCTGGATGTGCACAGCACTGGGGTCTCCTAAGGACAGGGTGTTTTCACATCCTTGTGCCAGGTGTGTTCATAAATCCCATTCAAATCTTAGAAATCTGGAATGAAGCTTTGTTCAAGGGTAAGCAGAGCTGGTGACAGAGCAGTTTTCCCCAGCATTGATATCAGGAGAGGCTGGACAGGATCAGGGTGAGGGAGAGCAGCAGCCAGGGGTGGGCTGAACTTTGTGTGATGATTCTTCCTGCAGCATTCCCAACTCTGCTTCTTCCCATAAGCTTCAGGGCTGGAAATAGTCACCTAAATGTAGATGTCTGGGGTATTTTGGGTGGTGTTGGATCTCCTGTTGCTCCAGAAGAGCACAGCCTCCCCTGGGTCCTATTTCTTATCCACCAGCCGTGTGCTGCTGCCTCAGATCTCTGAATAGCACAAGGCTTCTGCATTTAGGCAGCTGAATCCTGCTCCAGCAGTTTTCAGGGAGGAGTGGGAGATCATTAGGGAGTGTTGAATCATAACTGAGGGGTTGGAAGGACTGTCCCATGCCCTGCTGTTCCTAGTGGGGCATCCTTGATCCTTTCACCTGCTTCAGCCTCCCATGTCTTCATTCCTCCAGGTGATAAATTCCCACTGTTCCCAGTGACAGGGGGAAGCTCTAAGTGTCCCCAGTGTCCCCTCCCTTTAGGTGTGTACCTATTAGAGGGGAAGCCACCCACCTCTGCCATGAGCTAACCCCAGACAGAGCCCTTTTTCCCAACCACTGGCAGTCATGACCTCTCTCTGGTGTCCCCATCCAAGCTGCTCCCCAGTAAGCCCCTCCATGGAAACCCTTTGGGCCATGGGGGGTCTGACCCACCCTTTGGTCTCTTTGCAGATGGGGAGCTGGTCCAGTATCACTATGGGCTGAAGGATCTGGTCACCATCCTCTTCTACATCTTCATTGCCATCATCCTGCACGCGGTGGTGCAGGAATATGCCCTGGACGTGAGCACCATTCCTTGTCTTGTGTCCTCAAATTCCACGGGAGACTCTGGTCCTGCTGCAATTAAATGCTGTGCTGGGGGTGGGCTGGGGGCTGAGGTGGTGATGAGTGAGCCTTCATCTCTGGAGGCTGCTTGGGATGAGGAGGAGGAGAGAGAGAGTTGACGGTGGCTCATGTTTTCTTGTTGTTTCTCTCTGCCTCTGCTCCTTCCCAGAAAATCAACAGGCGTCTGCATCTCTCCAAGGTCAAACACAGCAAGTTCAATGAGTCAGGGCAGCTGGTTGCCTTCCACCTCACCTCTGTCATCTGGTGCTTGTATGTCGTGGTGACGGTAAGGCACGGGGCTGGCCACAATTTACGTTTCCAGGGGGGAATTTTGGGTCCTGGAGCACAAAATCCCACTGGCAGCAGAATCCCCAGCCAGCCACTGGGCCAAAACAGGCACATTTCAGGAAGTTTAGTTTTCAGCTGTGGTGGATCTTTCCAGCCACTGAGTGAGGGCAGTTTTGGGAGATGCGCATTTTGCAAGGCGCAGGCAACTGTGAAATATTTTTGGAGCTGGGCCCCACGAATCCTGCCTGGCGCCATCATCTCCATCCTCTTTTCCAGGACCTGATGTCTTTCTCAGCTTCTTACTATCCTCCTTATTTACATTCAGTGCCTTAAGGTTTTTGGGTGCTTTTTGCAGGTTCATGGGGCTAATGGGCAGATTTTTGGGATCCTTCCTTTTGGTTCCTTCCTTGGCAAGATGATGAGGGTGAGGGAGTCTTTGAAATCCCTGATGGTGAGGGAATCTTTAAAAACAGGGAAACCATGCTGTTCCTTGGGTCCATTTGGAATGTTTCAACCCAAAGAATTCAGAGGGAAAGCTGTGTCATTTTGGGGAGGAAGGGGTAGGGAAGAACAGGTAGTGTGGGAGAGATCTGACTATTTTGGCAGTGTGAAGCAATGATGCTTTGCTACCTGCAGCCATTGGGGTCCGGCTGTGGTCACCAGTGGCTCTGGGGATGGATCCTTGGGGACAGATCCCCTCCCTACTGCTGAGGTCCCTCAGCAGCTGCGGAACTGGAGCCTCCTGTGCAGCCCACATTGCTGTGATGTGCTCCCCAAACACCCCAGTGTGCAGAGCAGGTCACCCTTGTGCTTCCCCGGCCTTCCCCAACCAAAAAAAGCGTCTTGGGACAGACAGGGAGTAGATGATGGTAACTGGGCAGGACAAATTTCCCATGCCAGCATCTCCTTGCAAAGCCCAGTGCAGCATCTATTTGGCAGGAGTCAGAAGGGAATCCCATCCTGTAAGGTACGAGGTGCAAAATGAAACTATCCAGTTCATATCCAGTTATTTTTGTTGCTGTTTTCTGTTCCTCTTCCTCTTCAGAAGCACTTCTTGTTGCTTAAGTGCTGCTGGGGTTGGAAATGCCAGTGGGGAAGAAGCCTCCAGACCATGCACATGGCTGCTTGAGCCATGCTAAAGGAATCTCACCCTACACCTCCAGAGCATTCCAAACCCCAAAATATCCTCTCCTGAACTTGGGACCCTCTGTGAAACTGAGCAAGCAGCCTTCAGCCCCCAAACAAGGCGCTTGGTGAAATTTTAAGGGGGTGCCAGAGACCCAGAAATGCAGAGCTCAGCCTTGGCCCTCAGAGGGAACAGTTTTTTCCTGCAGGCTGTGATGAGACTCGGGTGTCATCCCCAGTTCCTCGTTTCACTGTACCACAAGCCCACCCTCTCATAACCTGTTTTGTTTTGCTGAAGCCTTGCCTGTCTTCTCTTTTTCAGGAAGGATACATTTCAAACCCCCGAAGTCTGTGGGAAAACTACCCGCATGTTTATCTTCCGTAAGCAGTTGTGAGAGTATTTTTTTCTGGGGCTGGCCACTTGCTTCCTCTCCATGGTTTTGCCTGCTGGGAGCGGGGAGCTAACAGCACAGCACCCTCTGCATGTACCCTGCTGCAAGGATGCTGCAGTGAGACCATGGGGAATGGGGGATGTCTCATTTGTGAGCCTGGGGAGGGTGTTCAGAGGGTTTCATGAGGAAGGCCCTGTGGGCTTGGTTACTTATCCTGGCTGTTTCCTGCATCACATTGGGAAAGTCTCTTTGTTGTTCATTTTTCACAGCAGAAATGTAGTGGGGCATGACCTTCCCTTCTGGTTTTTTTTTTTTTTTTTTACAAAAGTGACGTTTGCTGAGAGCACAGAGACCACAGCACAAGCATCTGGAAGAACTCCATGTGCGGCTCTCAGCTCAGCAAATAATTTCAGCCCACAAATGATTTCTCCTAAATCCCATAGCTCCAAAACAGTGGAGGGATTGCCCAATGCTGCCCTGGCACTTGGGTTCTTGGGGTCCTGCCATGACCTGGACTGGCTCATGTGGCTCCTCCCTTCATTTTAGGTACCAGGTGAAGTTTTTCTACCTGTGCCAGCTGGCATACTGGCTGCACGCCCTGCCCGAGCTCTACTTCCAAAAAGTCCGCAAGGTGAGAGCCAGGTGGAGGTTTTGGGAGAGGGAGCTCTGGGAGAGGGCAGGTGGAGAGGGCTGAGAGGTTGATTTGGCTTTTTTGCCCCTGCCAGGAGGAGATCCCTCGGCAGCTGCGCTGCATCGCGCTCTACCTGCTGCACATTGCCGGCGCCTACCTGCTCAAGTGAGTCACCTGCCTCAGCATCCCCTCCCACACCAGGGATGGAGCTGGGCAGCTCCTTTTGCACTGGGAGTCACCTGAGAATCCTCAGTGGGATGAGGGGCTGGGTGGGAATAAATGGGATTGTTTCAGTGGAGAGTGACTTTCTACCTAGGCAAGTATACAGGACAAAGGGAATGGCTTCAGACTGAAAGAGGAGAGATTTGGATATTGGGAAGAAATTCTTCCCTGTGAGGGTGGTGAGGAACTTGGCACAGATTGCCCAGAGGATTTCCCATCCCTGGAAGTATACAAGGCCAGGTTGGATGGGGATTGGAACAGCCTGGGATAGAGGAAGATGTCCAGGGCAGGGGGTAGGAATGACGTGATCTTTAAGGTCCCTTCCTACCCAAACCATTCTCTGATAAAAAGCGGACCAGCTTAGCCAGCCATGGATTTTTGTGCTGGATACATCCCAGCTCTGCTACTGTTTTGTACTGTGCTGATGGTTTGGGGACAGGGATTTCCCCCATTGCACTCCTTCTGCAGGGATATTCAGGGATTTCCCCCTCTGCTGCAGAAAGGTCTGGCTTTGGGCTGGCACTGCAGCTCATGGACAGCAGGGCCGAGGCTGTAGCTGGATTTGAAGAATGGAGGTTGAAGGATGAAGGCTGACCAGCCCAGTGATGCTTTTTTCTTCCTCTTCCCTCCCAGCTTAACCCGCCTGGGGCTGATCCTCTTGCTGTTGCAGTACTTGGCTGAGTTCTTCTTCCACATGGCGCGGCTGGTTTACTTCACGGACGAGAACAACGAGAAGCTGTAAGCAGGGGAGCTGCCTGGGGCTCCCATCCTCCTCCAGAGCCCAGGAGAGCCTGAATCTTGCTCTCACCTCCTGGGGCTGCTCCTGCCCACACCTCTGCTTGCCTTCCTGCAGGTTTAACGTCTGGGCCGTTGTGTTCGTGGTCACCAGGCTGTTCACCCTCACCTTGTACATCCTGGTCATCGGCTTTGGGCTGCCGCGCGTGGAGAGCCAGGCCCTGGATCCTGAGAGAGGGAACTTCTTCAGCTTTCTCTTCAACAATATTCTCTTCAGGTAGGAATGTCTCCTGTGTCTTCCTTGGCTGTGTTATCCCACTGTGGGTTTTGCTGTGTTTGGAAATCATGGAATCTTTGAATGGTTTGGGTTGGAAGGGACCTTAAAGATCATCTCATTCCAACCCTGCCGTGGACATGGATACCGTCACTAGACCAGGTTGCTCCAAGCTCCATCCAAATGGGATCCAGGCAGTGGAGATCTGATCTTGGTTCCCTTTAGGAAAGATCTTAGTGAGCTGAAGGGGCTGTGAAAGAAGCAAGGAGGAGTTTAAAGGCTGCAGAGCCACACAGGAGGAGGAAAGTCAGAAAATAAAGTGTCAATCAAGTCAAGATATAAAGTGCAAGCCTATCTTAGAGAAAGGCTTGCAGGCTTTCTCTGTTGCACCAGTAAGTGCATTTACACAGATGTGGTCAAGGAAAAGGCATTTTCCCTTCTGCTTGGCCATGTTTTGCTGCCTGTTGATGTGGGAAGCAGAGGGTGGAATGGGCTCCTCATGCCTTGCAGTCTGTCAAGACTGGGAGCCTTTCTCACCCTTGCAGCAGCTGTGGGTTCAGTTCAGAATTTGCTAGGCCTGGCCATTCCCAAGCTTTTTGAAGCCATGGGCTGCTGGCATCCCTGAGGATTTGAGGGACTTTCCTACCTCTCTTCCACCTTTTAGATGTACAGATCATCTGGGAGCATCGTACCTTGACTATGCTGTGTGTTGTGGTTTGGGCTGTGCTGGTTGAGATGATCCTGTTCATCCATTCCTGCCCTAAAGTTGAAAGACTCAATGAGCACCTGAGGGCTTTATGGTGTGGAGGGAAAGGAAAGTGGCTGCTCTGGGCTCAGGGGTGGCAGAAAGGAGAGATGGTGGCTGGACGGGACGGCGTCTGCCACGTGGGGGGACCTCGGCCACCAGCCCCAGTGTGGGGGGAAGGCCGGGCTGGGGGTGGCCTCGCTGCTGTGTTCTCAGCCTGCCTCTTCTCCGCCCCTGGCAGAATGAGTGTGCTGCTGTTGGTGTGCCTCTTCCAGGCCTCGGTGATGTGGCGCTTCATCCACTTCCAGCTGCGGCGCTGGAGGGAGTACTGGAACGAGCAGAGCAGTCGGAAGCGAGCCGCCGCCGGCACCAGGCAGCAAACCAGGCCGCTCAAGAGGGACTCGAGTGAGTGCTGGAGGGGTGGCACTGTGCCAGCCCTGGGGTTCAGCATCCCCCAGCAGGCTGCTGCCCGTGCAAGGTGTCCCCAGCAGTGTCCTGATGTCATGGGGGTTTCCCCGTGGCTGTGGGCCAGCCCTGAGAGGATGAAGGGTTTGGCTTGTGCAAGGGACAAAGTTTCTTTCTCCATGGAATCACAGAATGGTTTAGGTTGGAAAGACCTCTGAGGTCATGAAGATTGACCAGTCCCCACCTTGTCAACCAGACCAGAGCACTGAGTGCCATGTCCAGTCATTCCTTGGACAGCTCCAGGGGTGGTGATGCCAAACATCCCTGAGCAGCCCATTCCAATGTTTAATCACCCTTTATGCGAGGAGATTCCTTCTAACATCCACTCTGAACCCCCCGTGTGGCAGCTTGAAGCCTTTTCCTCTTGTCCTGTTCCTTGTTCCCTGGGAGCAGAACCCGATCCCTCTGGCTGTGCCCTCCTGTCAGGGAGTTGTGGCGAGTAAGAATGTCCCTCGTGAGCCTCCTTTTCTCCAGGTTAAACGCCCCCAGCTCCCTCAGATTACCCTCTAGACCCCTCACTAGCTCTGTGTCCCTTTGTTGCCATCCCCAGGTTACCATGAGAACGGAGTGGTGAAAGCAGAGAATGGAACCTCACCTCGCACCAAGAAGCTCAAGTCTCCATAGAAGCCAAGGGTTGTCTCCTGGGGAGGAGGGCGAGATACCAGGACTGAGCAGCCCCTCCTCCTGCTCCTCACGAGCGGCGTCTTGAAAGGCTCGGAATCATCTTCCCAAGGTGTCTCTCGCTCTCCTCCCTTCCTTTCTTGCTCTCGTGAACCATTTGCAATAAAACCAAAAAGGCCTCTTTCCCCTTCTCCCATCCCCCTCATAGGAACCTTTTCCAGCCCTTCTGGTTTTGCCTTCCTCTGTTTGATTGTAAACCAGCGTGCAATTTTTTTCTTTTCTTTTGTATTTTAGTGTTCAGTTATTTTGGTTAATGGTTACAAATGTATCATAGATGGTTCCAAACAATCCTTTTTTCTCCTACAGCATGTTCCTCCCCTCTCTTCATGGTGCTTCCCTGAGCCCCTGGGACAGGGCCACGACAGCTTGAAGGCACCAAATGTGTGTTATGGGATCAGATTCCTGGGGGAATGTGCTGGGGCTGTGAGATCTGAGGCTCAGGGGTGCTCTCAGGTGAGATGGGGCACATCTGGCCAGCGCTCGGCAGGATGGTGATGCTGCAAAGAGAGACCAGGGTCTGCTGGAGGAAGCTCAACCCTGTCTTGTCTCCTGGTGGACCTCTGGTTAACTGGGGTTTTCTGAACCCTGGTTTTGAGAATTTTCAAGAGCTGGGCAGCAGAGAAGGGAGAGAACTTCCTTCTTCATATGGAAGGTCCACCTCCCAGCCTTTGCGAGCTCCAGCTGGGTTCTCTTGGCTGCCCTGTGGTTGTTCTGGGCCTCCCAGCCCCAAGAGCTGTGGCCAGGGCTCTGCAGCTCTCAGTGTTTTGTTATGGGGCAGCATCCTCAGGTCCACGTGAATCCCTGAGTCCTGCCCTGTTCTGAGCGCTGGCCTGGCTTCTGTCAGCCCAGACCCTTTGCCAGCTTGTCTGTGCCTCATGGACCTGGTGTTCCTGTTGCTCATGACCACATCCAGGTGACAAACTGGTTGCTGCAAAGTGTTTTTGCATCAGTGGGACTGTGCCCCTCATACTGTCACCTCGGCCTTCCTCGTCCCTACCATACCAGTCCAGCCGTGCCATCGGCAGCCACCAGCTTCACTCTTTGTATCCAAAGGATACAGTGTTTGTATCCACCCAAGGTGCTATCAAATCCAGGGTTTCTTCCGAAAATCCTAGTCCCTTTATCCCTTTCTGAGCTGTGAACGAGATGACAGGGAAAGAAGGGGAAGGAGGCTGGGGCTGCAAGGAGCAGCTTGCATTTTAGGAAAAGCCTGGCTTGTGACACGTAGCTGTTGGCAGATGGAGTTGTCTCAAATCTACCTCAGAGGCCATCTGTTGCTGCAGTCCACTTTTCCCTCTTGCTCCTGCCCGCTGCCGCCTCCAGGTGCTGGCAGGAGATTCTGTGGAGAGCCACATCCCACCAGCTCGGTCCCTCACTGACTCTGCTGGGGAGCAGCAGCTGCTTGGTGTTTCGTGGGTCAGTGCCGTCTCACTGGGCTTCTTTTTGGGGTGCCACACGCCAGGCGAGGTTTGGCAGGTGAGCAGTAGTGGCACCTCTGTCCCCACACTGTCCTCCAGGGCAGTTCCTGAGCTGGGCTTTGCTGTTGGTGCCTCTTGTGCAGCAGAGCCAGCTGTAGCTTTAGTTCTGCTTTGCCACAGCAGGAACAGGGGACTCGTGGGGTGTTCCCTTGGCTGGATGAGGAGAGGGGCACAGAGTTGTGGGGAGCTGGGGTGCTCTTCCATGTGCAGTCCAGGGTTGATCCTGGGTGTGCCCCTGGCTCAGTCCTTGGGGCAGCTGAACTGCAGCTCTCTCCGAGTGCAATTCCAGCTTGAGGCTGGTGCTGTTGTCCTGCACACCAGTCGTGTTTTGAGGGACGGGTGACAGTTGATTTTCAGCCCCTCTTTGAGTTGAGTTGGGGTTTTTTCCCGTTTATCTGGGTGTCTTTGTCCTTTCCTCTCCCTCGCTGAGGAGGCACTGGAGGGAGAAAATGTGCAGGGATATGAGAAGAGTTGGTCAAATTCCACTTGTTCCTCAATCCCCACAGTGTTTGAGTGTCAAGTGGGAAATACTGGCAGGAGAGGGCTTCCCTCTTTTCCGGGAGAGCTGGGGAAGGAGGCTGGAGCAGAGCCCTTGGTGGTACCTTGCCATTGCTCCTCGTAGCCTGTGCTGGGAGGATAAATCACTTTTTGACTCAGAGGCAGTGACAGGACCTGCGGTACAGCATGATCAGGGGGAGAAGAGCTTTATGTTGGGGAGGACATGGAAAAGGTCTTGTGTGAGAGGTTTTTCCTTTCTCCTGCCTCTCCCCATCCCCTGTCATCCACTGCCAGTGCCCTCCAGGAGCGACTGCTGGCTGGCACCTCCCCACAGCCTTTCTGCAGCGTCAGTGCCTCACAGCAGCTGAGCTGCTGACTGTTAACAAGTGACACATGGAGCCCCCCAAAAACCTGGCTGCTGAATGACTCCTCTTCCTGCCTGCTTGGCTTCAGACAGCTTTTCCACTTGGACAATCTCGTCTCTTGGTGCAGTAGCTGATGATGCTTTGTATCCCAAGTGCCTTATGTTGTAGCATCTTCGTGCACTATAGCAGTAGCTGAACACCCTCCTTTGTTACTACGTATGTACGACATATGCTACATTTATGTGTTTTTTGTTTTCTTTTTGATAGAGCTACCAGGAAAAGGGACATTTGTTTCTGAAGCATTTCCATGTGTTCTTTGTATGATTTTGGTTTTTTAAACCTATAGATGATAGGTAGATGATAGGGCTTTTTTTTTTTTTTCCCTCCCCTGTATTTAGTCCTCCGAAAGTCCCATCCTTCTGTTAGACCCAAACCTGGCAGGTTGGTTTTTTTGAGCTGAGCCTTTGTTGTGAGGCAATATCCACTGTTATCCTGGAGGTTTGCAATCCCCTCTCCATCAGAGGGGCTGCCATGGGCTGCTCCTGTCTCTGTGTTGTAGTGCAAGCACAATCCCTGGGCTTCAAGCCTACCATAACTGCTCCTGTGTCCATGTCATTTCTCAGCAGATCCAGCCTTCTTTTCAGCCTGAAGAGCTTTTTCTTTGAGCATTTTCATTGCAAGCCCATAGTGGTCAGTCTGTCCTTGGCTGCTCTGCCTGTGAAATGCCACGAGCTCACGTCCCTTTAGTGGATGCTCTTCTCATGCCCCGTCTTGTCAAGCCCTGTGTCATCTGCAGAAAACATCATGGAATTGTTGGATGGGGTTGGAAAGTGCCTCCAAACTCTGATCAAAGTCCAACCTTTAATCCAACATCAAGATCCAACCCTGAACAGGAGCTCTTGTCCACCACAGGGCAGAAGGTGATGGAGATTATCCAAAACTTTCAGTGGGACATAATTCCTTGCACCCTTCCTGTGGGCTTGAGGCTGCTTTAGCAGTCTGTGTCCATTATCCAGCCTAAGGAAGGCAGGAATTGAGTAGCCTGTGGTTTTGAGGGTGAAGTGTAGTGTTTTCCTGTTCTAGCCTAGAAGAGCTGTGAAATACCAGCATTAGTTCTCTCTTCTTGTCTTAGGTAGTTGGAGAATGGGCTTGGGAAGAGAAAGGAGTGGAGGAAGAACAGATGTAGCATTTCACATACAGTTTTTGAGTGACTCTTACATTATGGGGCATTACAGTCGCGTTTTGACTTGTTGTTGTTGTTTAGGATTCTTTCTTCTTACTTATCATGTTTGGATTAGTAGTAGCCAAGTTCCAGTTCCCCTGTAGGTCCCCTTACCCTCAACTCACTGTTTTAAAAGGTATTTTTGGTAGGCTTCCTGGTTGGAGGGAAGAGTGGCCACCCTGGGATGTCTCTTCCTTGCCTCCCAGTGGCTCTGGAAGCTTGGAGCCACCCTGCCTTCGCTGCGGTGCCTGGGGTTTACAGCAGCCTCAGGCTCTTGCCTTTGGTAGATGGACCCCAAATTGTGTCAACAGTGGATGGACATGGTGAGGTTTGATTTGCAGCCTTCCAGGAAACTTCATGGGGGATGAAAGGTTGGTTTAGTAGGGTTTATGCCCAGCAGTGAAGTATGTTCCTCCTCCTTGGAGCTGTACGTGGAGTTTTTCTGGGAAGAATGGCTGTTGGAAAAGCCAGGCAGAGGTGTGGAGTTTTTCCTCAAAAATGCTGAACTCGACTGATCAAACTTCAGCAAAACAACTCGAGGAAAATTTCTGTTCTTCCGTATTTATGTTTTAGTGCAAATTTCCTGGTTTTGGAGGGGGTGGGGGGAATTAACAGTCTGGTATTTTATCCTGTTTGTTTCATTCTTCCTGTCACTTCAGTTTTTGTACGGATTT
Organism: Picathartes gymnocephalus; assembly: GCA_013390045.1. NCBI lineage: Eukaryota > Metazoa > Chordata > Aves > Passeriformes > Picathartidae > Picathartes > Picathartes gymnocephalus. Next base: position 46,713 of record WEKY01046545.1, read on the forward strand.
TGTTTGTTGTTGTTCATTGTTCAATGACTTTTGTGATAAACTCAGCAGAAGTATTTTTCTGAAATAAATAAATAAAAGGCATAGATTCTTCCAGTGCTATTTCTACTGATGCTTTATTACTGCTAAACTGTGCATGTGGCAGGGACACCTTCCACTATCCCAGATTGCTCCAAGCCCTGTCCAACCCAGCCTTGGACACTTCCTGGGATGAGGCAGCCACAGCTTCCCTGGGCACCCTGTGCCAGGGCCTCCCCACCCTCACAGGGAAGATTGTTTTCCCAATATTCAATTTAAATCTACTCTTTAGTTTAAAGCCATTTCCCCTTGTCCTGTCACTCCAAGCCCTTGCAGCTGGGATTAAGCTTCCCACATTTCCCATGTCCACAGCACAGGCAGCTGCTCCAGAGTTCATTATTTGTGGCTGTTTTCATCAGAGGGAGTGGAGGATAAGGGTATTTGTAGGAGATGATTTATCTGATGTGGTTTAGGCACATATTTTTGGTGAGCTATACTGTATATTTTGTGCAGCTGGCCCCAGGCACACAACATCACTTGGCTGAGGGTTTCGTAGCCTGTGCAGAAAATAGTTTCTGGCTTTCCACAGCTTCAGTAATTTCATCTGTAAGTTCTTGGTGTCTTGAAATGTGAGGTGGACCAGAAGTCCCTGGAGTGATCCTCGGTCAGGGTTAGCAGCAGCACAAAACGGGCCCAGAAGGGACGAGCAGTGACCTTTCCAAACAAGGGGAGACAGGGGGGAGCTGTCACGTGGAGACTCTCAGCTGTCTGAGGGGAGGTGGGAATCCAGAGCACAAAAGCTGATTTAAAGCAGCATTTTGTTCCAAAGAGCTTTGTTCCCTGTGTGTGTGACAGCTGCCTTTTCTGTGCGCTCCATGGCAACACCTGGCAGGTGTCACAGGGGTGAGAAGGCTCCTGCCACCTTGCCTTCCTGGGGAGATGAGTAATGTGAGTCTGAGAGGAGCACGAGTGTCATAACTCTATTGCTATGCCAACTGCCTGTGTTCCCTTTTCCTTGGAGACCTGTCTGGTGAGATGACAGGTGGATAAGGTGGGTTTAGATGGGAGCTCAGTCCTAAAACCATTCCTCCAAATTCTTGTTAAAAAACGCAGAGTTGCTGTCAGCAGATTTGTGTCCAGGCCCGTGTTATCTCCAGATAACTGAACTTACCACCCTATTTTGAGTAGACCCAGAATCACAGTTTGTGGGTTTCCCTCACCCCCCACCCTTATTTTAATCCATAGCTATTCCAGCCATTCTATTTAAAACAGACTTTTCAACACTTTTGTAGCAACTGCATTTTTATTGCAATTTTAACAACAATTTAAATTGGCAGTCTTTACTACTTGAAGGTGAAAGGCCCATCTGAGAGACACCTGGAGTGGTTTTCACTCCAGGCTCCAGAGAGCTTTAGCTCTCTAAAGTACTGCACTAAAAGGTTGAGAAAACAACAGAAGAACCTGACTTTGGTTCTTAGAAATTTTTTTTTTCTCCTATAAGTTTCATTTCAACATCCAGCAGTTGTGAGGTTGAGTTTGGGGGTGGCTAAAAGGGCAGGGAGAGGTTGGGAAGGAAAAAGAAACTAAAGTGAGGGTGGAATCAGCTGGGTCTGTGAACAGGGGAGAGAGTGAAGCAAGAGTGAAAACCAGAACATCCTTTTTGAAGTACAATGTCTTCAAGTCAGCTGAGAATTCAACTGCTGCTCCCGTCCTTCAGCTTCTGGGAAAAGGTTACTAGGGAAGGCTAGAAGGAAGTCACGGTAGTTTACCTTGTCTTCGTCACAGGAACAGTAGTCAATCAGCTGTGGGGACAAAAAACACAACGAACACCATAAAGAGTTGGAAGAAGCTGCAAAATTGGGGTTGTTTTTAGGGGAAAGTGCCCAGAGGTCCTCCTTGTGTGACAGAGCAGGAGATGTTATTCCTCCATGTGGATTCCCCCATCCTAGTAGTCCTGAATCACAGGTAAACTTAGAATCATAGAAACAATAAGGATGGAATAGACCTGCAAGATCATCAAGTCCAACCTTTAGATCGCCCAGTCCAACCCTTAAATGGTTGCACTTGATGATCTAAAGGTTGGACTCGATGATCTAAAGCTTCAAGTCCAACCCTGAATGCCGACAGATGACACTAATCTGTGCAAGGAGGAGAGTTAAGGTGTTTGAGTTTAATCTTGATTTCCTTCTGGGCCTCACCAGGGTGGCAACAGAGCCACAAAAATACAAAGTGTGGCCACAGACTGAGATGGGCCACAGGAAATCTTGCAGAAATCCCTGCCAAAAGTGGGGTGGGGGCAGTGTATGTGAACAGTTACTGTTCCCTGGTGTCACTTTGGTGTGTGCACATGGCATAAAGGGGAGACACAGATAATTGAGCTGGGTGACAGCCCCACTAATGAGCCAGTTCTGGTGTCCATGCCTGACCCTGCATTGTGTTACAGAGCCACAGCCTTTGTGTGCTTCAGGGGAAGAAAGAAGGCTTTTGTTTCTTTAATTGCATAACTAATCTCCTTCTGACACCAGCGAGATGGAAAAGGTTTAATATCACAATTCCTTGAAAGGATTCTTCTTCCCCTTGTCTCCTGGAGACAGATTCACTGGGGTTTGCTCTGTGACTGACAGCTGTGCTCCTCTCCAGGCAGTGAACTCTCTGCCATATGTTTAATTTATAGCCCCGCCATGCTTCCCAGGGCTCTGGAAATACTGGGATTAAGATTTCAGGAGAGAAGATGGATGTTTTCAGTGCATAGGTCCTAGACTGGGGCTCAGACGTGGGAGTGTGGCTCCAATTGTCACAGGTTCTCCACATAATTTTAGGAATGTTACTTCTCTCCCATTCTCAGAGTGGGGCAGGGACTGTCACCACACTGTAAATCCCCCAGGGCAGAGTGAGCTCTGATGAACTCGGGTAGAGCACCGCCCTGGGTGCTGGTCAGGGCCTTTATTCATCCCACATTCAGAGACAAATCCCCTGCCCTTGCACCTTTCTAACCATGGCTGTGATGCTCACAGTTGGCTGCTTTAGAGAAGTTTTTATTTTAGCAGGGGAAATACTCCTTCTGGTTTCTAGATTTCTCTGAAGTCTGAGTCCCCCTTTACTGGCCACTAATCTGCCTATCAATGATGCTGAGGAAACATCCTTACCAGTCATATTCCTGAAAGGATCCTCCTCCATCCTCACTGCAGGAATTTTTCCCTCAGTTTCCCTCACATTTTCTGCTTTGCAGGCTGTGATCTCCATGTGCTGTTTGTTGCTCATCATGCCCAGCAAGTGTTAACCATGGGGTTATGGTTCTAATTTACTTTTTTATTATTTTATTTTGTGGGACAATACTGAGCTCTTAAACCTTCAATTCAGTTTCTGTTAAATACAGCTTTCCTAAGGCACATTCCCTGAATACCTCAGTGTCACCTCTACTCAACCCCAGCTGTGCTTAAGCCATCACAGACACTCCAAGCTCTGCAGGACCCTATTCCTCATCTCTGTCATGATCCCTGATCTCTGTCATGATATACACCCTGTTCTGCTCATCCAAGACCTTAACCAGCAGGAATTCTCACACATAACAGTGCAGCCAAACACAGGGGACAACCTAGAAAACATTTCTTCCCTTTCCTTAGAAGACAGCAATTATTATCTCCTCTAAGACACAGGCTCAGTCCAACAGCTCAGAAGTTTCTCTAAACTGGGACTCTCTTGCCCTTTTCTTGAATTTGTTCCCCTTTGTAGGCTAGAGCAGCTGGTTAGGGTTGGTTTTTAGAAGAGATGTTTTGGAAGAATTGTGGGAGGGGAATTCCACATGCACAGCACCCCTCCCATCTGACCTTTTTAAGAAGAATGGTGCTGGTTGGCACGTTGAACCTGTCACAAATGTTTAAAAATCTTGCTTTATCCAGAAAGCCAGAGCCCTCCTTGTCAAAATGATGAAATGCCTCATGAAACTTCCTGGTGTTGAAGGGCTCTTGGAGCTTCAGTTCTTTCTGAACCTCCACAATTAAATCATCCAGGTCCTTCTTGGGGATGCCACTGCAAAAGGAAGGAATAACAGGATTTCATGTAAAAACTCATTTTGGCAGCCTTGCTGTGACACTTGAGTGAAAAAGGAGCATTTCCTTGTGTGCTTCACAGTGTCAGAAACTGTGAAAGTCACATTTCAACCAGAGCCATGATATGACTGCCTCCAAACCATGTTCTGAGGTAACAGGGTTGTTACTGGGTCACACAAACTGCGTCCAGACAGCTAAAAGGAGGATGTGGTCTGGGCTCTGATGAGCTGATAAGCAAAGAAGGAACAGATGGCCCAAAAAAGACTCCCTTCATCACCTGCTGAGCCTGCAACCACCCAGCAGCTCAAGTTGGCAGCACCTGTTACAGTGAACTGATGCCTTTTGGGAAAAGATGTGTCCCCCACCCCTGGAAGTGTTTAAGATCAGGCTGGACGGGGCTTGGAGCAACCTGGTCTAGTGGAAGGTGTCCCTGCCCATGACAGGGGTTGGAATGAGATGATCTTTAAGGTCCTTCCAACCCAAACCGTTTTGTGATTCTATGGTTTTGGATCAAAGTCCAAACACTTCTTGAACTCAGACCTGGTGCTGTGACCACTTCTCTGTCTCTGCTGCTGAGCAAAATTTTATGTCTGTACACACTTCACACCCTCTGTATGTGCCCAAACACAGCCTCTTGGAGATGAACCACCAGCAGAGCAGGAGGCTGGAGCCCAGGGAGGCTGCTGAAAATGCCCTGAGCTGTCAACCCTGAGTCTTTAGCCCCACCACCCCATTCTTTGTAGCCTACCTGCTGGCAGTCTCCACCACCACCTTCCGTGGTAGGAAATGATCCCTTATGGATTGCACTGTTGCTGCAGGGAAACTCTCTGCATTTCTCTCCAAATAATTAAGCACATACTCATCAGCGTCAGTGATAACAAACCTGTGGCCAAACACTGGGGAAGAAGCATTAAAGAAATGTTACCTGTGTTTTAGCATGAGTTAAAGTCATTTCCTCATCCAGGAGGGAGCAGGATTCCTCTCCTGTGGCTGGGCTCAGCTTTGAGCCAGCTCTGCTATTTGTTTCACTTCTTGAAGTAAGAATAATTTCACTGATTCAAAGGTTCAAACGCTGACAGTAACAAAGTTGTATCAATGTACACCAGCTGCTATCTGGAAACTGAAATGTGAGAAGACCCAGAAGCAGCAGATCTTTCAAGTGAAGGAAGGGATATGCACTGTCCATGCAATAAATGACATATCAGAGCAGAGTATTATAAATCCAGGCTGGATTTTACCTTCAATTGTAGAACCGATGGTGAAGTCAGAGGGCTCATAGTATATGGGATTCTCTGGAGTAGACCCTGGCTTGGTAACTTTGGTCCTTTTTAAGTATTTGCCTCCAGGGATGCCAGAGTTTCTGACGGGGGGTTCATAGATGCCAATCGTGTCATCAGAGAGGAAATAAGAGAGGATGAAACGACGATTTTTGTCCTCAGGCACTGGTGATTCCTAGAGGAAAGGTAGTGGGTTTGGAACAGAGCATTTGAACCAGGTTTTCCTTTCCTGGGGTGCTTAGGAGTACCTAGTAACCCACTCATAAGAGCTTTTTTTTATAGCTGACTAAACAAAAACACTTGGTGTGCTGACATAGCATAACAAAGCCCTAGACAGCACTAAAGATCTGAATTTCAAAGGTTACTCGCTTTACTCAAGCCACTGAAGCAGAATCTGGGCTGAAATTACCAAGTATATTCAGTGTTTCCACAGCCTGAGTAATCCAAGAGAAAGGAATATCCTATATGGAATGATTCATCCCAGAGAGGCTGTAAAATTCAGACTTAAATTACATTTTTCATTGTGCTGAGTGCCTGAGAGAGGCTGGTGCTGCTTCAGCCCTTAGTCACAGGAAGTCACTCCCTTGACACACCAGTGGGTTTACTTGCTTAGCTTAAAGCTAAGTGGATCTTAACTCCTCAGCTGTGACCTTTAGGGAACTCCTGCACAATAGGGAAAAGAAAGCAGCCCTTATCCACCCGGAGTGTTTGGAGAGGGCAGGCACCAGGCAGCACAGGAAATGCCATCGCTGCTGCTGGACGTGCCAGAGGCTCCTTGCACAAACCAGCTGTAAAGCTGGCACAAAGGCCAGGGCCTGGGTGCTGCTGCGGGTGGAAAACACCATCCTAATGGATTTTCCAGCTTCCACACTGGCACTTGACTGCTCTGCTAGGACAGCTCCTTGCTGGCTGCTGCATCCAGGACCAGCCTGGAGAAGGACAGGTGCTGGAGCCAGCAGCAGAGACATCAAGCTCCTCTGGCTGGTGGCAGTGGTGGCAGGCAGGCAGAGGCACAGTGCCCAGTGCAGGCTGCTTCAGCCAGGGCCATCTGTCACGTAGCAGTGGGAGAGGGAGTTTTTCCATAAATGGCTGTGGGTTTGTAGCAGGTCTGGTTTGTACTTTCTGGCCTTTTTTTTTTTTCCTAGTTTTGTGAGCTGCCAATTGTCATGGCAAGCACACAATAACCCCACAGCATCCCCCGGGGACACTCGTGTTGGCTGGGGGAGCTCTCTTTTCCCACTAGCACAAAGGAGAGTTTGCCAACAGCCTTGTCTGGGCAGGCTGCTCCTCCCATCCTCCTGGCACTATTCCACCAAGGAAAACACTTACCAGGGCCACCTGGTACCGCAGGACCTTGAGGTTATTCTCCAGCATCTTAATGATATCTTTCCGTGGAGGCTTTGGAAACAGACTAAGGCAGTTCTGGAGAGAGTCTTCAGGGATGCCAAAACCATTATAGGGAGGAATTACCTGTATCCAGAGGAGATATCAACCATGAACAGCTGCAACAAGACAAAGTTTACAAGATTTATCAAAGCCCATCAGATTTGGAAGGAAATATTTTGCCACCAGGTAGCAAGAGCTGTGACATCCTGCCCACTAGAGAAGGATGATATCAGCCTGGCCATGTGTTGTATTTAATGAAAATAGAAGAGGATTAAGAAAATCTGAAATTCAGAAAGCCAGAAATTTCTCTGAATAAAGAGGTTATGGCTATATTAAAGAATCATAGAATGGTTTGGGTTGAAAAGGATCTTAAAATCATCTAGTTCCAGCTAAACCTTCCCGTGCATAGGAACTCAGCCAGCAAATGGTTACATTGGTAACCTAATCTTCATCTTGCCTGTGGTCCAAGCCACAACTCAAAACCGTTTCTTAGTTTGGGAGGTAACACAGCAAGGGCTGTGACCATCCCCAGTAGGCAGTTTGGACGTGGCAACACTGTTTTGGAGAGTGAGGGAGAGTTCTGTAATATGAATGCAGCCATTCTTATATAGATTATGAACATTCTTGCCTTTTCTTTTTCAAATGACTTATTTTTTTCTTTATGCTGAACTTGTTTCCTACAGGTTCTTACTAAGATGAACCTCTACTCTAAGAGCTTACACCAACTGCTTCCTTTCCTCCCTTCTTTTGAGAAATTGTCTGCAGTACCTGTGGAACTTTTTCAAGTGGTTTCTTATTTACATCCACTGGCTGGAAGTCTGTGATGCCATATTTTTCACGATAGAAGTCCTGTGTGAACTTGTCACAATCATAGATTAGGAAGGTGCGTCCAAGGAGAGTGACAGTTTTGTCAATACCAAAATCCTTAGGTGAGTACCACTCCTGTACCTCGTGGTCAGTGATCTCCAGCACACAGCTTGGGAAGTTCTCTAAGGGCAAGGGAGCAGAAGGAAAAATAAATTAATTAAGGAGATGCTAACATAGCTCCAGGGAGATGCTGGCACTGCTGTCCTGCCACTGTTTCCCAAAAGATAAAGAATTTAGTGAGCATTTGAAGAACTTTTTTTTGACCATTAAATAATGACACTTTAGCACAGATTGATGTGCCAATCTAAACTTACTGTTCTTGTCCACAAAGATTTTGGGCAAGCGCTGCCGTCTCATCAGTACCGGGAATGGGTCTCTCCCATCGTTTCTCTTGTGGACTTCCCGAACCTCCACGGTGTCATCTGCCAAGAAGTAATGGATGATGCAGGGATGATGATCACCAAAGGCACAGTTGGTGTCATCCCATATGGCATAGAAGCGAAGCACCTGGGGTGGAGATAAAAAACCAGACAAACATGGATCGGAATGATCTTTTGGTGCCACAGAAATCAAACTCATCACACTGAGATGCTTGAGTTCCCCAAGGTTGAGCTCCTGAAGAGGCAGGAGACACACGGGGAGAATTTAGTCAGAGCAAGGGGCATTTGTGTTTGTCTGAAATGGTCTGCTTTGGCACCTGGCATCAATATTTTGGGGGAGGAGAGGAGTGGATGCAGCAAGACCATTCCTCATAGAACTGCATGTGGCTGCTAGATTCCAGAGGCATGTGGCTTATCTCGTCCCAACAGAAAGCAAGAGAGTAACGGATGATATTGAGCACAGGCTTTGCAATCCAAAGAGGAGCTGTTTACAAGGCACAAAGCCCAGAAAAAAAACATAAAAGGTTTTGTTTCTCACTAAAGCCAAGAAAGGAATAAATCTGGAGTCTGTTCAGCAGACTGAGACAATTTGGAATGAGTGAGGTTGCAGACACTCACAAGACCTGGGTTTCAGTAGCACATATTCACTGTAATCACAGAATCTTTCAGGTTGGGAGATCATTGAGTCCAACCTCTGACTGATCCCCACCTTGTCACCCATCCCAGAGCACTGAGTGCCACATCCAGTCATTCCTTGGACACCTCCAGGGATGGGGACTCCACCACCTCCCTAGGCAGCCTGTTTCAATGTCTAATCATCCTTTCTGTGAAGAAATTCTTCCTAATTCAACCTGAATCTCCCCTTGCACAATTTGAGGCCATTTCCAGTCCTTTTGCTGGTTACCTGGGAGAAGATACTGACCCCTACGTGGCTGTCACCTCCTGTCAGGGAGTTATGCAGAGCCAGAAGGTCCCCCCTGAGCCTTCTTTTCTCCAGGCTGAGCATCCCCAGCTCCCTCAGCCATTCCTGGTGCTCCAGCCTCTTCCCCAGGTCTGTTCTCTTCTCTGAACATGTTCCAGCCCCTCAATGTCTTTCCTAAAGTGAAGGGCCCAGACACCTCACCAGTGTGATACAGGTAATTATACAATAATCTGGGTAATCCCCAGCTCTCTCACCTTTGTGTCATAGGTCAGGAACTGCCTGAAGGGGTCGGGACCTGCAGGCACGATGGGTTTTTGCACAGGCGTCCGACGCTGTTCTGTGTAAGGATCTGAAACCAGTTCCTCTGGAGGGTTCACTACAATTCCTTGGCTCTCCAGGAACACCTAGGAAGGTCATCTGAGGTGTTAGTGCTGCCAGGAGTTCTGAAGGTAAGAGGTGACTAGAGGTTACATGTGGGCTGGGATGAGTGAGGTCAGAATTCTGCAAGTTCACTTCTCACAGAGCAAGCAATAGCAAAATACAACAGATTTGTTTAAGCTGCTTCATAGCTTTGCTTACCCTTTAATTAATCAGAGTAGTCCTGTCCTGAACATCCTAACCCAGATTTCACTTGAGTACAGTTTTCCTTGGCCTTAGGGCTTTAAACGGAAGATAACTGTCAGTTGGTCTCTTTCATGTAAATGAAAAAGATTAAATTGGTGTATAAACACAGATGTAGTCAGCCTGAATTTGCAAGAACTTAGTGTTGTGTCAGACAATAAGTGTCACCACAGTAGGCACGTCAAGACCCTTCAGGCACAAGGATATGTGTCAGTGGCAGCTTCATTCCATCTTTCAGGAGTACATTTGCCACAGAAATAGTGCAATCTGCTTGTTTATAAAGGGATTTTTTGCTTACCTTGAATCACGAACAAAATCCAGGGTGTTACTCGTGGACTTGCATCAGTCACCCAAAACAATCTCTGAAGTCAACGGACTTGTTCCCTTTTTGGCTTTGGGAAGTGGCCCATGAAAACATTCAGCCCAGGAAGCACCTATGCAAACACCTCCCACAGGAATATGAGATCTCCCTGGAGACTCACAAGGCAGGTTCACACTTTCAGACTCACTAATTTCTAGTCTGGAAGATGTCAATAATTGATAAATAGACTATTGGCCTTGAGATATAGCTCATTCCATGTTTTCCATCAATATTAACACGAGGACAAGCTCTTAATTTGATGTGGACTGACTTTAACAGTCACCTAGTTCCAGCAGAGCTGGCCCCACAGCCACATTTATACCAATATATTACATATGCTTGGGAACATTCCTGGGCACTGAGGCCAACTGGCAAGGAAAAGCCTGGATCTAAACTCTCTCAGCCTCCAGGACAGGCTGACTGCATGTAACTCACCTATTGGGAATGGTTCCCTGCCCTGGAAGAAGAGTAGCTAACCAGGGCTGAGACTTCACTGGGGACAATCCAGCAGGATACCAGTGTACTGGTAATTCTTATTTCTTGTTATTGGATCACTATTATCTCATTTACTGGCACAGAAATAGCCAGAAATAGAAAAGCAGGCAATGAGTAAGCTCTCTTAGAAAGGTCAGTTCATACCATGATTCTCAACCAATGGATCACGGCTTGGCTGTGGATGTGTGCAGAGTTACTGCTTGTATTCCCTTCCACGATTCCTAACAGAGGAATATTAAATCAGAAAAGAGTCAGGATCACTGATTTCCCTCTCATGTATGCACAGTGTTTCATCTGGACTCTAAGCAGTTAAAGCGCCCAGACATGAACCTAGAATTTGTATTGTAAAGAGAAGTCCTGAGGACAAAGGATGGACTCCCAGCAGTCCTGGGCCAAAGAAAAAAATAAAAAAAAAATTACTGAGCAGTTAACTTGCCTTCAGCAAATGTCATCCCCTTTGGCCTGAAGAAAGAAATCCACACAAAAAGCAAAATGAAAGACTGTAAGCACCCATATCACAAAAGCAACAGCTGCAAACTGCTGGACTCTAATGGATAGTTAAACCCCTGTAATTCCCAGGAGTCTTTCTGTCAGTGCTCTCTCTCCCTACAACACACCTTGGTGAAGGAGTCGCAGTTGACCAAGCGGTAGGTCCTGCCATACATGGTGAGGTCGATGCCCAGGTTCAGATCCTTCCAGTGGTAATAATCCCCCTGCTCGTTCTTGGGCACCCTGTGGCGTCTCATGAGTTTGCCTTGGAGCAGACCCGAGTTCTTCACCTTAGGCTCGATGATACACATGCTGTCATCTTCCAGGTAGTAATACAGGCCCACCTGGCGGATCCGGTAATGCTCCTCTGCAGAGATAGGAACTTCCTCCTGGAAGTAGGCATCGAACTTCAGAACCTGCCCAAGGGACAATAATAGCAAAGGAGACAGAAAGAAACAATGTAAACACTGTGATTAGTCTACCAAGGCTAGTAATTTATTTGTAATTTGCTTGGGTGGTGTGAAATTACTGGATGAGATTCTAAGAATCTTCAAAGACAAGTGTGGCCTAAGGTGTGAGTGAAAGCAGAGGCACCAGCAGGGCTTTTATCAAGATGTGTCTTTTGCAAATTTGGTGTGCATGTAAAAATCCAGCCTTTTCCCTACTTCTTGATAAACTGCTGCTTCATCTACTGCCAGGTGCTTGGCTGCTGACAGGAATCTAATTTATTGGCACACATGGCTCTTTATTTATCAGATTTACAGCCCTCATTTAGGGAAGTTATCCACAGATTTTAGTAAAGAGTTCAACCACATCTGAGGATTTTAAAATCTGAATGGGTCATCCTTTTAAGGCCAGGCTGGAGGGGCTCTGAGCAACCTGGTCTAGTGGAAAGTCTCCCTGCTGGACAGGGAGTCTGGAACAAGATGATGTGTAAGGTCCCTTCTAACCCAAACCGTTCCATGATCTGAAGTCACATCTATTCAGCACTGACAGCAAAAGCTGATTTGTGCTGGAGAAACAAGGAAACTAATCAGCCAGTCCCTCTGCTTGGCAGAAGTAGGAGGAATATTCCTTCAAAGATCATTCAACGCCCCTAAGAAGGTGCAGGTGGCCAAACAGGCCTTGCATACCCAGCCAACATCAGTCCAGAGGCCTGGATAATTAAGGGATGATAAAGCCAGCAAGTTCCTACCAGTCAGCAAAGTGCCCCACAAGGGATTGTGACATCCCCAGCAGCATTGGGGCCCCTGCTGCTCCTGTGGCTTCAAGGAAGGGGCAGAGAAGGATCTGACAGATCAAACAGCAACATCTACATTACTCTGAAGGAATAGCCTCAGCAATTAACAGAGCACATCTGTTCCCCAGGCTGTGTCACAGCCGGGCTGAGGGCTGCCTGGCTGCAGACTGCTCTGGCAGGGCTGGCAGCGTGCGGAGCCTGCACGTGCCGAGCTCCCGAGCCCTGCAGCTCCCACTGCAGCAGCTGCTCCACCCACGGCTGTGGGCTACAGCCTGGGCCATTGGCACACTGAAAACCAAGGGTCAGCTCCGAGCAGACACAGAGCCACCGCCCAGTCTGATATGATCACCAAGATGTAACCTGGGAAGCACTAATGGAGCAGCTCAGGCTGTGACACGCTGTGGTGGCCAACACAAGCATAAATAGATAGACCACGGTCAAACCGGCTACCAGGGTTCCCACTGCAGACTGACGTTTCCAGTTAAAGCTCAGTTACAACCACAATATAGTTTTGGGCAAAACACCAGGCTGTGCCTTACAGAGCAATGCTTATAAACTGGAGCTTTCCAGAGCTAATCAAACCTCTTTTCCAACGCCTGCTGGAAATGCTCGAGTGTAACTTGCAGGGAATGTCTTACATCGTTTACGTATTTATAATCCTCCTCCCGAGCAAAGAAAGCCTCTTTCAGTCTGGGATTCAGCTGTCTCTGACTAAGGGCTCTGGCATCTGAAAACTGCTGTACGCAGTCCCGTGAACCCTGGAGCTGCCTGTTTATGTCTCTGAATCTGGCCAGTGATATTCCTGGAATCAGCTTCTTTATACCTTTTTGTCATAAGCCACGAATGCTGGAGTGAAGCGGGAAGGTGCAGACCTCTTGACTTGTCCATAGGTTAGTGTGGCTCCCTTGGTGCATAAATCATCTAATTCATCTTGAGAGAGCTGATTTGCAAAGAGTGTCTCCCCACCAACCCCCTCTCTTGGCAGCCGGGAAAAGGCATATCCATTTTTGAAGTCCAGTGTCTGGGACCGATGAAAAGATGTTTTCTGTTGGAAGGAAATCCAGCTATCAAAATACTGCATGAATTTAGGAGATACAGCTACTGGAAGCACAAAAAACCCCCAGTAAGAGAGTGCATATCAAGAATGTCTCCCCCCACACACATCCCCACTATTTTATTATAAACTACTGCAGCAGTTATTTAAGATCAGATTTTGCACTTACATCAAGAAAGTGGAAAAAAACAGTGAGTGGTGGATATACAAACCACGCGAGCGAACTCAGATCCTCGCACTGCCACAGACTCCGGAAGAATTTAAATCACTGAATTTCCTGACTGACACTATACTCAGTGCCTAAAACAGTGTGTCAGCACTTTATCTGCCCTGGTATTTATCTCACCAGCTCTTTGTTCCCTACCCTATTTGTCAGCAGTACAGAGCACCATGGGACCTCGGTTATTGCCTTATGGTGCTCCCTTGACTGTTGTGCACCCTCTGTGTTTTCCATTTTTATTTATTCTCTTAACTCTCCCCTGAGCATGATACAGGATTTTCTTTGCTGGGTTACATCAAGGTGTGTCATGCTCATAGAACTGCAGTTATGAAATGTACAAAAGCACATTAGTTGTTTTATCACCTCTCTACACAGTCACAGAACCATGGAAAGGTTTGGGTTGGAAGGGACATTGAAGATTATCTCATTCCACCCCTTGTCATGGGCAGGGACACCTTCCACCATCCCAGGTTGCTCCAAGCCCCATCCAACCTGGCCTTGGACATTTCCAGGGATCCAGGGGCAGCCACAGCTCCTCTGAGCAACCTGTGCCAGGGCCTCACCACCCTCTTTGTAAAAAACTTCTTCCTTGTACCTATTCTAAATTAAGCCTCTTTGAGTTTAAAACCATAATTCCTTGTCCTATTGCTACAGGCCCTGCTAAAAAGTTTGTTCATCTTTCATGAAGCCCCTTTAGGCACTGGCAGGGGCTCTGAGGTCTCCCTGGATCCTTCTGTTCTCCAGGTGAACACCCCCAGCTCTCCCAGCCTGGCTCCAGAGCAGAGGGGCTCCAGCTCCTGGAACATCTCTGTGGCCTCCTCTGGATTTGCTCCAGGAGTTCCATGTCCTATTTATGCTGAGGATCCCAGATCTGGAGGCACCTCTGCAGGTGGGGTCTCACCTGAGCAGGGCAGAGGGGCGGAATCGCCCCCTCCCCTGCTGCCCACACTGGGGGATCAGCTCAGCACGTGGGGGAGGTTTCTGGGTCCCAGCCTCTCATCCACCAGCAGCCCCAAGTCCTGCTCTCAGGGCTGCATTCAACCAGAGCTGTGCACAGGACCTGATTTCTGTCAGCCAGTCCTGTTCTTCACCACTGAAGAGCAGGGTCAGACTCAAGTGACATCAAACTACGGCACTTGCTGCACACTCCAGCACACGTGGTACCTCACCTGCACTCTCAGAGCCTGCCTGGTCCCACTGGGCTTTCAACACTTAAAGCTCCAGAGAAAGCAGGGGAAATTATGAGTCCCTGATAATAAAACCTCTTGACTTTTGCCAAGTAAAACAGAGTTATACGCATTTCTAGTGCTGAGAGAACAAGCTTCAGCTCCTTTTCCAGCTCCAGGCTAGCAGTCAGTCCAACCTCAGGCATACAACCTGCTTCTTCTCCACCCCCTCCCTCGCTCCTCATGGTTAAGCCTCTAATCTTATTTATACCTTCAAGGCCCCACTTGAATTCCACATAATTCCCTGTTTTCTCTTTAAACTGCTTCTATAGATCTTGCAGTGGAGAGAGCAGTGAGGAAAACAGGTTAAAACAAGATTTGTCTGAAGACATTTTAGCAGAACATCTTATAAACTGCCACAGAACTGCCACTTCCTGCTGTTAAATAAATACCAGGGGAAAGCTGTGGGGAAAATATGTAAGGAAAACCAGGAAGTTTGTTTTTAATTTGAGCAATACCGGTGTTAGTTAGAAGTGTACAGGCTTTTAAGAGCCCACATTCGCCTAAAGAAAGCACCTTGTCAATTCATAAGGCTCTTGACTGGATAAGCTCTCCCAAAGTGAGCCTGAATGGCAGATAACATCTCCCAGGATCAGGTGACTAATGCAAATTTAAAAGGGAAAGCCCAGAATGTAAACTCCTCATCTCAGTTGCTGCCAGCGTTTATCTGAAGAAATTCCACTGAATTAAGTCCTTCTTTTTGCCAAATCTGTAACACTTCACACAAACACCATTCCCTCTCCCAGTGTCTGTTTCCCTGTCTCGTGAGCATTAAGCAGTAACAACACTTTCTTTGAACACAGAGGTTTCCTTCAGAACTTTTCAGCATTCA
Organism: Picathartes gymnocephalus; assembly: GCA_013390045.1. Taxonomy (NCBI): domain Eukaryota; kingdom Metazoa; phylum Chordata; class Aves; order Passeriformes; family Picathartidae; genus Picathartes; species Picathartes gymnocephalus. The sequence goes on from WEKY01046545.1 coordinate 62,147, forward strand.
CTTGGAAACCAAGTATTGTGATGCCAGATTTATAGACTGGAAAACTGCAGATTTCAAAGATGTGCATCCAAGATTTCAAGGAAATACTATTATTTGATAATAATTCTGAGATAACATTTATTATTGGATGATTATTTATGAGTAGTTTACTCTATTTACTATTGGAGAACCCAGTAGTCACTGATTTAGGCTAGGTTGGATGGGCTTGGAGCAATCTGGTCTGTGGAAGGTGTCCCTGCCCATGGCAGAGGGTTGGAACAAGATGATCTTTTAGGTCCCTTCCAATCCAAACCACTCCATGATTCTGTGACAAGTAATTTTCATATACAAAGATGAATGCAGCCACAAATGTTTTCTGTTCAAGGTGCTTTCCAGAGAGACTTTAAATTCCTAGCGTGTCCAAAGCAGGCATGAAACAACCCCTTTTATTGGCTTTTTGTGGGATTTTTTTAGTATATCAGAGAAATAAATGGAAGCGTCAGTTCTCTGTGGCACCACTTCCTCAAGAGGACATTGGGAGGATATCAGGTCCTTAGTGCCTGGACCATTGGATGGGGAAAAGGAGAGGCTGCTTCCTCATTTAGGTATCAGGTGCAGAGGATGAGGATGAGACTGCTTCTTCCAGGGAAGCTAGGAGCAGCTGAGAGTGTGTCCCTTCCTGGGGGTGATCCTGGAAGCTGTGGTGGCACCAGTTCTGTGGTGAGATACCAATTCTCTCATCAGGTTATCAGGTTCCAGACCTGGACTGCCAAGGATTCAGTTCTCCAGGTAACACCACGAGAGCAGTTTTGGAAGTATCAAAGCTTTGGAGGAAGGGGTATCAGGAAGGTGCTGATTCCAAATGACACTGGTGACTCCAAGGTGTTTCTATTGAATAGATAAATTATGTCCAGGAGATAATTGGGATGATTTGGGGGATTAATTCCTAGTGGAGGAATGCTCAAGGTTTGATCAATATCGGTTCTCCTGTGCATATCCAGTTGAGGAGGCATCAGGTGAATTTAAGGAACTTGGTTCAGGACAGTATCAGAATGAGTTGAAGGTTCAGAATACTTTGGTTTGGGAAAACTCAGATAGTTCAGAGATAGAGCAGTTTTCCTGAGGGAATCAGGTTTCAGGAAAGTGAGTAAAGTGAGTTTGGGGATTTCCCTTGGGGTATCTCATGAATTGGTGGGCGAATTATTGGATGGATTCAGGGGAACTGGATATCAAAAGGGGTGAGTTTGCAGACAGTAGTTCTGCACTTAGAGAAAAAGCTTTTGGAATTTCAAATGGGGCTCAAAAATGAGGGGGAGGAGGGGTGTGTATATCTCCCTCCAAAGCTATCAGGACAGTCAGGGTTACAAGATGGGTACATGATGCAATGGATTCCTTGGGGACAAGATTAAAAGCACCAAGTCAGTCCCCTTGAAGGTTGGTTCAGGGATACTTGGTCCCTTGGGAACAGATTGCAATGTTTAGTAACATTGGAAGACTTTAGGGAGTACCAGGTCTGCTGTGGGTGGGATCAGGGGATACCAGGTCCCCCAGAAGTGAGCATTCAGATCCCCCAGAAGTGAGTCCAGCAGGTATTTGGTGGCTTTGGGAAACACCAAGTCCCTGGGGGACAGTTAAGTGGATATTAAACCGGCTGGGGAATATCAAACGAGTTTACAGAGCACCAGGGTCTTTGGGGGTCAGGTCCAGGGTACCAGGATCTGGTGAGTTTGAGGTTCCCCAGGACATGGGTTCAAAGGACACCAAGTTGTCTCAGGGATATTTGGTGAGTTCAGGAGGTACCAGGCCTCTTGGGGGAAATCCAGGGTGATCTGAGGGAACAGGATGTTCCCTTGGGGTGGGTTCAGATGGTAACATATTCCCTGAAGAAACTGCTCTTGTGAAATCCCACCTCCATTGCTGCATCCAGGTCTGGACCCAAAACACAGGAAATGCACGGACCTGTTGGAGCGAGTCCAGAGGAGGCCATGGAGATGCTCCAAGGGCTGGAGCCCCTCTGCTCTGGAGTCAGGCTCGGAGAGCTGGGGGTGAAGAAAAGGCTCCAGGGAGACCTCAGAGCCCCTTCCAGGGCCTAAAGGGGCTCCAGGAGAGCTGGAGAGGGACGTGGGACAAGGGATGGAGGGACAGGACTCAGGGAGTGGCTTCCCACTGCGAGAGGGCAGGGATGGATGGGATATTGGGAAGGAATTGTTCCCTGTGAGGGGGGGGAGGCCCTGGCACAGGGTGCCCAGAGAAGCTGTGGCTGCCCCTGGAAGTGTCCAAGGCCGGGTTGGATGGGGCTTGGAGCAACCTGGGATAATGGAAGGTGTCCCTGTCCACGGCAGGGGGTGGAATGGGGTCTTTAAGGTCTTTCAACCCAAACCATTCCACGATTTTATGAATCTTGTCGAGTTTAGGGGTCCCGAGTCTCCTGTGGATTTAGAGGAAGGTCTGAGGAAGTACCACATTCCCAGAGTGTCTTCAGGGGGTACCAGGTCCCACCTGAAGCGGGTGCGGGGAGACCCATTCTGAGGACACCTCTCAGGCGGCACCCACCAGGCCAGCCCGCCTTGACCGGAGGGACTCCCGTGGGAAGGGGGCACAGCGGGGGTACAGTGGGCGGGCGCGCTCACCGTGGGGTCCTTGATGGCGCAGCCGGGGAGGAAAGGCAGCCCCGGCCCGGGGGCGATCGCGGGCAGTGACCCTGTCCCCGGCCGTATCCCCGGCCCCAGCCCCGGCTCCGGCCCCGGCCCCGAGCTCATGGCGGCGGCGGCGGCAGCGGCGCTCCGGGCCCGGCCCTGCAGACGCGTCTCCACGGCAACCGCCCGCACGCTCAGTGCGCATGCGCGGGGCCCTTCGCGCCTTTCGCTCCCTCTGCGCCTGCGCAAAGAGCGCCGCGGGGCGCGCCGTCGCCGTGGTGACGGCGAGGGCTCTGAGGGGCCGACCCGCACCCCGCACCGCTGTGAGGGGAGTCCAGCACCCGCAGCGAGGAAAACCGACTGGAAAGCGTTAATCCTGTTCTATTAGGGATTTTCTCCTCAAAGTCCGTCATAGTCCGCTCATATCCCACTCACAGCCTTTCATATCCCCCTCACAGCGCCTCAGAGCCCCCTCGTATCTCCCTTGTAGCAACTCATAGTCCCTCTCACAATATCTTGGCCTCCAGAAAAGGGTGGTGGCATCTGGACTGATTTTTTTTTTGGGAGTTTGTCCCACCCTCTGCAGTGCTCAGGGTGAGGAGCAGCTGTGAAGGGACAAATCCATAATTGGAGTGATTGAAATATTTTAACAGAAGTGGTTGTGCTGATTTATGATGTATATGTGCATGTATAAAAATGTATATCGTTGTGAAATAGTATATTTTTCATATGTAGCACTGATATAATTCCTCTCTTTCAAACATGATTTTTATCTCTGGAGGAAGGGGCAAAAAGAAGCACCAGGGATATCATCAAGGAAAAGGTGGCTGTGCAGAAGTCACTCCCAAATGCAAGAGAGAAAACAGAGCTACATCCATCACCATGGAAAACAGAAGTTTTTTGTTGCCTACAGAAGTTGTGGATTCCCCAAAAGAAATGGATTCCCCATCCCTGGAAGTGTTCAGGGCCAGGCTGAACAGGATTCGGGAGAAAACTGGTTTAGTGGAAGGTGTCCCTGCCCATGGCAGGGGTTTTGGAAAGAGATGATCCTGAAGGTCCCTTCCAACCCAAACCTTCTACAATTCCATACAAAGAAAAACAAAGTTTTGTGCATCTTTGCTTTGTTCTCTTTATCACCAGTACACCAGCCAAGCCAGGCTGTGATCCAAGGGCAGGCAGCAGATCCGAGGGTTTTGTAAGCAGAAGTTAAGCAGGGAGAAATGCAGCCAGACCGTCTGTCTGAGCACGGTGTGGGAGAGAGAAGAAAGCCAAACGGTGGGAGATAAAGAATGAGGCTGATGAGCTTAGAAAAATAAATAATGGACTGAAGGCCAAGCAGGGCTGGAAGAGCGGGATCTGGAAGACGGCAAAGCTGCTGGTGTGAGGGCTGACTCAGAGCCAGGTGCAGGTCTCTGATCAAGCCCTTGCTCTGATTTTTCAAGCTGCAATATCCAGGCAGCATTTAACAGGGAACGGGGCCTGTCTCAGAGAAGGAATCTCGCCTCCATGTGCCAAGGATCATCCCCAAGGACAGTGACAGCAAATTTGTAACAAGACTGTGTGGCAGAGTGCCTGGTGTACTGCCTGTAAAGATGACAGGCTAGGGATGTTCAGCCTGGAGAAAAGAAGGCTCCAGGAAGGCCTTGGAGACCCTTCCAGCACCTAAAGGGGCTCTGAGAGAGGCAAAAAAAGGATTATTTACAAGGGTATGCAGTGACAGGACAAGGGGCAGTGGTTTTAAACTGCCAGAGAGCAGGGATGGATGGGATATTGGGAAGGAATTGTTCCCTGTGAGGGTGGGGAGGCCCTGGCACAGGGTGCCCAGAGAAGCTGTGGCTGCCCCTGGATCCCTGGAATTGTCCAAGGTCAGGTTGAGCAACCTTGTTTAATGGAAGGTGTCCCTGTTTATGGCAGGGGTTTGGAATGAGATGGTCTTTAATGTCCCTTCCAACCCAAACCATTCTGGGATTCCACAAAAGGAAGTAAAAGAAAAGTCACAGCAGAAGCTGGTACTTAGGAATAGTGACTTTAAAGCAGGAGAGCAGAAATGAGGAATAAGGGATTGAAATGGAACTAAGAAAATCTGGATTAAGTTGCATCCTTGACAACTTCTGTACAGACAAGTCTGACTTGCCAAGCTTAAGATGAGCCTTTTTGACTTCCCACATCCCCTGCTATCTACTTGTGAAAGGGAAAAGGAATTCTTTATCGGACTCTGCTTTCGTGGCACTGGACGACACAGATGGAGACAACTCGCCCTCTGGTGGGCAAAAACACAACCTGCAGAAGCCTTGGTCTGCGTGTTGTATTAAGAAATAAAAATTAAAATTATCGGTTATCGGAAGGAAAAGTGGAAGATATTCTAGAGGTTTTAAGTGCTGAAATTCAGGAGGAATGGATGAATTATGTATGTGATCACACACAATCCTCCCAGACAAGGTTGATGAGTTGAGGACCTGGAGCAATGTGACAGAAAGGGATCAGAAAATCAACAAAACACCATGATGAAGAAATCCCTAAAACTGGGATCCCTAAATCTGGAAAGTCAGTGTGCTGGGGTGTCTCTCTGAAGTGTGTGTAGATAACACCAGCAGTGTGGGGACTGGGCATGATGAGTCAGAGACCTGGGTGCATCTGCAGGGCCATGTTGTTGGGATTCAGGAAGGCGTGGTGGGATGGCTCCCATGACCCGAGTGTTGCAATGGAGGGACACACACAAGCCAAAAAGGTGAGGAGAGGGAGCTGTCCTTTAGTGAGAAGCTGAAGTGCCTGGAATTCTGCATGGATGATGAGCCAACGGAGAGCTTACAGGGAAGGGTTCAAGGGATAACCAGTACAGGTGACACTGTACTGGGCAGCTGCCTCTTTGCAGGCCCTGCTCCTCATGGGGGACTTCAGCCACCCTGATACCTGCTGGAAGGACAATGTAAGAGGGATGGAGCACTTCTCCTAAGAGGAAACACCAAGGGAATTGGGATTGTTCATCCTGGAGGAGGCTTTGGGGTGACCTAATTGCAGCCTTCCAGCACCTGAAGGCAGCCACCATGAAAGATGGAGAAGGGACTATTTACAAAAACAAATTGTGACAGGACAATGGCAAATGGCTTCAAAGTGAAGCCAGAGAGTAGATCTGGACTGGATATTAGGAAGAAATTATTTACTGTGGGGTGGTGAGGCCCTGGCACTGGTTGTCCAGAGAAGCTGTGGATGCCCTATCCATGGAAACATTCACGGTCAAGTTGGATGGAGTCCTGAGAAACCTGGGATAATGGAAGGTGTCCCTGGCCATGGCAGGGGGTTGGAACGAGATGATCTTTAAGGTCCCTTCCAACCCAAAGCCTTCCATGATTCTGTGATTCACAATCCAGGAGGTTTCTGGAATGCAGTGCTGGTAACTCCCTCCTGCAAGCAATGGAGGAGCTGACAAGGAGAGGTGCTTTGCTGGACATCAGACTCACCAGCCATGGTCTGCTGGGGATGTGGGGGTCAAAAGCTGACTTGGCTGGTGGAGTTCAGGATCCTGAAGGAAGGGAGGAGGGTAAATGTCAAACACTAGGCTTCAGACTTCAGCCTCTTCAAAGGCCTCTACCTCCTTGGTAGAGTGCCCTGGGATAAGGAGGCCTGGGCAGAGTCATCTCCAAGATCGTGAACAGTCCATTCTGATGAGCAGGAAGCTGGGCAAAAATGCCAGCAGGCCTGCATGGATAAACAGGGAGCTCCTGGAAAAACTCAAAATACAGAAGCAGGAGAGAGAAGGTGAAAGCAAGGACATGGATAGAAAGGAATACAGAGACATTACCTGAGTGTGTGGGGATGAGGAAAGGTTAATCCAACTGGAATCTGTTTGGGAATGTCAAAGACAACCAGAAGGGTTTCTACAGGGTGACAAAAGGGAGAGTAGGGAAAATGTTGTGGGTGCATTGCTCAGTAAGATGTGGGAGCTGGCTACAGAGAACATGCAAAAGGCTTCTTCACCTTAGTCTTCAGGAATCCCTGGTCCCTGAGACCAAGGGGAAGGGCTGGAACAATGAATATGTACCTTGGTGGAAGAGGATTGGGTCAGGTGTATAGAAATCCCTGAAGGGAGGGTGCAAAGAGGAAGGGGTGAGCCTCTGTGCCAGGTCCCAGGGCCAGGACCAGAGGCCACGGGCACACACTGGACACAGGAGATTGTCTGAACATCAGGAAACACTTTTTTACTGTGAGGGTGGCCGAGCACTGGCACAGGTTGCCCAGAGATCTGATGGAGTCTCCATCCTTGGAGATACTCAAAATCCATCTGGACATGAACCTGGGCAACCAGCTCTGGCTGGCCCTGCCTGAGCTGAGGGTGGGACCAGGTGACCTCCAGAGGTCTTTTCCAAACTCAACCCTTCTGTGATTGTGGATGATGAACTAAAATTTCTCTAATCAGTGTCAGGGCACCCATTTTGCACTTCCCTTGTGGAAAGGGAATGAAATCCAATAGGTATCATGAAACCTGGGAAGTGCTTTGAGATGCACAGATAAAACTACACCCTATTGTTCATTATTGTAATTATTATCACTCTAATATATCCTCTCTGTAATTATTATCCCCTTTCCTTTCTAATGACTCATAACTTTCTGTAGTTGTGCATTTGGGAATTTCACACCACACCAATTGTTTTGTTTTCACTGATTTTTTTTTTCCACTAAAGTTTTTTAAATAAAGATCAGTACAGTACAAAGCTTAAAATATTATCAATGTTTTCAACAATACAAAGTCAGCAGATGGGAGCTGGGAAGGGGATGGTTAATAAGGAACACTCATACCCTTCCCTGTTTCCCAAAGGAAAAAAAATACAAACTCTTCTGTACTTCTGTTTAGTAACAAACAGTGCTTAAAAATAATTTTGTCAGTAAAAGATGTAAATTGCAAGGCACATGAGAAACCCATCCTTGCCTCGTTACACAAATTAGGCATAAATACAAATTGAAGGCACCTGTCTCCATCCTCCCTTCCTGCTCCATACAGTGAGCAAATCCTGTCAGTGGGCATTGGCTGTTAAGAGCAACCACGGACCAACAGACAGCAAAGAGGCTGCCCCTGATCCTCAGGTTCTTTCAGGATTAATCCCAAAAAGGAACAGCACAAGGTACATTGGGATGAATTCCCAGGAGCTGTCCTGGTTTGCAAGATCTGCAGGAATACTACCTCAGGATCAGAGATTCCTGAGGGAGAGGACTGTGACCTCAGTCCCTTTGGGATCTCAGGTGTGCTCAGCCTTTGGTGGTCAGCTCTTCACCAAGCCTGGCCACTGGTACATCCGTCCCAGCCATGTCTCCTTAGGAACACCGGGATGGAGGAGACCTGCTCCAAGCAGTGAGCCCAAGGAGAAGGTCCTGGGGGGCTCAGACAAGCTGAGCATTTATCACAGCAGCATTTTGGCTCTTTCCAGATCCAGCTCTCGTCTCCTCTGGATCATTGGCAAAGCTTCCACAGCCACTTCCCAGCCAAGGTCCAGCAGACTGCAGCATGTGGAGTCTGCCCAGGAAGGCAGCCAGGTGCATAAGGCACAAGGATGAAGTCTGGGGATGAAGGAAAGAAAGAAGCTCGTTGGAGGAAGAGGAGGAGGATGGAGACAGGGATGAAGGAAGCTCCAGTGTTGGTGAGCCCCTTGTGACACAAGGGCGCATCCTCACAGCAGCACAGATCCGTATTGTAGATCCCTGCTCACTCCACCCATCATTGTGACCAGGAGGTTGGCTCCAGGTTGGAGTGCAGGGCCATGCAGAGACAGGAGCGGCTTCACCTGAGGGGAAACATGGGAGTGTGCAAAAACACCTCCACTGTCACACCACTGCTCCAGAGAAGTGTCACTTCTACTCAGCCAGGGAGGAGGAGATATGATCAAAAATACCTTGGAAGAGCCATGTGGGCTTCTCTCCCTGTTCCTGAATGAGATGGCATTACCGTACTCACCCTCCTTTGACAAGGGCAGGGCATGTCATCTGTTTTCAAACCCTCGGAGAAGGGGACACCTGGGTGAAGCCTTCCTTTGGTACCAGTAAAACTCAAGGTAGCAGCAGAGCAGGTTTGCTATTATCAGCCATGCCCAATCCTTCTCCATTTTATCCCAGAAATGAACTCCAGACCAGCCTGATTTACCTCTGTTTCTGCACAGGAAACCACTGATACCATCCAGCCAGTTCCACAGCCATTGCCTTGTTCTGCCTTACTTACCCCAAAACCAAGGCAAATTAAGCGGTGAGAAAAAGCTGCTCCCACTGGAAGCCTTTCCTCAAACTGGGAGGAAACCCACAAGCAAAGCCAGAGGCCATGGAGGGAGCAGTCCATCAGTGCAGCTGAGGGAGTTGAGCAGCCAGCTGCAAGGAGGAACTGCTGCTGGCCTCCACTCCAGCCTTTCCCTGCCAGCAGCTGCACTGTCCAAGTGAGCTGGCTCAGAGTTTAAACCAGCTGAAAATTACTGACATTTTTTCAGTAGGATTGGTTTCCCGACGGTCCCTCTCGTGGCACCACCTCGCTCCATGGTGAGATGAGCTTCTGTGCATGGGAAGGGGTTCAGTGAGGTGGAAGTGGGACCATCCCTGCTTGGCATTTCCCCTGAGGCAGATTTTCTGCTAGGTCAGCATGGCTGTACCATCAAAAACACCCTAAGAAATAAAGTAATTAATTTCTAAGCTGAGTCCAGGACTGATGAGAAAGGGTGGATTTGATGACCTCCTGAAGGCTTTCCTATGATTTCTTCTCCTATATGCCAAACTTCCTTCCCTCTCCCTTTGTATTTAATTTTCTATAGGGCCATGAGTTCCAAATTTACCTACAAAACACAGGACCAGCAAAGTACACATTTACAGGTCTGTATTCCACCACCTATTAACAAATCTGTTGTCTGGCCCACCTTGCTCCTCCAGCAGGACAGCACTGTTTCCTTCAGGTTAATCTTAACCCAAGTAGGAGGCTCTGCAGATATAAAATCCCAAGGCAAAGCCTTTCTGGAAAACAAATCCCATGCACATGCATGGAACATGAACACACACACACCTCAAGAGCTAAAACACAGATGAAGTGCAGAAATCAGTGCTTGTCCTCACCAACTATATCCCCAACCCTACACTCTGCCTGCTCAGAACCAGCAATCACAATTCATTTGCCTGCCCTTGGGTTCAGTGAGACAAATCTGTGGCTGGGATAGATCCCATGCATTCCTTGGTTTCAGCAAGGATTTAAACCTCCTTGGTGGCTCCATATTCAATATTTCCCCCAGGCAAGCACAGAATAGACTCCTCTAGTGGGGGACACAGTTGGACAGGAGTGACTCATGGATATTAGGTGACCCTGACCACTATCTTTGCTACTCCACACAGGAATCATCAAGTCCCAAGGACAAACCCACCCCGAGGTTGTGCAGGATCCTAATGTTGTCACCCTGCTCCTGCCTTTTGCTGTTCCACCTTCATCTAAAATTGATAAAAACATGCCAGAGTCACAACCCCACTTGTCACAGAAAAGCAACCCTGCAGCTTCAAGGTCAGCTTTCTGACAATGCTCACCAAGGACACAAAGCACCATTAAGTGGGGAATAAAGACTCCTTCACCTTCATACCCTTTTGGCCATAACCACAGTAGTGCTGTTGGAGAAGCAGAGCCTTTCCTGTATCAAACAGATTACATCTAAGTTACTTCACACTTCATGGACATTGCTAAAGGTTGGTCACACTTCCTAGACAGATGACACAGACCCAGTTTGTCCCAGAGGACCCCAAGTCCAGCCTGCATCTCCAAAGATGTTTTCCCAAAGCCACCTAAGCGACCTGGCATTGACACACTTGACAAGGGGAGCATAGACAGAACCTGGCTGGAACAGGAAAAGGATTCTAGCAGCCACTGTGCCACAAGTGCCCTCACACCTGAACCCTAGAAACACAGACTTCCCAAAACCTTCTTACTGCCTTTGATAGGAACAGTTCTCCCACAGATATGGCAAAACCCAGAGAGGTCATCACATCCAGCTGTGGTCCTCATGGTGTTGTGAGCCCTGGCACACCCTTCTACAGTCCCACAGCCTGCAGGCTGCCCTCCCTGATCTTCAAGGTCTCACCCAGAGCTCTAACCAGAACGAACAAGGAACCTCTGCCTAATCCAGCATCCTTGGTTCAGCGACTTGTTCTGGCTTAAAAACACTCCATGTCCCGCCCTGGATGGCAAAAGGCAATCCCTGCTGTGAAAATGCATCCAGCATGAAGTGTCCAGCCCTCCATCTGAACCCAGAGTCCTGGTTAGTCATGGCATGTTAGGCAAATAAGACACTCATGTCTCTAGTACGTTATGCCCCCTTTTCTTGATTTTCTCTGGTGATGTCATGCCAGTCACATTCGTGACTCTCAGGAGTCCTTTTTAGCCAGGCTGGCCTTGATCCTGCGTCGCAGGATGTAAGCTGTGATGGCACTACAGGCCACCAAGCCAAAAAAAGAGATGCAAGAGAGATAAACGGTGAAAGGCCCGTGTCTCTTCAGGAAAATCTCCTGCCTGTTCTTGTAATCCAAAAGGATGGCTTCCAGCTGTGACAGGGTGCAGATAGCCAGGAAGGCATGGAAGATCTGGTGGGCATGGCCAACAATATCGCAGGAGCCAGGGAAGTATTTCTCAGGGACAGGGCAGGAAAAGAAATAAGCACTGATAAGGAAAAACAGTATCTGGTACGTGTGGTACCAAGCAGCATCTTCCTCGCAGCCCCCTAGGTGACACACAACCACCCGGTGAGCCACAGGACTGATATCCAGGATGAAAGCCAGCCCTGCTGGGATAACCTGGCACATCTTCCTCATGATGGGGTAAGGCCGTCGGTACCGGTATTTGGCATAGCAGCAGCCGGCACAGGACAACCAGCCACAGAAAGCTGCTGCTGGCAGGAAGAAAAGCCAGAACTTGTCGTACCAGGCTTGGTCAGAGCTGTAGTAGAAATGAGCCAGGGCACTGCCATACTGGTAGATGCTGACTCCAACATAGTCCACAAAGTAGAAGGTGTAGTGGTACAGCTCTGACTTGGACTGCAGCAGGTGGGCCAAGAGGCTGCAGGTTAGGTAGGTGACAGAGGAGAGGATAAAGATGAGCAATGGCAAGGACCACGCGTCCATGGGCAACTGCTCGGCCTCCACAAACGTCTTGAACCTCAGCAGCACGGCCAGCGCCGCCAGGAGATGAGTCCACACGTTGACCACCTCGTTGTGCTTCTGGAAGAGGCTGAGGAAGTAGTAGCGCCAGTCCTGGCCGGTGGGGCGGTACCCGCTGTGGATGTAGGGCTCCCGGAAGAGCTGCGGCACCTCGCACTCCTTCACCGTGCACGGCATCTTGGGGAGGCCGTCCTCCAGCAGCCGGGGCAGCCGGCTGAGGTGCTGCCCGCTGAGGGACAGCGTGCTGAGCCGCTCCAGGATGGCTGTCATCCCGCTGCCTTCAGCCCCGCACCAGAGAATGTCGTCTTCCTGCCCTGTGGGGATGGGAGAAAGAGGAAATGTTAATGGTGGTGCACTGGGGAGAAGAGCATGCTGCTATTCCCAGTGGGATTAACCACGGCACCATCGAGATGCTGGCCCTTAGAGCACCTTCCAGTGCCTAAAGGGACTCCAAGAGAGCTAGAGGGGGACTTTGGACAAGGGATGGAGGAACAGGACAAGGGGGAATGGCTTCCCACTGCCAGAGGGCAGGGTTAGATGGGTTATTGGGAAGGAATTCTTCCCTGTGAGGGTGGCATGTCCCTGGCACAGGTTGCCCAGAGAAGCTGTGGCTGCCCCATCGCCAGAACTGTTCAGGTTGGATGGGGCTTGGACCAAACAGGGATCGTGGAAGGTGTCCTTGCTCAGGAGACTGCAGGGAATTGGCATAAAATGATCTTTAAGTTCCCTTTCAATCTGAACCATTCCATGATTCCCTGAATATTAGGTGAGTCTAGGGGCACCAGATCTCCTGCGGAGTTAGAAAAGGGTCTGAGGGAGTACCAGATTCACAGGGGTATCTCTTCCCTGACCTAAATTCAGCGTAGAGGAGGATGGCAGAGCCCTGTCCCTGCAGCTCAGCCTGCATCAGACGGGGACAGCACTGTCACAAGCCTGCCCTTGCTCCCCACTTCCTCAGGCACTCAGCTTGGAGCACGTTCAGGAACCACGAGCTGCCAACAAGGGGCTGCCGGAAGCAGTTAGCTGGCAAGAAAGCATCTGATGATTTACAAAGGTGATTTTTCACCCCTTACTCCAGAACAAAGTGCTCAGGGACAAAACTGGGATGTAAATTACTCATCTAAGGGATAACCAGCCTGTCTGCACTTGAATTAAGGGGGTCCCAACCAAATCATGGAGGTTGCAAAGAAACTCAAGGTTCCCTGTCACACAACTTGCCCATGGGTTACTGCAGCAAGTATGGCAGAAGGAAAAGTGGAGAAATCCACAGTCCCAAACCTACAGCCCTCATCCCTCCACAAGTAAGAAGCACCAGGACTGAGGGGGAATGAAGAAATGAGAGGCTTCACATCCAAGCTGGCTGCAGTTCGGGTACAGAATCAGAGCTTTGGGAGCATCCATGGAGCCAGTGCTGAGGGACCGCCAGAGATGTCCCTGGATGCTCAGAGCAGCCAAACCCAGTGCCGGGCACTCCTCTGCCTGCTCTGCTCCTTGGTAACCTCCAGACTTGCTGAGCTCTGTCTGGCAAGATTCAGATTCAGGGCACAGCAGGATCCTAATGTGTGGAGAACAACTCCTGGCATGTAATTAATTCCCAATACCCCCAGTTTCCCAATAACCTAGATACTTCTCTTCCCTGCTGGTGTTTGTGTCATACAAAATAGAGGCGAATTCATCACAAGTACCCATGTTAAACTGAAACTGGTGCTGGTGGGCCCCCACCAGACTGTACAGGGCTGTGGTTACTCCTGTGAAACCAACACACACAGACAGGTTTGCAGGAGCAGAATCTGTCTCCTAAGCTTATATGCACACAACTGGAGCTGCAGCAGATGGAGGTGGCCAAAAAAAAGTAAACACAAATAAGCATTTAGCCTGAGTGTGGAAAACAGCAAGTTTTTTCTCCTGTTACATGAGATACCAGAGGGGACACCAATAGTTCGTGTGGGCACCTGGTCTAGTGAAGGTGTCCCTGCCTGTGACAGGGGGCTGGAACTAGAGGAGATTTAAGATCCCTTCCAACGCAAACCAGTCTGTGATTCTGTGATGGCAGACCCCTGCTAGGCCATGACACAGAGGACAGGGCAGTGTTAAACCCCATGTGAGAGTTTCTAAAAGCAGGGACGTGGGACCTGGCAGTCCCAGGGTGAGACAACACAAAGAGCAAAGTCAGAGCAGACTCTCAAACAGGTAGCAAGTCTCACTTCCTGTAGAAACCCAAAGCATCTGATAAGAGACAAAATATTTTCATGTTGCTTCCGTATTCCAACAGAGGGGAGCTGTCACAATTAAGTTTCATTTTCCAGAAAATTCCTTCTGCCCTACACTGCCTAGGCTTTCTCCCTTAGCATCTCTCAAGGCTGGAGTTTTTTTCCCTATTTGCCACAGGGGAATTTGTCTGCTGCATTTGATGGAGCTGCCTTAGCTATAGAAGGCAAAACAGTCCCTGGAAATGCTGTTTTAGTTTCACAGATGTGTAATACTGAAGAGAGCACACTTGCTGGGGGGTAATTGTGCACACTTATAAAGACTTTGTTTCTCCTAAGGGTCTGTAGGGTCCTGATCTATGATGGGGCACAAAGTTCATTCAGCAGCTTCTGTATCCCTGTGGAGTTACATGCCAAAATTGAGGAAGGCGAGGCAAATTTTGACTTTGGGACACTCCTATGAGGGCACGGTGTGAACAGGAGGCAATACTCGCTCTGCCCTATTCCAATGTACAGCCAGACTATCCTGGCTCCTTGTAGCTAATGGAGTTCATTTATAAATCATGGAATTGTGGAGTGATTTAGGATGAAAGGGATGTTAAAGATCATCTCATTCTGACTCTCTGCCATGGGCAGGGACACCTTCCATTATCCCAGGTTGATCCAAGCCCCATCCAACCTGGCTTTGGACACTTCCAGGGAGGGAGCAGCCACAGCTTCTCTGGGCACCCTGTGCCAGGGTCTCAGCACCCTCACAGGGAAGAATCTTTTCCTGCCCATGGCAGAGGGTTGGAACAAAATGATCTTTCCAGCCCAGACCATTCTGGGATTCTATGATTCAATGGTGACGATGGTGAGGCAGAAGAAGAAACGACATGCTGAAGTGCCTTACATCTCAGAGAACACCAGTGCCAGAGTGAACATCAGGAACTGAAAACCAACTCTGATACAGACCTGCGCAGAGCAGGTGGGAGAACTCATCTCCTGCAGAGAAACCTGCTGAAAACTGCACGTAAAGAGCAAAGCCAACACATGGGAGGGCGGCAATTGAGCCTGGGAATAGGAATGCATGGGAATGCAGTCCATGGCCTGCCTGCTTTGCATGCTGACAAGGGTGTGAGAGAGACAGGCAGCCTCTGTCCCAGGCACAGCCTGGCTCCGGCTTGCACCGCTCGTGCTCATGCCAGGATTTTGCCATGGTCTCTCGTCCCCAGAGCTCAGCGCATGCAGTGAGCCTGGGCACGGCACCTCTCCCTGACAGAACAGATTATTCCAGGCAGGCTTTCAGAGCTGGAAAATGCCAGCTGTTAAGGGCAGAGATTTTCAAAATAATAGTCTGAAATCACAAGAAACACATCTGATATTGGGCTGAACAGCGCTAAATCAGGAACCTGGTAGCCTGCTTATTTCAAACCTTGTGATTTTAGTGAGTGAGAACAAGTTGGCAGTTTCCAGCGATCATGTGATGGGACAAAGTGACGAGCAATTAACGTTAGAAAAGAGAGAGAAACAGAAAAAAATAACAACAAAAAACCACCAACCCAGAAACCCAAGGTCAGCACTGGCTGTTTCACTTTCACAGAGCCCCTATTCTTTTCGCTTCACGGGGGCGTAGGAGCAGCTGAAAGCCACATTCATCGGCGGGGTGTCTCGTTGAGATTCCGTCCTCACCCCTCATCTCCGGGGGATTCAGTTATTTTGGCTGCTCCCAATTAATAGCAACCAAGTATCGTTTGTTCAGGGAGGGAGCTGCAAGGCGAGAAGGAGGGCGTGGATGATGGCCAGGCTGGATCATTACATCCACAATAAAAACTCTCGGCACAGGAGGCGAACGATCCTGTTCCAATTTTTCTCTCCCTTTTGAAGAAGGTAATTGGAAACCCGAGCTTTTTCCCGGCTCTTTTGCTTTTTGGTCACAGTCCGATGGACGGGTTTGAATGAGAAAATTTCCTACAGAGCACGGTCGATTTTCCCACCGGTCTGGCCCCCGAGTTCACTGTCTGGGATTGAGGCTGGACCAATGTGATAGATTTGCTTGCAGACTGGTATTCAGGCAGCAGAGGTTTACACAGGCTTCCAAAAAGGCAGTAATTCCTGGTAAACAAAGCAGGGAGGACTGGGGGTACTCAGCTTTGGGGAAGTCTTTAATAAATGCATTGCATTTAAAACAGAAAAAAAAAAAAAAAAAGAAGTGGTTGTGGACAGCATGAAAATAACAGCAGTGGCCAACAAGACTGGTTTGGAGAGATGCAGGTGATTAATTCCTGAATTGCTCTCTTCTGGCAGTTGAGCAAAAGTCCCTGGGGGACTGCAGGTCATTTTGAAGCTTGGGGTTTTACTGTGACCCCTTCCTACGTGGGGTTAACTTTGGTGTCACAGCTCCTACAGCACCAGGATGGCAGGGAGCAGTTCAGCTCTGTGAGAGGCTGCACCCAGCTCAGATGCACTGGATAAGCCCCATCCCAAACCCTGTTGTCTGAGGGCTGGTCCTCCCTGAGCACAAACATCTCCTCCTGTGATTAAACTTTTGTGAAGGGCTGAAGACTTTGAAAGACCATCCTGGGAGGGCAGTGCCAGCTCTTCCATTCCATTCTGCCCCGTGTCTTGGAAAGGCCCCTCCAGAGATGAGAAAATAAAAGCCCACAGACTGGCTCCAACAGCAGTTCCTGTGCAGTCCTGGTATCACCTTCTTCCTTCTCCTGCCACAGATTTAGGTGCCAAAATTCCTCCAGACTGCAGCAGGAACACCCAGAGCTCAGATTCCTTCTGCAAGGAGTTACTGGAATTTTCATGGGATTCACAACTGGCACAGGTTGTCCAGAGAAGCTGTGGCTGCCCCATCTCTGGAAGTGTCCAAGGCCAGGTTGGATGGGGCTTGGAGCAACCTAGGATAGGGGAAGGTGTCCCTGCCCATGGCAAGGGGGTGGAACTGGATAAGCTTTAATGTCCCTCCCAACCCAAACCACTCTGTGATTCCATGATTTGATGGTTTGTGCCAGGGACCAGCCCTGCCAGGGCAGACAGCAGGCTATGAAAGACTGATCTACACTCCAGCATTAAACAAATGGAAATCCCCACAAACAGAGAGGGGGCCAGGTGCTTGGGGCTTCTGTAAACTGGGCCTACACTTCCCCATCTGCCTGATGGAAACGAGATAGTGTGCTCCTAATGCAGTGATGTGACTACTTAACAGTGCATTGTACAGAAGATTTTATTTCCCTCAAGGCACTCAGGTACTCTGTTAGATCTACATCAGCCCAATTCCCATTACTCCTCCAACAGGCACCCGCACAGCTTGGGATGCTCTGGAAGGTAAAAGGTGATACCATGTGATTTACTGAAGGGCACAACTTAAAATAACCTGATCTGTTAACAAAAAAGGTCAAAATAACCTTGTGGAAAATTTCAAATAAAAGAAGATGGCTCAAATTCTCCCCTTCTCTATACACACACACACACACACACACACACACACACACACAGAGCGTGCAGCCCAAGCAGGGTTTGTCCAAGCTTGTATCTCTCAGGAAATGAACGTCCCGTGATGCTGGGAGGCGAGCCATGAAAGGCAGCAGGAGGTGGCAGGATCCCCCATGGAAGCCACGGCAGTGTCAGCTCCCCTGCAATTCCTGGCCTGGAAGAGAGCTGGGCCAGCAGCCAGCTCAGCCGTGCTGAGCAGCAAGTGCCTCTCGACACGGGCTCAGCGTTGCCTGAGCTTTGGGATGGGGCCAGGGGATGAGAGCAGTGGAGCCGGTGCAGGGAACGCTGTGCTCGGAGGGCACAGAGCAAAACAAAACTGCTGGCAAACGCCACGTCCCTGCAGGAAAGCACCCCAACAAGGGGGGCACCCCCAAGGCCCTGTGGTGTCTGGGGCAGCAAAGGAGGGGAATGGAACCCCAAAGTTAGGAAACGAAAGGTTGGATGAGGCCGGTGGCTTTATTGTGAGAGTCCGAGCATCACGTGCAGGGGGTGTTGATTTTCACAACATCAGGTTCTCAGATATCAGCTGGGCTGGCTTGGCCATTCCTGAGCTGCTGCATCCCTCCAATGGGTGGCCAAACACAAACTGTCAGCCAGGAACAACCCCTGGACTGTGCTATCTCCCAAACCATGTCAGGGAATGGCTCGGTTCTGGTTTGCTGTGATAGCACAGCTGCAGTTTCCTCATGCCTAACCAGGGTTAGAGCTTGGTGATGCTGCTGCTAACACAGCCAACAGTTCCTGAAAATAAAAAGAAACCCACCTGCAGCACCAGCTAATATTCTCTAATTCTGCTCACAGACCCTGGCTGTGAATTTCCTCCTCTGGCAAATCCATTCCCCCTGTATCAAAATTTGCTCAAGGGCGAGGTAATATTCCACAGCTTTTCTTCCTGATCTCACTAATCCTTTGCTGTTTGTGCTCTCCTGATCCGCTCACCACTTTCTTTTCCCACACACAACCAACAAAGCACCCGATGCTTTGGGGCCGGATTTCAGGTGGCTGTGAAATCCCTGGCTGAGCACACCAGGCATCAAACCAGACCAGGACACAGTCCCAAACTATGCCCATCAGGTTGCTGAAACGTGAGCACAGTCCTGGGCATGGTTTTGGTCCTGCCACCCCCACCAGTCCCTGCCTGCTGTATTCAGCTACCCAGGGATCACTGATGGACTAGGACTGACCATTTCCAGAAACTGGAATTGTGCCAGCAAAGTGCCTGGGGGTTTTCCCCTGCACTGACTGGAAAAGGAGCCTGGATTTGTCACAGCAGCATCCCACTTCCACCTCCTAAATTTCTTTCAGCACTAATCTTCCTTCAGTGCAGATCTGGAACCAGGAACTCCTGCTAGCACAAGGAGACCTCAACAAGCCAGCCAATCCCTGCCTGCTCAGATCCATCTGCTGATGGGACAATCCTGGAACCATCTGCTTGTGGGCAGAGCAACCAAATCAAACTGGCCATGTGCTGTTTGGGGGTTCAAATCATCCCCAAAAGAACCTCTGGGCTGAGGCTGCTCAGCTTTGCTGTCATCCACAAAAGCCTCTTGCACAAAAACATTATTTTTTTTACGGTTGCGGATTTTAGAGCTTCAGTCACTCGAAAAAAATGTATATAAATCATGCAGAGCCCTGCGGCTGCTGCAGGCAGAGAGGAGGCTGCCAGGGACAGGCTGCAGCCCTGTGCCAACCCTGTGGAGCCACGAGCTCTCCTCTCCCCTGCACTAAAAGTCTTTGTCCCCATCCAGGACCTTGTCCCATTTAACCCTGTGGC
Source organism: Picathartes gymnocephalus (assembly GCA_013390045.1). Taxonomy (NCBI): domain Eukaryota; kingdom Metazoa; phylum Chordata; class Aves; order Passeriformes; family Picathartidae; genus Picathartes; species Picathartes gymnocephalus. The sequence continues at coordinate 81,379 of WEKY01046545.1, forward strand.
CTCTCCCAGAGAGGTTCTAGGTTTGCAGTGACAGAAGTGATGCCCCTCCTGGGGGCTATGAAGCCCCAAGTAAGAGCCAGATGGCAGATTCTCCCCGGAAAGGGATGCAGGCTGTGCTGCATTCACTTGCTTAGAACCTTACTCAATCCCAAGGATTGGGTGGGGCATGGAGGTTTGGAAGGAGCTGGGAGCAAGCTCCCCCTTACTACCTGGAAGTGTTCAAGGCCAGGTTGGACAGGGCTTGGAGCAACCTGGGATAGTGGAAAGTGTTCCTGTCCATGGCAGGGAGTTGGACCTGGTTGATCTTTCATGTCCCTTCCAACCCAAACCATTCCGCGATTCTGTGAAGGATGGAGCTTATGAGGTATGGCATCTGTACAGCTGCAGCCTCCAGCAGCCTCCCTGGGTAGTTATTCTTCTGGAAGTTATTAATGATTAATTCTTTATTCAATTAAAGGGCCAGTGGTCTGACCCCAGGAACAAGGGTTACCCCGTAAACTGGCAGATAAAAAATTAAGCTGGTGCCTGACTCAAGATGTGCAAGTAGCTGCAAGCTCACCCACGTGACCTGGCGGTGGCACCTCCCTTGTCCCCAGCCTCGCTGGCACAGCCATCCCTCCCTGCATCCACAGGGACACGGCCCTCTGCTCGGCCACAGGCTGCGCCTGCAGCTTCAGCGTAAACAAATAAAAGCAATTAATGCCCAGGAAACAGAAAATCCTGCGGGGTGCAGGGCTGTTAACCCACACCTTCCCCGGCTCCGTGGGAGGAAATGTGCAGCTCTGTGGTTTGGCCTGATGAGCCCCGAGTGGGTTTCTAGGAATTGTTTGCAGCACATATCACCACGGCACCCCAAGGCAGGAGCACAGTCTGCTGCTAGGATTCAGAATTCATGCCTGCCTGTCCCCTCCCTGCCCTGGCAGAGGGCAAAAACAGACTTCAAACCCACAGGAGTCACCCTTTTTCACGACCTTTTCATGACTTTGCTCTTTTTCAACGACTGCGGCCAGAGCAGCATTACACTCCTCCTCATCCTAATCCCCAGCAAGCCATCCTAGAATGCTAAAATGTTTTGGGTTGGAAAGGACCTTAAATCTCATCTTGTTCCAAACTCCTGCCATGGGCGGGGACACCTCCCACTAGACCAGGTCTCTCCAAGCCTCATACCACCCAAAAATCCTCCAGCTAGAGATACCTAAATCATTTCCCAGCTCTGAAGCCATGATCCCACAGCATCCAACAACAAATGCACCTCTCCATCCCAGTAAAAACCTGTATGCTCCAGTCAAGGCCACCTTGGCACACCTACTGGGACGTTCCATACCCAACCCTGCTCATGCCAGAGAGGAATTGGTTTGACACCAAACAAACAACTGTGAAATGTTTACCTGAACTTATATATATCTATATATTTGTGTTGAAGAAAACCAAAACACTTCAGAACTGCCCACAATATTTCCCTTCCCCTCCCCCCCAAAAAAAGTGAGATGCCTGTAGTGTTTTCAACCAGGAAAAAATCCAGATGGGATACAGGGGGGACATGAACCTGAAGTGTCCTGGAGAAGATCAGCAGGGAACAACCCTTCGGTGACCGTTTGGAGACGCGCCCCAGCTCGCGTCTGCGCAAGGAGCAGGCGGCAGCTCCAAGGCAAACACCGGGAGCTGGTTCTTCTCCCAGCTCACGGCTGAACTATGCATCTCCTTCCCATGGCCTCCAGAGTTCCCCGGGTGTCAAAGTCGTTCAAGGAAAATCCGCCCACAGCCGTTTCAAACAAACACGGAGGAAAACCACTGCCCACCTCTCTCCTTCAGGAAGCCCTTGAGATACCGGTAACGGGGGAATTCAAGGCAAACCCCGTGTCTCCCTGCCCATCCCTCCCCTCCTGACACTCTTCCCCAGCACCCACCGATCACTGGACCAACCCCGGCTTGATAAACCACAACTGTGCGTGGCACAGGCAAAGATCCCGCATCCCCCCGCACCCCGGGGGTGTCTGCAAGCACAGGCACTGCACACCGAGCACCCCCCGCACCCACCCCCGGCAGCCCGCAGCCCCCGTGGGGAAGGATGCTCCCGGCGCGGCGGGAATGCAGGAGAGGCGGTACCCACGCGGGGCCGCCGGAACGCACCGGGAGCTCGCTGGGGACCCTCGGCGGGGTGTCCCGGGGGGAGAGGAGGGGACCGCGGGGAGGGGACCGCCCGCACTCACCTCCCGCACTCAGTGCCTGCTCTCCATCTCCCGCACTCCATGTCCACACTCACCGCCCGCACTCAGTGGCCGCACTCACCTCCCGCACTCAATGTCCGCTCTCCCGTTCCTCACTCACCGCTCTCAGTGTCCGCTCTCGATGTCCCCTCTGGTGTCCCCTCTGGTNGCCGGATAAAGCGCGGCTCCAACCCGCGGCACCACCCAGGTCCCGTCACCCCAGCGGTGGGTGCGGAGCGGAACTCAGTGACACATCGGGAGAGGGGTGTAAAGTCACAGAATCGCTTGGGTTGGGAGAGATCTCCAAGGTCATCGAGTCCAACCTGTGACCGGTCCCCAGAGCAGGGCACTGAGTGCCACGTCCAGTCGTTCCTTGTACACCTCCAGAGATGCGGGACTCCAGCACCTCCCTGGGCAGCTCCTTCCAATGCTTGACCACCCCTAACGTGAAGAAATTCTGCCTCATGTCCAACCTGAACCTTCCCTGGCCACAACTTGAGGCCATTCCCTCTCATCCTGTCCCTGTTCCCTGTGAGCAGAGCCCGACCCCCACCTGGCTGCGTTCTCCTGTCAGGGAGTTGTGCAGAGTGAGAAGGTCCCCCCCGATCCTCCTCCAGGCTGAACCCTCTAGCTCCCTCAGCTGCTCCTCATAGGATTTACAAGTCACTGCAAGGTGGTCGGGGATGGGAAGGGACCTCCCAAAGTGACCTGGTTCAGCCCCCTGATAAAGCAGGGCCAACCAGAGCCACTTGCCCAGGATGGTATCCAGATGGGTTCCAAAGATATCCAAGGTGGAGATCACTCTCAAAGATGGAGATTGTGCATTCAAAGTAAAAAAGACAGGATCAGGGGCCACAGACACCCACTGAAGCACAGGAGGTTCCTCTGAACACCAGGAAATGCTTTTTCACTGTCAGGGTGTCTGAGAACTGGAACAGGTTGCCCAGACAGTCATGTCTCCATCCTTTGAGATATTTAAAATCCATCTGGACATGGACCTGGGCAACCAGCTCTGGCTGGCCCTGTATGAGCAAGGGGCTTGGGCCAGGTGACTTCCATGGAGTAGGGGGAACCCCCTGATTTTGGTGCTGTGGACATGCAAGTGTGGAGGAGCAGATGATTTTCCACAAGATTTCCAGGCTAAAGACACTATGGCCTCAAGCCAACTGCCAGCACCAAAATCTTTGGGCTCCAGAAAACGGGCATTTGCACCCAAATGGCCTTTCAGGAGCAGCCTCTGTGCCTGGGAAATGCCTGGGAGGGGCTGATGCATCCTGGACAGAGCTGTGCCAAAGCCACAGCAGTGGGTTCATCTGTAGACTCACTGTGACCCCAGGAGCAGGTTAATTTATGAGTAGAGAGTACCCATTTGCCCTCCCCAGGCTCTGCCTCAGCTGGTTCACACGGGTTTTGCTGCTCCAGCCTGCCAGAACTGCTGGGTTTCGATGGGTTTATGAGGGAAACAGAAGGGACTGTTTGTTCTGCAGGGAGAGGATCTGTAGAGAGGCAGCCCAGGAATGTGACTTTGTGGCTCTGATAAGATCTCTGCAGCCTGGGTGAAGGTTCTGCACGTCCCAGCACAAATCTCACAGCACATGAGAGAGCCAGTGCCCTCAAAGTGAGGAGGGAAAACATCCAGGGTGAAGAAAGTGGGCAGGGGACCTCAATTTTTCCCTGTCATCGGTCTCAGGGGTGTGGGTGGGATACAACTGGCAGCTCCCAACTCCTTCAGTGATATCTTGCACTAGTTGTCTGTCCCTCTAAGACATCTCCTGAAAGGCCTGTATTACTGCACCATAATCTTCCTCCATTCCTTAAACTGGGAGGGGATTCTCCCCCTCTGCTTCATTCTGGTGAGAACCCACCAGCAGATCTTCCTCCACATCTGGAACCCCCAACATCAGAAGGGTGTGGAGCTGCTGGAGAGAGTCCAGAGGATGCCATAGGGATGCACCCAGGGCTGGAGCCCCTCTGCTCTGGGGCCAGGCTGGGAGAGCTGGGCGTGCTCACCTGGAGAAGAGAAGGCTCCAGGGAGACCTCAGAGTCCTTTTCAGGGCCTAAAGGGGCTCCAGGAGAGCTGGAGAGGTACTTGGGACAAGGGATGGAGGGACAGGACTCAGGGAATGGGTGATAGAGGGCATGGGAAGTGGGACATAAAATACAGCCCAGGGGGATGGGGGTGGTAGGAGGGTGACATCCCTGCTGCAGTGTGGGCTTTGCAATGCTGCCAGGCCACCCGCACCTGTTTTGCTCCCGTGGAAGGTTTTTCCCTCATTTAACTTCAAGGCATGCCCCAGGGCAGCCATGGGAAGGGCAAAGGGCAGCTCTGAGTGGGATAACTGCTCTCCTGGGTGGGTGCTGACAGCCTGTTTTGCACCCCAAGCCTGGTGGATGCTGCACAGTGAGATCTCTTGGATCACTGGCTCTCAGGTGAGTGGTACCAAGCCACACTCTGTAGTTCGTCTCAAACTTACCCTGCTGTGCTGCAGTCCCTGTTACTCCCCACTATTGACATTTTAAAACCTGAAATGAATCACCCAGCTCCCTTCAAGCCAAAACCCAGGTGTGGTTGTGTTTGCCCAGCAGATTAGTCCTGGAGTTAGGACTGGGTTGTACCAGGCTGGGCTCTCCCTAGCCCCTACAGTCATCTGATAGGATTCAAACACACTTTGTGCCCTCAAACATGTCCTGAATGCTTCAATTCCCCACCCAAATGTGCATCATAGAATGGTTTGGGTTGGAAGGGACCTTGGAAAGGACCTGCAAAAAGCTATCTTGTTATTTTTAGGTGCTTTGAGCTATTACTCAAAAAAAGGAGCTTCTTTTGTGGATCAGGGTCTCCTTTCACCAAGATGCATCCAAATACTCCATGTCCACACTGTGCTCCTGAGGAGCAATGTAGCAGCTTTGCACCAAAGACAACTGAGGTATTCCAAGCACCAAATGTGATCCAGAAAGTAGGATGAGTTACCTTTTCCCTGTATTTGCCTGTAATAAGGAATAATGACTTGTAGTTATTGTAGTTGGGTAAAAGAGAAATTTTTTTGCCCTGTCTGTGCCCCTATGGAACTCCTTCTGACTGGGCAAGGATGCTCGTCATCTCTTTGGCAAGTTTTAAATAAAAATTCTGCAGATGCAGAATTAGAACACTAAGAACACATTAGAACACTAAGTCTTTCTTTAACTAATAATTCAGAAAAAAAGAATCCATAAAATCCCTGGGTTACCAAGTTCAGCCCCTGCAATCAGAAAGAAGCACTTGATACATTTAATTTTGTCACCATCAGCTGTTCCCCACATGTTGCACAAGGATTGTGTGGCAATTTGGGGTCAGGACTTTCCTGCCTCCTCCTGGTTTGCCCGCAGCAGTGACAGCCCATTGTGACAATCCGATGGGGATTACTCACGTGCCTTACAGGGAGTGCTGCAGCTTCCCAGCTTCTCAGCTTCCCATCAGGACAGGGACTGGATCGGGAGCAGCCCTGGGGAGAAGGATTTGGGGAAGCTGGTGGGTGCGAGCTGGACATGACCCATCCCTGAAACCCCCCATGCCCTGAGCTCATCCCCCAGCGTGGGCAGCAGGGGAGGGAGGGGATTCTGCCCCTCTGCCCTGCTCAGGTGAGACCCCACCTGCAGAGCTGCCCCAGCCCTGGAGCCAACAGCAGGAGGGTGTGGAGCTGCTGGGGAGAGTCCAGAGGAAACCAAGGAGCTGCTCCGAGGGCTGGAGCCCCTCTGCTCTGGGGCCAGGCTGGGACAGCTGGGGGTGCTCACCTGGAGAAAAGAAGGATCCAGGGAGACCTCAGAGCCCCTTGCAGGGCCTAAAGGGGCTCCAGGAGAGCTGGAGAGGGACTTGGGACAAGGGATGGAGGGACAGGACAAGAGGGAATAGGTGAAAAAGGGCAGGGTTAGATTAGATAGTTGGAATAAATTCTTTATAATGAGGGTGATGGACACTTCCCTGGAAGTGTCCACGACCAGGCTGGATGGGACTTGGAGCAGCCTGGGCTAGTGGAAGGTGTCCCTGCCCATTGCAGGAGGGTGGAACTGGATGATCTTTTAGGTCCCTTCCAGCCCCAGGAGTTCTGTGATTGTAAAGCTGGACATCACTCACTGAATTGACCAGTGGATCCTGCCCCAGGGCTGAAAGCAGCTCCCAGAGATTCTGAGGAAGAGGCGGAGATGTTTTGCATACAGATGGGTGATTTCCACACTTGAGGGTGGAGAAAATGAGAGAATAGGGAAAAAAAAAAGGGAACCAGCTGTCACTGTCTTTAGTAACAGCCAGAAGTCGTGAGAGCAGATGAGGAGACCGAAATAGCAACACCAAACCCCAGCTGTGTCTGGGCCCTTCCGACTTCCCTGGAAATGTGGTTGGGTTGCCCCATTCTGGAGCTTTGTTGTTGATTCAGCCACTCCTCTGGTTTCATTTGGAATTCAATTTTCCTTCTGCCCGCAGGCACAGCCAGTGTGGGTTTGTTTTGGTTTTCTCTTAATTGCTGTATTTTCCTCCTGCTGAATCCCTGTGGGATCTGGAGTAGCTGTGCATCAGGAGCAGGATCACAACAAGATTTTATGTTCCCATCACTGTGCTCAGGCCATGCTAGAGGCATCTGGGAGGAAAAACAAATCCATATGCTCTGGGCTCCTACTCTGGGAAGCAAGAAGGTGGCTGCAATCCATCTAAACACACTGAAGGTCAGAGCTTTAACTCCTTACCCACTTTCTGTGCTCTCCTGGTGAGAAGCCAGCAGCTCCCTGTGCCTTTAAGTAAAGAAATTCCATTCATACACACTGCTAGTAGTTTTCCATATTTTTCTTCTCCACAACTAGGAAAAAAGCCAGGAGCTAGAATCGTTTAAAGATTTACCAGAGTGCGTGGGAATAGCAAATACTTCAAGAAATTGATGTCAGAAATGCCTGAGCTGGATGAAGATGTGATGAGGTGAAATTCTCCAGCCTATGTTAGAGAAAAGGTCAGGAGAGAGGATTAAGAAGGGCTCCTGCAATATTAAATTATTTGTGATGAGAGTTAGGACAACACTCTGCTTGTGAGAGTGAATTCAACCCCTGGTTAGGGTTCAGCTCCTGTAACTGCAGCTTCAGGAGAGCCCAGTAAATATACATCCCTTTAATCCCTTGGAAAATGTAAAATTTAACCTGATAAAAACACCTTATAGGTGGTCTCACTTCTCCACATCATTTCAGTTCTAAAAAGTGACTTTTTTCATTCCAAACATTGCATTCCATGTTATTATCCTTCTATTTTACTACAAATATATTTGAAACCTCCACTCTAACGTGTTACGTGATGATAAGGTGACAGTCCGTCAAATTTGGGATACTCTCCCCCCATTTTTGGAGCTGTGAATGAGCCACAAGCCTCTATGGGTGAGGCAAGGCTACTCAGCAGCCAGGAAAGCCAATAGATGGCAACTTGAAAATTGAACTGTGGCTTGAAAATTGACATTTCGTTGAACTAAGAGGGAAAAAATCAACAAAACCCAACAACAACAAAACCCCACAACACCCCAGAATCCTGGAGGGATCACAGGGTACCCTTAAACCTCAGAAACCAAGTGTACAGGTGGATGCTGACACACAGAGCTGTGAGGAAGGGGTGCGAAAATCCACTCTGAGAGCTGTTAAGGTGCTCTGGCCAGCACCTGTCGTGTGCAATTCACCCATGGAAATTGCTCCTGCATCCACCCCTGATCCTTCTGTTTCTCTGCTAGCCCTGCAGACCTGGCCCTCTGTGTGCCAAGTGCTTAATTCCTGTTTTTTTCCAGTGGATAGGAAGTGCTCAATGTCTCTGTGAGCTTGTGCTGCCTTTTCACCCGTAACCTCTGGAATGTGGCACGAAGGTGAACCCAGGGAGATCTGGAGCACCATCCTGGAGAGTCCCAAAAGGCAGGGAGGGCGTCTGCCTCCTTCCCAGCCTTCTCCATCTCTCCCCATCCCTCTGTCCTCCTCCTGCCCTGCTCCGATGAATTATTCAGGCACGCAGCAGTTGCTAAAGGGCGCTGTCATGAATAACAACAGCGGCTATTTTTATCCCTAACTCCTGTTACCTTGTGGCCAGGAGCGGTGGGGCCCTGCCAGCTCCTGGCAGGAGGAAAGCTGCAGCCATCCACAACGTCCCGGTGGGCTGGGATTCGTTTTGACCACCCAAATGTAGGTGAGATCTCGTGCAATCTGCAAAGATGTGCCTGAATCCCACCCCGGTACTGCTCCGTGTGGTACTCACGGGGTGTTTTGCACCCATATTTTATTTTTTCCACCCATATTTTATCTGCACTGGGGCACACAGACTGTCCATTGCTGGATTTAATACTCTGTCTGTTGCAGAGAGAGAAAAAGTATCCCAGAGGTGTAATCTCACACCTTGGTTCTGGCAATTTATGTGGGATAAATAATATGTCCTTTGGGGTCTTATATGGATTCCTCCAGCCAGTTTAGATCCTCAATAGATGATGTGCCCACTTAAAAAAACTATAAACATAAACAAAAACAAAAACAGAAACAGAAACAGAAACAGAAACAGAAACAGAAATAGAAATAGAAATAGAAATAGAAATAGAAGTGCCAGGGCACACCAAAGGTTTTTTCTGTTCACTCTTTGTGCTTTCCCCACTCATGAAAACAAGAAATGTCCAGCAAATCAGAGGGAAGGGGTGGATTTGAGGAGCAGCTGGAGGGAAATGGGTCCTGCTGAATGTGCAGAAGCAGGGAGGGTGTTCCAGCTGCAGGGAATATCTCTGGAGCTAGAAGGGCAACTTGGAAGATTAAAGGAAAAAAAAAAAAAGGAAAATGGAAAGGAAAAAGAAAAAAAAGGAAACAGGAAAGGAAAAGGAAAAGAAGAAAAAAAGGAAGAAAACAGCAACCTAGCATAAGATTCTTTATTTCTGCCAATCTGCCAAACTGAACACTCCATCAAATTATTCCAGAGCAAGGCTAAAAGGCCTAAAAAGGAAACTCTGAACTTTCACTTTGACACACAGCAATGTGAAAAAGTCTCTCAGGAGCAGGACAAATATCCAGGATTGGGGTACACATATCCCAAACCAGCCACGGTGCTACCAGGCAGTTCCAGTGACTGATCTGATCCAGGCACACAAACAGAAAATGGGAACGGGGCAAAGGCTGTTTCCTGCTCCTCATCCCAAACACGAATCGCAGCTGTTCCCTCTGGAGAGATCGGGCAGCGAGAATTCTGTGCCTCAGCGTTTGCACAGCCCAGCAGACCCCGGGCTGAATATTTATTCCCAGGATTACCCTGGAAAAACTGCTGGGAGCTACAATATCCAGGGGACACGGCCAAGTTTGGGTGCCCGGTATTCCTTGCTGATGAAAATATTTTTTCATGTCGTGCTTTTTATTCTTTTTCTATTTTTAAACAGAGTTTAGATAAAGGTTTTTAAGGGATACCATGATGGTTTTTTTTAAGGGGGAGCAGCATGTTTCCCGTTAGGCAGCAGCACCTTTTGATTCCTGCCTACAGCAGCCTATTAGGAGACTTAGGGGAGGCTTGGAAAAAAGAGGGAAAAGGAGTTTTTACACAAGCAGAGAGTGATAGGACAGGGGAGACTGGTTTTTAAATCGCCAGAGGGCAGGGATAGATGGGATATTGGGAAGAAATTGTTCGCTGTGAGGGTGGGGAGGCCCTGGCACAGGGTGCCCAGAGAAGCTGTGGCTGCCCTTGGATCCCTGGAAGTGTCCAAGGCCAGGCTGGACGGGGCTTGGAGCAACCTGGGATAGTGGAAGGTGTCCCTGCCTGTGGCAGGAGGGGTGGAAGTGGATGATCCGTAAGGTCCCTTCCAACCGAAACTATTCTGGGATTCTCAGACACATCCAAATCACCTTTTCCATTCCAAATACCACAGGACCTGTCGCTTTTGTGCGTTCATCCCCAAACTGCTGGAGTCACACCGCGCCCAGGTTAAAGGAAAAAGCAACGCCCAGGCAGCCTGTACGGGCTGAAAACACCCGGAAACGGGACTCCCCAAAATACAATATAAAAACCAAAACCCTAAATTAGCTTTTAATTCGTTTTTGTTGGGTTTTTCTTCGTTTGTGATTCTAGTTGGGTGTTTTTGTTGTTTCCGTGTTTGCTTTTTCAAATACTTTTTTCCCCTAAAGCGGCATTTTCAGCCGCTCGGTGACTTCCAAGAGCCGGAGGCGGGATCGATTCCGATCCCCGGGACACCTAACCCCGCCCTCTACCCGCCTCCGCTCTTTGATAGGCTGCAGATCTTGTCCATCACTTTATCACCGTCCCATTGGCTGACGCTGGGCGGTGTCAACCAATCATCACCAGCGCGGGGCGGGCCGGGGGCGGATTTCCCGCGCGGTGGCGGGAAAGGAGCGGCGTTTGGCGCGAAACGGGAGCGCGGCGGGGGCGGATCGCGGGGTCTGAGCGGATCGCAGGCTCTGAGCGGATCGCGGGGTCTGAGTGGATCGCAGGGCCCGCCCGGCTCCCCTCGGCTCTCACCGCCTTCCCCGGCAGCAGCGGCAGCGGGATCCGTCCCAGGACGGCCGGCAGTATGGCGGCGCCGGCGGGCGGGCTGGAGGACGCGGAGCTGCGGGAGGCGCAGCGCGACTACCTCGATTTCCTGGACGATGAGGTGAGACGAGCTGGGAGGCGCGGGTGCTGCATCCCCTCCGTGCTCCCCGGGGTTGGGGAGCACCTGATCCGTATCTCCATGTCCCCTCCCCCTCTGTATCTTCGGAGGTTGTGGAAGATCTCGTCCCTGTGCGCCCCCGCCCCATGTTTATCCCCGAAGTTCGGGAACACCTGGCCCCTGTGCCCGTCTGTTTTCCCCTAATCCATGTGCCAAGGGTTTGTGACCACCTGATCCTCCCCGCCGTGTACCCCCAGGGGGCTGGGAGACCGTGGTCCCTGTGTCCCCCCATTCGTCACAGGGCTTCGGGAGCACCTGCTTCCTGTGTTGCCCCTTCCTGCTTAGTCAGTAGGATAAAGGGAATCCAGCTCTGCAGGAATGGGCTCCTGGGGGGTTTCTCACACAGGCAGACATGCGAAGTGCCTTTTGGGTCTCTTTCCCCCACTCCCACTTTCAGGAAGACCAAGGGATTTACCAGAGCAAAGTCCGGGACATGATCAGTGACAACCAGAATCGGCTCATTGTCAACATCAACGACCTGCGGCGCAAGAACGAGAAGAGAGCCAGCAGGTGGGTGTGGGGCACTGGGGCCACCTGGGGCACTGGGCCTCAGAGGGGTTTTAGAGGTCCAGCCTTGGTTCTGCAGGTCATTTGTCACAAGAAAGCACCAAACCTTGTCCTGCTGTGAAAGCCAGGGCCTCACCACCCTCCCAGGGAACAGTTCCTTCCCAATATCCCATCTAACCCTTCCCTCTGGCAGCATGAAGCCATTCCTCTTGTCCTGTCCTTCCATCTCTTGTCCCATATCCCTCTCCAGCTCTCCTGGAGCCTCTTTAGGCACTGGAAGGGACCCTAAGGTCTTCTCAGAGCCTTCTCTTCTCCAGGCTGAACAGCCCCAACTCTCTCAGCCTTTTTTAGGATGCTCAGGGATATTTTGGACCAGGCTTTCCAGTATGCCCAGGGTCGTGTGAGGCTTTCTAGATACACTTGGAATTGTTCTCCTCCTGGCTGTTGGTGCCAGTGCACCTCACACCGAGCTGCGATGGGCTTTGGTTTTTTTCACTTCCTGCTCCTGGAAAACTTGTGGAGCAAGCAGGGGTGTGGGAAAAGTGTTGAGGAAGAAGGGGCTGACCCATCTGCTCTGTCACCTCCCTGTGCTGCAGGCTCCTGAGCAATGCCTTCGAGGAGCTGATCGCCTTCCAGCGCGCCCTGAAGGATTTTGTTGCTTCTGTCGACGCCACCTATGCCAAGCAGTACGAGGATTTCTACATCGGGCTGGAGGGCAGCTTTGGCTCCAAGCACGTGTCCCCACGGACACTGACAGCCTGTTTCCTCAGCTGCATTGTCTGCGTGGAGGGCATCGTGACAAAGTGTGAGACTGGGGGACGCCCAGGGGCTGTGGGCGTGGAGGGGCCTGGGGTTTGCTGTGAAGGAGCAGGAGCCCTCCAGGAGCCATGGCATGGAGAGGGACTTGGGAAAAGGGCCTGGACGGACAGGACAAAGGGGAATGGCTTCAGGCTGACAGAGGGTAGGATTAGATGCGGTATTGGGAAGGAATTGTTCCCTGTGAGGATGGGCACAGGGTGCCCAGAGAAGCTGTGACTGCCCCTGGATCCCTGGAAGTGTCCAAGGTTGTCTGGGGCTCGGAGCAACCTGGGATAGTGGAAGGTATCCCTGCCCATGGCAGGGGGGTGGAACTGGTTGATGTTTAATGTTCTTTCCAAGCCCAACCATCCTGTGATTCCATGTCCTGGCAACATGGGACAGGGAACAGGGAGCTTGCCTGAAGGTATTGAGCGTTGGGATGGTCTTTAAAATCAGCCAGTCCTGTCCATGTTTGACAGTGTGTTGTGACCCGAGTAATTTTGATGTTGGAGACCCTTTTGGGGGCTGTCTGCTGACAGAGGGGTGGGACATCCCAGCCCCTAACTCCTCTCTTTTCCAACCCTAGGTTCTCTGGTGCGTCCGAAAGTGGTCCGGAGTGTCCATTATTGCCCAGCCACCAAGAAGACGATTGAGCGCCGATACACGGACATGACGTCCCTGGATGCTTACCCATCCAGCTCCATCTACCCTACAAAGGTGAGGTGAAGCAGCAGCAGGTTCCTCTAGGGAGAATGTGCCAGCTTCAACATGGATCTGGTGAACCCCAGGCACCATTCCTACTAAACAGCCCTTCCCAGCAGATGTGCGGGTTGGATGATGCAGCCTGTGTTCCCCCTGCTCAGCTGACCCCACCTCTCCTCCCTGCTCTCCTGAAAAATGGTGCTCATCTTTCTTTTAATTTGGGTACCTGCTTTAGGATGAAGAGAACAACCCACTGGAGACAGAGTTTGGCCTCTCAGTCTACAAGGACCACCAGACCATCACCATCCAGGAGATGCCCGAGAAGGCCCCGGCAGGGCAGCTGCCGCGCTCGGTGGATGTGGTCCTGGATGATGACCTGGTGGACAGGGTGAAGCCTGGGGACCGCATCCAGGTGGTGGGGACGTACCGCTGCCTGCCAGGGAAGAAAGGGGGCTACACTTCGGGCACTTTCAGGTCAGTCTTCCTTGGGCTTCAGCCCTCTCACCCTGTTTGGCTGGATCATGTCTCTGGAAGGTGAGATCTGGCCATCACAGAGCTGGGTTAAACAGTGGCTTAAATCACTTGGAAGTGGTTTGATCCTATTTACTACATATGCTGAGTTGGAAAGGACCCACAAAGATCATTGAGTCCAATTCCTGGCCCTGCACAGGCACCCCAACAATCCCACTCTGTGCCTGAGAGCATTGTCCAAATGCTCCTGGAGCTCTGGCAGCCTTGGGGCTGTGCCCATTCTCTGGGGGGCCTGTTCAGTGTCTGACCACCCTCTGGGGGAAGAACTTTTCCATGATATCCAACCTAACCCTCCCCTGACACAACTCCAGCCGTTCCCTCGGGTCCTGTCCCAGGTCTCAGAAGAGATTGGTGCCACTTCTCCAGTTCCCCTCATGAGGAAGCTGTAGACTGTGGTGAGGTCTCCCCTCACCATGTCCAGCTGTGACTTCCAGCTGTGCCCAGAAGGCTTTGGATGCTCTTAAAAGATGCTCCACTGATGGCCCAGCACAGTCAGATCGAGGGTGCTACAGCTGTCGAAGCTTCCCACCCCCTCCCAGGGCTTCCTAGAGCAAGTGGTGGCCCTGTGGAACCTTCTGCTGTTTCTCTGTGGGGTTTGCAGAGCTGAGCACATCTGTGTCCCTTCTCCAGGACCATCCTCATTGCCTGCCATCTGAAGCAGATGAGCAAAGACGTCCGGCCTCTCTACTCTGCTTCTGATGTGGCCAAGATCAAGAGATTCAGCAAGAGCCGCTCCAAGGTATCTGAGTCTTGTGTCCAGGCATGAAGTTTCACTTTGTCATGTGGCTAAGGAGGTTCTTGTGGGGTTGCAAGTAACTCTTCAACCCTCTTAGCACATTGTTGGATTTTCTAGCTCATTTTCTTTGAATTTTCTGCTTAGACTGTGATCAGGCCTTGTTGTTTTTCTTACTGCTTCTGTACTGCTTGCAGAGCATCCTTCCTGCTGGCAGCTCTGCTGTGTCCTGACCCTGCCAGCAGATTTCCAGGGAATTTCCTCTGCAGGAGAAACACCTCTTTTCTCACCCCAAACTGAGATAATGGGGTTCTGCTCCAGCCTCTTATGCTCAGAGCTTTCCTTTGTAGCACAGAGAGGAGCAAGCTTTGCTCTCACTGCTTATTGGGTGACAGTGACAGTCAGGGTGGTCCAGGACTCGATATAAATCTCATTGAAAGAAAACTCTGGCCAACAGTCTTCCCCTTTCCAAATAATTTTCATCCATGTGGCTCTGTGATAGGAATAAGCTGAAATTTGGACTGAAATAGTCTTTTGAAGTATTGCTTGTTCTCTGCCTCTCCTGCCTTAGGATATCTTTGACCAGCTGGCCAGATCCCTGGCTCCCAGCATCCATGGGCACGAGTTCATCAAGAAGGCCATTCTCTGCATGCTGCTGGGAGGGGTGGAGAAGATCCTGGAGAACGGGAGCCGCATCCGAGGAGACATCAACATCTTGCTGATAGGTCTGGGAGGGCTGGGCAGAGGCACCCTCAGTTGGTGGTGTTGGGGGTGAAGTGAAGGATTCTGGATTTGTTTTGTGCAGTAACAGGTTAGACAGGACATCTGGAGGTTCCTGCTCCAGGGATATGTGCAGGGCTGAGCTGATGTCACTGGTAGGTCAGGTTGCTTTGGGACTTGTCCGGTTGGTTTTGAACACCTCCAGGGATGGAGATGTGTCCAGATGTGGAGTCATGAGTACAAGAAAGATGTGGACCCGTATGAGTGAGTCCAGAGGAGACTTTGGATAGGAGTCCAAGGACTGGAGCCTCCCTGCTCTGGAGCCAGGCTGGGAGAGCTGGGGGTGTTCAGCCTGGAGAGGAGAAGGATCCAGGGAGACCTTGGAGCCCGTTCCAGGGCCTAAAGGGGCTCCAGGAGACCTGGAGAGGGACTTGGGACAAGGGATGGAGGGACAGGACCCAGGGAATGGCTTCCCACTGCCAGAGGGCAGGGTTAGATGGGATACTGGGGAGGAATTGTTCCCTGTGAGGGTGGTGAGGCCCAGGCACAGGGTGCCCAGAGAAGCCGTGGCTTCCCTATCCCTGAAAGTGTTCAAAGCCAGGCTGGATGGGGTTTGGAGCAACCTGGGATAGTGGAAAATGTCCCTGCCCATGGCAGGGCGTTGGAATGAGGTGACCTTTAGTGTCCTTTCCAACCCACACCATTCCATGGTTCTAGAGGATCTCATGGCTCTGTGAGCCATTATCCCAGTGTTTGCTCACTGTCAAGGAGAATTTTGTTTCTACTGTCCCACTGAGGTTTCCTATGTTCTGAATGGTCCCCATTGCCTCTTGTCCCATCCCCATCACCTCTCAAATCTCTTACCTCCATCTTCTCTATTTCCTCTCATGGGATTATTGATGATGGTGGGAATAGCATCTGCTCATCTTATTTTCTAAAATCTGAACAAACTCCCTCCTGTCCCCTTTCCCTTCCACCTGCCCCCGCTCTGAACACCCCCAAACCAGACACAGGGTGATGGTGCAGTTGGTATCCAGGTGATGTATGGTTCCTAAATGTGCCGTTCTCCATGCCAGGAGACCCTTCTGTGGCCAAATCCCAGCTGCTGAGGTACGTGCTGAGCACAGCACCCCGGGCCATCCCCACCACTGGCAGGGGCTCCTCCGGCGTCGGCCTCACCGCTGCCGTCACCACGGACCAGGAGACAGGTGAGGAGCATTGGGGTGATGCTTGTTAACCCCTGGGAGGGACTCTGTGACATCCAGGGCTGCTGTTCTCAATGATCTGGGAGGTCTTTTCCAACCTTAGTGATGTTAACGATGTTCGCTCTGCAGTGATGCTTGCAGGACTTGCTCCACCAGAAGCTTTATGGTAATGATCATTCAGGATCACGGGATCCCGTGTTTTGGGATATTTTCTCCACCTCAGTTAGGTGCTAGTTTTCTTTACTCCTCTTCCACTTGGTGCCACATCTGAGGGCTAGCAGCAGCCTGGGTTTTGTCTTCCTCATGGGAACACGTTCCTTTCCATGATCCTTATCCTAAGCATTCTCTCTGCTGTAGAGTTGGGTCAGAGAGCAACTCAGAAGGATGCTGCTGCTCCTGGAGGCTCGCCCGCCTCCCGGGGGCGATGGGGATGGCAGGGCAGGAGATGTGTAGGGCAGAGGGTGGTGGTTGACCCTGTTTTCCCCTGTCCCATCCCAGGGGAGCGGCGCCTGGAAGCAGGAGCCATGGTGTTGGCCGACCGGGGCGTGGTGTGCATCGACGAGTTTGACAAGATGTCCGACATCGACCGCACGGCCATCCACGAGGTGATGGAGCAGGGACGGGTCACCATCGCCAAGGCCGGCATCCAGGCCCGCCTCAACTCCCGCTGCAGCGTCCTGGCCGCCGCCAACCCCGTCTACGGCCGGGTGAGTGCTGCTGTTACCCTTCCTGGAGAAGGGAGGATGCTGGGAGGAGGCAACTGGGGAATCCCAAAAGATCCCCCAAACCGGTGACTTGCATCCGTGGCACAGGAAAGACCTTGTTGGTTTGCTGTCTGCTGTGGCTTTCCCGGGAGCTCCTGCGGTTTTTCACCCCATTTTGGTTCTGCCTGGGTGTGTGGGGCAGCCCAGTGGACCCTCACGCTGGTGATGAGCCTCAATCTGATCTCTGATCACAAAAAATACTTGTTTTCCTTGGAAATAAGAGCCTTGCAGGGTGGGGAAAAGTGGCTGTACTGCTGCAGCAGGCTGGGTTTGGTGTGGTGTCCAGCTGCCAGGATATCCATCCATCCATCCATCCATCCATCCATCCATCCTGCCAGCCCTGGCCCAAGGAGGTGCCCCCAAGCTCCCTGGCAGCCAGGAGTGACCCCTGAGTCAGTAACCACTCACGTTGTCCTTCCCCAGTATGACCAGTACAAGACGCCCATGGAGAACATTGGCCTGCAGGACTCCCTGCTGTCCCGCTTTGACCTGCTCTTCATCGTGCTGGACCAGATGGACCCCGAGCAGGACAGGGAGATCTCTGACCACGTCCTGCGGATGCACCGCTACCGCAACCCCAACGAGCAGGACGGCGACGGTGAGTCCCAGCGCTCCTCAGCCAGGTGTCACCCCTCAGTGGCAGCTCTTGGAGACTACTTTTGGGCACTCGTAGAAGTTGCTCCAGAGGGTAAAAGCCTGTTCTCTGTGACATTCCCCCTTCCAGCCATGCCCCTGGGCAGTGCTGTGGAGATGCTGGCTACAGATGACCCTGACTTCATGCAGGAGGAGGAGCAGGAGCTGCAGGTGTACGAGAAACACGACGACCTCCTGCACGGGCCCAACCGCCGCAAGTGAGTCCTTCATCCCCTGGGGCTTCCCGAGGGTGTCCAGCACTGTGGGTTCGTGGGTTTGGCCTCAGGATCCAGGCAGTGCCAGCGATGCTCCAGCTGGTCCATGGGTAGGATGCTAAGGGAGCCTTGCTTGCCAGGCAGGTGGGGAACACCTGGAGCTGAATTCCCTGCACACCTGGATGGCCCTGAAGGGGTGTAAATGGAGGAGGAGCCCATCCCCAGTGTGGATCACCTGGGTGTACGTGCATTCCTGCAGGGAGAAGGTTGTCAGCATGGAGTTCATGAGGAAGTACATCCATGTAGCAAAGATGATCAAGCCCGTGCTGACCGAGGAGTCGGCGAGCTACATCGCCGAGGAGTATTCCCGCCTGCGCAGCCAGAGCCAGATGAACTCGGACGTGGCCAGGGTGAGCTCTGGGAGCAGTTCCCTCTGGGGCCAGGAGGAGGGAAACTGAGGCACAGGCTACCCCCTCTCTCCTCATGGGTGTTTTCCACCTTGGATGTGACACCTCTCGGTGAGGCTCACCCAGACACGTCTCTCTGTCCCCCCAGACCTCCCCCATCACAGCCCGGACCCTGGAGACCCTGATCCGCCTCTCCACTGCCCACGCCAAGGCCAGGATGAACAAGACTGTGGATCTGCAGGATGCTGAGGCAGCTCTGGAGCTGGTGCAGTTTGCCTACTTCAAAAAGGTGGGGGGAAGGTGTCCCTCTGTTCCTAGGGGATCCTGAGATTGTCATTGGAAAGGTTGGGCTTGGTGCAGGCTAAACACCCTGGGCTGCTGGTTGGAACTTTCCTGGGTATAGTGTGGGATCAGGCCACTACTGTGGGATCTTGGATGCTTGGGGTTGGTCCCTAAAAGCAGCTTGATTGGAAATGGGGTCTGAGTCCATCCTGCTTTTGCCACACAGGTGCTGGAGAAGGAGAAGAAGCGCAGGAAGCCGGTGGAGGACGACTCGGAGACCGAGAAGGAGGAAGATCAGGAGTCACAGGATAAGGAGCGCAGGACAAGGAGGTAGGAGCCAGGGCAAGGGAGTGGGAGGGACACGGTGAAAAGGGCATCAGCCTCTTCTGAGGTTGTCACAGGCCTTGGGGAAATATGCCACATTTTGCTCAGCCAGGTGGTTTGTCCCACCCCATTTGCAGTAGAGGGAATCATAATTTCATGGATAAGGAACTGGCTGGATGTGAAGCACTGGCACAGGGTGCCCAGAGAAGCTGTGGCTGCCCCATCCCTGCAAGTGTGCAAGGCCAGCTTGGATGGACTTGAGGCAGCCTGGGACAGTGGAATGTGTCCCTGCCCGTGGCAGGGCTTGGAAGAGGATGATCCTTAGAGTCCCTTCCGGCCCAAACCCTTGAGTGAGCTCTCCTTCCCCCTCCCAGAAGGAAGAAGGCGCGCACAGAAGGCGAGGAGGGTTCCTACGACCCCTACGACTTCAGTGACGCTGAGGAGGAGATGCCACAGGGTGAGTCCCAGGGTTTGGTGACACCTGGCTCCTGAGGGTGCTGCTGGGTCTGCAGAGCCTGGGGAGCAGCAATGCTGCTCTTACCTGTGGTCCCTGGCATGGTGCAGCACCATCTGGAGCCACAAATACATGTGGGACAGGGTTAGACTGGATATTAGGAAGGAATTCCTGGCTGTGAGGGTGGGGAGGCCCTGGCACAGGTTGCCCAGAGAAGCTGTGGCTGCCTTTGGATCCCTGGAAGTGTCCAAGGCCAGGCTGGATGGGGCTTGGAACAATCTGGGATAGTGGAAAGTATCCCTGTCCATGGCAGTGGCTGGAATGAGATGATTTTCAAGGTCCCTTCCAATCCAAACCATTCTGCAATTCTTTTGCTGATTTAATTTTTTTTTCCCCCCCACCTCCAAACTGCTACAGATACAATATTGGGAGGCAGTTTGGCATCACCACCCTCTGTCCTGAGGCCAGTACTTATGCTCTCTGGGTGCTTGGTCACCAGGCACAGGGTGAAGGTAACTCTCCTTTTGCTCCAGTTCAGGCACACCCTCCAAAAACGCCCGAAGCCTCAGGAGCTGGCGAAGGGAAGAAGCTGGAGTTGGCTGAGCCGAGGTGAGTGGGGGCTGTCCCTGTGTATCCAGTCCCTTCAGTGGCTCCAGGCTGTTGTCCCATGCTGGAGATGCATCTGTGATGCTCCCAGCTCTGGTTTTTGGCTTTCCTGCTGAGTGCTGCTGCCGGGATGGGGACGGGCTGAGGCATCCTGGGCCGGGAACAAGGGGAAGGATTTGTGTGTATTCTCCAAGGGTGATTCCCTCTCCCCTGACCAGGTTGAAAGCATTCAAGGCTGCTCTCCTGGAGGTGTTCAAAGCCTCCCATGCCCAGTCTGTGGGCCTGAAGAACGTGATGGAATCCATCAACCGTGACAACCCCGAGCCCTTCTCGGCGGCCGAGGTGAAGGTGGCCCTGGCCCACATGCAGGATGACAACCAGATCATGGTGTCTGATGACATTGTCTTCTTAATCTGAGCCTCTGCGTGGAGGAGCCCGAGTTCTCATGGACTCTCAGCCTAGAAACTGTGTTTGAATGCTTCATGTGGCTGAGCTGCATTTTGGGGAGCTCAAGTCTCTGCATTTCCTTGCTGTGCATTGCTGGCACCAAAAAAAAAAAAGAGCCAGGAGCTCTGGGACTTCTTGCTGTCTGCAAAGTGGAGTTTTTTGGAAGAGGTTTCTGCAAGGAGATGAAAGGCAAAACCTAGGAGCAAATTGTCAGTGTTTTTAATGTATTGTTTTTAGCTTTGGTGTTAGAAGTTCCATCTTTTAAATAAAAAAATCTGGATTTAGGAATCCAACATTCAGTAGTGGTGATGGGAAGCAATATGAGAGCTCCACTATTAGTGAAGCTTTTATTTTTCCCTTTTCTTTCTGTTTTTCCCCTATTATTTAGCCTGGATGTGCATGTCTCACAGGGAAAGGTGCCTAAAGCCTGTCCTGTTGGTTCTGCTCTTCCCACCCATCTTGTGGAGGATGATTTCTGTCAATGGAGGGGCAGGTGTAGTCTGACCTGCTCCTCTGCCCATGGCTCAGCTTGGATTTCCAGATTTCACACCCCTGATGGGGCTTTTGCTCCCAGGGAAGAACCTGGAATGCTCAGAGCTGCTCAGGGGATGTGTCCCTGGCACAGATGGATTCCATCTCCTCCTGCTCCTGCCTTTAGCCTGAGATCGTGCCCTGGAGATGGCTTTCAAGAAAAGCTCAAATCACACCAGTTCTGGCTGCTTGTGATTCAGAGCTGCTGAAGGTTTGGGTTTTTCCTTAATTTCTTTTTTCTTTTGTCCTGGTGAGTTTGAGGCTAAGCTTTGGAGAAGCCCTTGAACAAACGGTTTGCTGTTGTCCCTGCCAATCTCCAGACACTTGCACAGCTCCTGCTCCCTTCTTTCTGGCTGCCATAAATCTTTATTTGGGTAATAAAAATGTCTATACTCTTCACCCTGTGACTGGCTGCTTAGGGGGCTGTAAAATTCCCACTTGTGGGGATGCAGCTGCAGTTACACAGGTGGGATTTGTGCTGCTGTGGAAGGACTTCAGCTGCCTGGTGAGCTCTAAAAGCCGGATTTCTGAGCTCCTCTCATCCAACACTGCCATGACAGCAAGTTTGGAGGGGATTTTGCATGTTTGCAGCCTCCTAAAGATCTCTGTGTGGGTGTTTTGTGCTGGTACAGGGCAACCTTGGACCTTCAGGCAGGGTCTGGCTCAAGACTGCAAAGATTGGTGAAAGTGAGTTAAACACACAGATCCTCTGCTCTGCAGATGGGATGGGAGAGCTGGGATTGTTCAACCTGGAGAAGAGAAGGCTCTGGAGAGACCTTGGAGCCTCTTCCAGAGCCTAAAGGGGCTCCAGGAGAGCTGGAGAGGGACTTGAGATAAGGGATGGAGGGACAGGACACAGGGAATGGTTTCCCACTGCCAGAGGGCAGGGATAGATGGGATATTGGGAAGGAATTCCTCCCTGGGAGGGTGGGGAGGCCCTGGCACAGGGTGCCCAGAGAAGCTGTGGCTGCTCCTGGATCCCTGGCAGTGTCCAAGGCCAGGCTGGACAGGGCTTGGAGCACCCTGGGACAGTGGAAGGTGTCCCTGCCCGTTCCAAAATTCCACGATTTTCTGTTTTTCCTGCCGTTACAGCTGGGGAACTGCTAATATTGAATTTCCCGTGAGAGGACACCAGGAGGAGCTCCAGGGTAGAGAAATCTGATTATTCCCCTATCCTGTAGCCCGGGGCTGTAGGATGAGTGTGGCCGCATCCCCCGTGTGCCACCTCGGTGCATCCTTCGCAACTGGGAGAGGTCTTTGGTGACGAGGGAAAAACAACTGCCAGAGGTGGAGAGGTTTGTGGGGATCAGCTGAATCTGACCCACAGGCTGAACCTGTGATACCACCTGAGGCATCATCCAGCTCTTGGGTGCTCAGCCACATGGGCACCAAAGCTATAGTTGCTATAATTTATATATATATATAT